>CAUYUJ010020069.1:79317-99317 GCA_963575745.1 Prorocentrum cordatum | reverse complement strand
GGAGGAGGAGGACGACGACGACTACGAGGAGGACGACGACGACGAGTCATAGGAGGGGATCGGCACGAGCAGGAGGAGGGGTAGGATGGTTAGGAATGGGAGCCAAAAGATGGTGACCAGTATGAGGGGGCACGGAGATGGGAAAGGAGGAGGGGCCGCGTACGATGTGTTTGCTTGGAGGATGCCGCCCACGGGCACCCAGCTACTGTACTTGCCCACTATGGGCGCGCAGGCTGTTCTTGACTGGGCCGCAGCTATTCGGAAGCCTACGACCACGTCAGCGGTGCCACCCTGAGGGATTCCGCGGGCAGGCCAGGCCAGGCCGCCTGCCGGGCTGGCTGCTGGAGAGCAGCGGCCCGCAAGCTCTGGCGGGCATGACGGTCTCCCCCCCGCAGCGCGCTGCGGGTGGAGCCGAGGGCGGCGTCGGCGCACTCTCGGGGGGCTCCGGCAGGCTCCTCTGAGATGCTGCGAGCTTGCTTCTGCCACTCGCGCACTCGGCCGAGGCAAGCTGCACGTCGAAGGCCGGCGGCGCGATCGTACTGTAGCCTGTCGGTGCCCAGTCTTTGGTGTCGGCGCCGGTGCTTCCCTCAAGACCAGCCACAGACCATTCCGCTCGAGCACGCCTCGGTAACCGACGTGACGACCGAGTTGCTGACCGACGCGACGACTGAGTTGCCTGACCACCTGACCAAATCCTCCGACCGACCAATCACAACGATCAACTGTGCTGCCGAACCAACCGAATTCGACGACCAGGTTCCCAGCGCTGTCGACGCGATCTGCGTGCAAATGACGTCGGCCATCGCCGTGCTTCGGGGCGCGGCCACCGCAGGCCGCCAGTGCCTCCCGCAGCCCGCTGCGCCGAGGACGCCGGCACCCCGACTGGCCATCCCTCGGCTACTCGTGAGAAAAACCTCTTGCCGGAGTGGCCCTTGGCGCGGGCGCACAGAGCTCCCCCCAGCTCTGGCGTGCGCGCTCGGATTTGGCCCACCCGCGGTCCCCATACAGTGGAGACCCATGCCAAGAAGCACGCTGCTTGCCTTCAGGGTGCCCAGGGTGCCGATGGTTTTGCGCTGGAGAGCGTGACGTTCCCACACCGAAGCTCCATGGCCTCAGGGTTGGGTGTCTTGTGGAAGGTTTCTTGAGGATCGGCCCACAAGACGGTTGATGGAAAGAATTAGGCAACACTTCCCCTTCCCCCCGCAATTCAAAGTTGGCACATATACGCATCACTGGTCCGACACTCAAACTCGGGAGATCCGAGCCCAACATTGCATTCGGGGGGAGGAGGGGAGTTCACACCATATGCTATGCGCGAATGTTCCTTAACTGTTTCCGACACCTGGAGGTCCCTCTTGCCCAGGGTCACTCGTTGCGCGTGGAGGAGTCCCGAGCTGCCCCGACCAGCGAGACCCCCCGCCGCGCTCCCCCCGCGGCTGGGCGCGGTGCGCCCCCTGGAGGCCAGGGCCAGGACTTTCCAGACCATCTCACCCTCTCGTCTTTCGCCTGGTCTCCATCTCGCTCTTCTTCCCCTCCTCTTCCTTCCGCTCCCTCCTCCTACGTATTCCTCAGCCCCCTACGTATTCCTGCTCCTCCTCATCCTCCTCCTCCTCCTCCTCTTCCTCCTGCTTCCTGGAGGTCAGGGCCAGGACTTTCCGAACCAGGTTTTTTTTTTGCTGCCAGATCCACGGCCTGGAGCGGTGGGTTTGGGGGGCCGTTTTCAGGGGCCCTCGCCGGGCCTCGGAGCGGTCAGAAAACGACTCGGGACCAAAGGCCGGCCCCAGGGAGGTGGTCCAGGCCTCCGCGGCCCGCGCGTCGAGAAAGTTTTGGTGTGGCCGCACGCGCGGGCTCGTCAAGGGCTTCGGCAGAGGTCAGCCACGCGCAGAGGTGGGGGGAGGGGGGAAGTCTTCTTAGGAGCACCCCTGCTTCTTCAGAAGGCGCGGGCCTTACCTATAGATGTTGTAAGGCCGGCGCCTTCTCAGAAGCAGCCTCCTTCTACGAGGCCGTCCCCCCTCCCTCGACCTCCTTGTGCCCGCCGCCAGGTGCACCTGAGCGCCGGGAGAAAATGGGGTCGACTGCGCCGACATTCGCGCGTAAGCTGCCCGCGCAAAGTCGCGCGTAACCGCCCTCGTCTCCAGGTGTAGCGTTCCGCGCTGGCGGCTCGCGTTAGCCGCGGCGTAAGGTCGCCATGCCATCTCGCGTAAAGCCCCTTCCTTCTCGCCGCCTACCTGGACGGAACGAAGCGTGGGGAACGCATCCACCCACGGCCGCAGCTCTCTTGGGCGCGCCAATGCTCTGGCACCTCAACGTATCCGTTCTCGGGGCTCTCTCTCTCTCTCTCTCTCACCATCTTTCTTCCTCTCTGTCTCACTCTCTCTCCCTCTCTCTCCAACTCTCTTTCTCGCACTCTGTATTCGGTTGTCTCTCTCCCTCTCCTCTCTTTCTCTATCGCTACGGCGGGACAGGCTCAAGGGGGGAAAGTATCGACCCCCAATCGCCATTCATCACCGACAAGTGCCTGACAGCCCACCCATCCCAGGACTGTGCGAAGTCGCTGTCGGGGGCCCTGTCGCCGATGTGTCGGCACAATGCATCGCCGATGCCTGGCCGATGCTCCTCGCCCTAAGCCGGTCCCCCCCCTCTCGTTTTTTGTTGCTGATCTCTCTCTCTCTCTCTCTATCGGCCCCCTCGCCCCCCTTTCCCTCCCCCACCTTGGCATCGCTCGGACGTGTGCGAGTTTCTTCTCGGCGAGGACCATCGAGAGCATCCTGGATCATCTGGCCAAGAGAGCACGCACGAAGTCGAAGAACACACGGGTAATGGACGTCTGAGCGATGGCAAGCCCTCCCCCACCCGTTCTTCTGCCGCCCCCAGGGGCCGTGTGCATTTTCTTCTCGGCGAGGACCATCGAAGAGCAGCTTGGATCATCTTGCGAAGAAAAACACGCACGAAACCGAAAAACGCACGAGGAATGGATGTCCGAGAGATGGCGAGATTCCCCCCTCCTAACCCCGCATCCCCCCCTCTCCCCCCACACGATCTTCCCGACTGCCCGACCTCCTCCACCCCCTTGATGTTGATTTCGTCCGCCGCGCTCCCTGGGCAAGAGGAGGGAGAGAGGAGGGCCAGGAGGGGGAGGAGAGCAGGAGGAAGAAGGAGAGGAGGAAGGAAGAAGAAGCAGGTGAGGAGGGAGGAGGAGGAGCTTCGAAATCGCGACCCTGACGACGTCTGCCCGCAGGCACGAAGAGCGCCGAGCTTCTGCGTGAGATGGGGCAGGAGGGCCCGACGCCATCCTGCGGGCGTTGGTCCGGTTCCTCCTTCGTCGTGTCCTCCTCCCCCTTCTTCTTCCTTACGGCTTGACCGATGTGGGTTTTCGTACCTAGTTATGCGCAGCCTTCCCCCCCCAGCGACCTTCGCTGCTGTGGGGTGGGGGGCATACCTAGAAGATAATGTGGCAGCGCCGGGGGAACGGGACGGTCTCCTTCTTTTCCTTCCTCCTCCTCCTCCTCCTCCTACATCCTCCTTTCTCTTCGTCGCGAAACCAGACATGTCGGTGGGGCGGGCTGGGCGTTTCGCTTACGTAAGACTTCCCCACTGCTCACCACCCTGTAGCTACAAAGTTCCAACACTTACACGTGTTGAAGGCGAGTCGCTTTCATTGTGTGGTTCGCGATTTAGCGCCGCACACGTTCGTCTGTCAAATTTCCATCAGCTACAAAGATGGAGGGTGGGTGGCTTTCGGAATGTGGTTCTCGCCTTGACGCCCCGCACATTCGTCCCAGAGCTTGCAGCAGTTTTCCAATTGGATGGCGGCTGGTTTTGAAATTTCGGCTATCGCAAGGATGGTTGACGGGTGGTTTTCAAAATGTGGCTCTCTCTTTGGTGCCGTGCACATTGGTCTTGCACAAGTTCCCAACAGCTACCCGTTTGTATTGCGACAGCGCTTTTTAATGTGCGACTATCGCCCCATCGCCGTGCATATTCGTCTCAAACTCTTCCAGCGGCAAGAGGGATGAGGGCGGGTGGTTTTCAGGAAGTTAGGGTAGAGGCCTGCAAACGTCAGTTCGTGCTCCACTTCTTTGGGCTGTCTCGGGGGCCGCTTGGGCCTCGCTTGGGGGCCCTCGGGGCCGTCTTGGCGCGATCTCAGGGGCTTTCTGGGCGTTCGTACGACAAAAAACCTAGCATACGAACATCAAACAGAAATTTCATGCTGTTCCCCAGCCACCCTCCCGATTCTTCTGAACAAGGTACGTAGGGATTCTCAGGAGCGCCCAGGATGGTCCGCAATCGCTGGTGACTCGGCCTCGTCGTCGTCCTCCTCCTCCTCCTCCTTCTCCTCCTCCTCCTCCTCCTCCTCCTCCTCCTCCTCCTCTTCCTCCTCCTCCTCCTCCTCCTCCTCCTCCTCCTCCTCCTCCTCCTCCTCCTCCTCCTCCTCCTCCTCCTCTCCTCCCCCTCCTCCAGCGGTGGACGCGTGTTCGCCCGCGCCGCCGGGAGCTTTGCAATCGGAAGCCATGCGCACTCCTTCGCCGTCCCTCCAACGGAACGGTTTCCCCAGGATCAACGCGCAAAAAGCGGCCGCTTCCAGGGGGAGGGGGGGCGCCAGCCAGGGCCTCTGGCCAGCGCTGCCGGGGAGCGCATAGGCGATCGCGAGCACCCGACGCTCGCCCGCGTCGCCTGGCGGCGTCTCCCGGCACGGCAGGGCAGCAGCGCCAGCCAGCGCGGCCCCCGAGGCAGCCCCGTGCAGCAGCCATCGCCCTTCGCAGCGGCTTGCCCGCGCGGCGCCGCCGCCTCCGGGCGGTCCCTGGGCGGGCCAGCGCCGCCTCTGTTCCGCGCGGCCGCCACGGCGCCGCCCTGCCCGCGCCCCGCCGTCGGACCAGCCTGGCGCCGCCGCCAGCCAAGCAGGTGGCGTCAGCTCGGCGCCCGCGCGCGCGCGGCTCGGGTGTCGCCCGCGGCGTCAGCGGCCCGCGCAGCAGCCCGCAGCTGGGCGCTCAGCAGCAGCGCGTGCGTCTGGCCTCAGTCTGGAGCTGCGCCAGGCAGCGCTCCAGCCCTCCCGGCGGCGGCGCTGCGGCCCCGCGCCGAGCGCGGCGGCGTGCTGCTGCAGCACGGGCGCCGAGGGACTGCTGCGGCTGCTGGATGGCCGAGGAGTGTGCGGCGCTCCCTGGGGGCGCCAGCTGCCGCAGCACCGCGCAGCCCGCGTTGTGTCGGCGGACGAGCCATCCGCCGACCGCGCAGCCCCGTGCGTGCCAACCATTCGGGCCCAGCGGCGCACCGCAGCGATTTGCTCGGGAAGGCGAGGCTCGGGAGGAGGAGGAGGAGGAGGAGGAGGAGGAGGAGGAGGAGGAGACGGAGACGGAGGAGGAGGAGGAGGAGGAGGAGGAGGAGGAGGAGGAGGAGAAGGAGGAGGAGGGGGCGATCTGCTCGGCCGCCGCCCGCCGCTTGCAGGCTCCGCCGAACATGTCGAAATATCAGTTGTAAGACAACAGCAGCAACGATCATTATCCTCCTCATCTTCTTTCTTTTTGCTCCTCAGCTCGGCCCAGAGCAGATGTGGCCTGGCCGACCCCTTTTCCATTCACGTTTCAACCCTACTTGATGTCACGTGCATGTCGCACAGGTGTTTCTGTTTCTGGCGGCTCGCTTGCGCAGTCATGTCTACATTTCCATTGACGGCTGGTTCATGCAATCCTATGCAGTCTGGCTCTCTTGACAGGCTAACTGACATTGCGGACCGCACGAACATCTTTGACGGCATCGCGCTGATCGGTGCCCGTGCCAAGGCTGCTCAAGGCACATTTCTTCGGAAGAGACAGGCGGGGAATCGGATGGTGATGGAGGCAGGGCGGACAGCTGGCGAGCTTATTCATATGCATTGTGGCGTGCCGATTATGTAGGGACCTCGAGTGAAAGCTGAGCATCTCGTTCGTACGGAGCGCGCGCCTGCTATGATTGGTGGTCGAGGTCTTTTGTGTCGCGCACGCTCTGGCGGATTTGGCGTTACGATAATGTCTCGTTATTTCCCCGCCGAAGCCGAAGTATTCTCATCGGTGGACTCGATATCGGCGCACGGTTGATGAAATGCTTGCGTGGCTTGCTCTGCGTCTGGCGTCTTTACCCCAACGTGCTACGCCGCTGGTGCATTCAGACGTGAATGATGGTGTGTGGTTGATTCAGATGAATGGTGTCTGGATGTCTGACGAGCTTATGGTTGTGGGCCCACGCGTGACGACGCGCGGTTTGTGCGCAGGTGCTGCGTTGTCTCGACTTCTGGCTCTCCATGGGCTGCAAGTGGCGAACAGCTACAAGGGTTTCAGTCCTGCCTACCTTGGGCCTCGTGGGGAGTCTAGCTGGATAGATGTTGTTGCGGCGCCCGCTGCGCTGGTCCAACATTGTCGGAGCGCTGGTCCTCTTCATCGTCTCAGTCGTGAGTTGTAGTATGCTCGACGGAAGGCGGTATCAGGTCGTTCGCTCATCCACGTGGCTTCTCTTCTGACTATGTCTTGGATCCTCATCTCGTGAATGCATATCTTGAGAGCCCTCGCTGGAATCTCGATGAGCTCATGCCGGCACTTCGCAAAAGGTTTGATCGCAGGGATTTCTTGGAAGCGGTGGGTGCTCACATCTCGGGAGATTCAGGACAGCGCGCGCGTTCGCTGGCTTTCTTTGCGGCTGATCAGGCATTTGATTATCTCAACGCCATGCTGACCCAAGAGGGACAGCTTTTCTTTGGCACTGAGGCTTGTTAACGCCATCCCATGGCATCTGAAAGACGCGCCCCTGTCGATCGGCTAGTTGTTCGAGGGGTTGTCGCTAGCGCATTTGAGCTCGTTGCCGATTTTTCCCACCCTGGAGCCGAGTGGGGAATGGTGGCCGCGCAGATCGCTAACTGGGAGGAGTGGAGGGGTTTTCTCTTGTCTAGGGCGTTACCATGCGTCGAGCCCGCCTCTGCTGATCGCGAAGCTGGTAGTCTTGACTTTGAAGGTATCCGTCGAGCCCATCTCATGGTCGGGAAGCGACGAGCTGGGCCTTCATGGGCTCCGCCTCTGGAACTATGGTGGTTGGTTTTGCTCCCGCTCAAGAACTGCGAGGTGAAGATGGCGGGGCTCGGGGCTTCTCGGGAGGGACTGCGTCTTTTCGACTTTCAGAAGTTCTTCTTTGGGCGTCAGGCTAGAATCCGAATTTCGGGACTGCGGCGAGGGGGCTTCTCTTCCACGCCCTGGCGGAAAAACATGGCGGGCCCGCCTTCTGGACCCGATGGGAGCTTTTCATGACCAACCTGACGCATCAACGGGGGCCAGGGCTGCCTGGTGACTGCGATCATGGTTTCGCGCCGTATCATCGTCGGGAGAAGACCCAGCTTGCGAATGATCTCAGTGGATATCAATTGCGGCGGTGGGGGCTATCGCGCGTGGCCAATGCCCACGAGTTAGCGAACGCGTTCAGTTCCAGCAGCCGGGAATCTCTGCGATCGGCAATTCCACGCATGTTCTGGCCGGGGTCAGGGTCATTGGGCTTCGGGGAGCAGCGTTATCGATGGGTTGTCATTCAGCTTCGGGGTTCTGATGACCAGATTACTTTACGTCCTGGCAGTGGTGGGCTTCTGGGAGATGGATTTGCCGTTCGCTCTTGTGCGCGCACTTTCGAGCCAGCTGCGGGGCGCCGGCGGGAGGCCCGGCATGGCCGGGGTCGCTACCCTCGCTTCCTGCGCGCCGCTTGTCCCGCATCCGGCACGCGGCAGGACCTGTCCCTGACAAAGTATGCCGATGATATTACTAAGCAGCTGGCGGGAGGGAGGTTCACTACTCCACGCGAACTCATTCAGCTGAGTCGTCGTAGCAATGCTGATCTAGATTAGTTTCTTGTGTTGGATGGATATAAGCAGCACCTCAGTAAACAGGACGCGTTGGTATGCTTGGTGGGGGGCGGCCAGTCGGGAGCACTTCGGCTTTTGCGAGGAGGTGAACTGTCGTTCCCCGGTCGCGATGCGCAGGTGATCAAGTCTCTGGGCTGTCAGAGTAGTGCTCGGCCTCATCGATATGCCGTTGAATTGACAGCAAGATGTTTCGCAACGCAGTCTGGTTTTTACTCCATGGGGCGTTCCTGGCACTTCCCTAGGATCTGGGACCCCGCATCGATTGCGACGCTGTCTTGTCACGAACAAGGCTTATAACGCAGGGTCATCTGGCATCGAGGCCCATGCACCCTCAATGCAGAATATCGGAGGATGACAGGTCAGATTGCGCCCTTTGCTCGGCGCGCGATGCGCGGAGACGCGCGCGTCCCGCATGCTGCGCGCCATCCTCGTTCTCTGTCGACTTCTGAAGTATTGGCCTACTGACGGCAGGTGTCTCCCGAGCTCAAGGCTCGGATTAGGCGACTACGGTTCTTGCGGGAGTTGGTGCGTCGCCCGCAGTTTCGCGGACATGTCATCGCAGCACAATGTGCTATTGCTGGAAATCGTCACTCGTTCCTGGTCTCTGGTGGTCTCAGTCCCGATGCCCACCCTTGGGTCAAGATGTATTGGGGGGGATATGAAGGTTCTGGGGGATCTCGGAGAGGGGCCCGACCTGCTGGCTCTTCTGAATGGGAAGTTCCTGGAGTTGTTTCGCTCGGAGGAGGGGGGGGGGATGTTTTTGCGCGCGTTCCGGAGTAAATCTCCAGCTGTTGCTATTCCCCCTGGACATATTCCTGGACTTGACCCCGAACCCGAGCTAGTTATTAGCCAGTACAGGTGCATTCTGCGTCATAGCGATGGAAATACCTGTGGAGCTATCTTGCCTGACCGGTGTGCTGCGCATGCGCATATTATAACTAGACGTGGGTACCAGTCCTTTTCGAATGTTTTGAGTGTCTCTAACCAGTGCTGCGCGTGCCTTACCACGTTCACCGCTCGTGCCATATGTCGACGACCTATTCGGAATTCATGTGAGCGAGGTTTTGCCGTGATGTCGCGGTTCGTCATCCCTTGCTTCTGCATGCACCTTCATCGTGTCAGTGCCCTCTTTGTGTGTTCCATGGCCGCAGTTTTGATGCTGTTCAGGATCATCTGGGAACGCAGATCGGTCCTTGCCCTGAGCCCCGACCGCCCTGGCTGGCTTAGAGACCGCGGCGCGCACGAACATGGGCAATCGCCCCGCCTGGATGCTCGAGGCCCCGACGCAATCGAGCGACGACGTCGGAGAGCCTCCCGCGAAGAAGGCAGCCCCTCATGTCGAGGCGGCCCAGCAGCAGGCCGAGGGCGGCGGAGAAATTCTGAAACAGCTCGTGATCATCCCCACGAAGCTCGCTTTCGCCAGCGCCGCCGAGTTGAGGGGCATCTGCGGCGGCGTTTTTTTGTCCAGCCATCCTGTGGCGTTGGGTCCTCGTTTTGGAGAGACAGCGCCCCGCGTCCCACTCCCCCTCTTCCCTCCTCCTCCCCCCTCCTCCCCGTCCCCCCTCCTCCTTCTTGCTTTTGCTCTCCGCGTGTCTCTGTTTCGGCACGCCCTTCGCACGTTTCGCGAGCTCCTCTTAAGGTCCCAGTGACGCAGTTCGCATGACGCCGTCGCCCCGTTTTGGCACACCACTCACACGCTTCGTGGCCCCATAGGGAGCTCATCCTAAGGTCCCAGTGGCGCAGCTCGCATGGCGCCGCTGCTTCATTTTGGCACACCCTCGCACGCTTCGTGGCCCCATGGGGAGCTCAACCTAAGGTCCCAGTGGCGCAGCTTGCATGGCGCCGCCGCCCCATGTTTGGCACACCCCTCACACGTTTCGTGGTCCCGGAAGGAGCTCCACCTGAGGTCCCAGTGGCAGCTCGCATGGCGCCACCGCCACATTTTTGGCACACCTTTCACACGCTTCGTGGCCCCATGGGGAGCTCAACCTAAGGTTCCAATGGCGCAGTTCGCATGGCGTCGCCGCCCCATTTTGGCACAACCCCTCACACGCTTCGTGGCCCCATAGAGAACTCCTCGTAAGGTCCTAAGGTCCCAGTGACGCAGCTCGCATGGCGCCGCTGCATGATAGTTGGCTCGCATGGCGCCGCCGCCCAATTTTGGCACAACCCCTCACACGCTTCGTGGCCCCATAAGGAACTCCTAAGGTCTCAGTGGCGCAGTTCGCATGGCGCCGCCTTATTGTTGGCAGACCCCACACACACGCTTCGTGGCCCCATAAGGAGCTCCACCTAGCGCAGTTGGCATGGCGGCGCCCCACAGGGAGCTTCACCTAAGGTCCCATTGGCGCAGCTCGCATGACGCCGCCGCCCCATTTTGGCACACCCCTCACACGCTTCGTGGCCCCACAGGGAGCTCCACCTAAGGTCCCAGTGGCGCAGCTGGCATGGCGGCGCCGCCCCATTTGGGCACACCCCTCACGCGTTTCACGGCCCCACAGGGAGAGCTTCACCTAAGGTCCCAGTGGCAGGGTTCGCATGGCGCCACCGCCCCATTTTGGCACACCTCTCACACGTCTCGTGGCCCTATAGGGAGCTCGACCTGATGCCGCACAGTTCGCATGTGGTTGTCGCCCCCGTTTCGGCGCACCCCTCACAATTTTCGTGGCACAAGAGGGAGCCCCACCCAAGCCCCCACTGGCACAGTTCGCATATGGGCGTCGCCCCCATTTCGGCACATCGCTAACACGCTTCGCTGCCTCATAGGGAGCTCCACAGAAAGGCCCCAGTTGTGCAGTTCGCATGTGTGCGTCAGCCCCGTTTCGGTACACCTTCGACGTGTTTCGTGGCCCCATAAAAGTGGCTCCACCTAAGGCCCCAGTGGCAGTGCTCACATGTGGGCGTCATCCTCGTTTTGGCTCACCCCTCACACATTTCGTGGCCCCATACGGAGCTCCACCGAATCCTGTTCTCACAACTGCGCTATTCACAACTGCATACGGTTGGGTCCATCGCTCGGGTATTTTTTCACATTCCTGATGTCATTGGAGTGGGTCGCGGCCAAGGCCGCCAAGGCCGCAGGCGTCAGGTATCACAATCGTGTCCAGGAGCTGAAGGAGAGCAGCGGCGACGCGTCTTCTCTCGGGTCCCCTTGTAGGCAGGCCCGGGTGGCATTGGTGCAAGCTGCAGGCCAGGATCCGTTGTGCCCAGAGGAATGCAACAAGTGTTTCGAGCTTTATTGGAAGGAGGTGGTGATGGCGAAGGAGTTTGGATCACCACCAGGAGATCGCCATCACCACCTCCTCCTTCCAATAAAGCTCGAACTGGCGAAGCGCGAGGTCCGCGCGTGCAGGATCAGGGCCACGCGGAAACATGAGAACGCATCGGATACATATTGGCTGACGTTCGCTAGCGGTTCGAAGGCTCCCGAGCTCGAGCGTTGCCTCGTGAAGTATCTGAAGGCGGCGGGAGGAGAGCGGAAGGTGGGAGCAGCCCCTCGGGGGGCTCCCGAGCGGGACGCGGCGACCTGTTGGATCGCATCGCGCGTTGAGCCCAGAGCAGCAGCAGAGCGTCGAAGTGAGCAGTGCTGTTGGATCGCATCATATGCTGAGCAGTGGTGCCCTGAGCAGTGCTGTTGGATCGCAGCCTGGGCTGAGCCGTGAGGAGCAGCGAAGTGTCGCAGCGAGCAGTGCAGGTGTATCGCAGCGCGGTGTGAGCCGCGAGCAGCAGCAGAGTGTCGGTAGTGAGCGGCAATATGCAGCGCATGGTGTGCAACGGTGTGGAGGGGGGGACGCGGCTGGGACGGTGGGGGGGGGGAAGAAAGGGACGCGGCCGAGCGGCGAGCTTCAGCGGTTGCGAGCGCCCGCGTGGTTGCCCTGATCGCTCGTGAGGTTTCGCAAGGGGAGCTTTTACTCGTCGACCTTCTCCTCGTCCTCCTCCTTGGAGTGCTGGTGCTGCTGCTGCTTCCTCCTCTTCGGGGGGGGCCCAGCCCTTCCGTTTGGCCGAAGTTCAGGTCCTGCGAGGAATCTCAGGAGACTCTCGCCGATTTACGGCTCAGGAGCGGAGGATTTCAAAACCAAAGCCTAGATCGTGGGCGACAAATCCAAATCAAGACAAACCAACTCAGAGGATTTCAAAACCAAAACCAAAACCAAATCAAACCAACACCAACTCAGAGGATTTCAAAACCAAAACCAAATCAAGACAAACCAAGGGTAGCTTGTTGTGTCTTGTATGGCCTCGATGGCTGTCTGCTTTGTGCGTCTGAGCCGCGCCGCCGCCCCCCCTCGGAGCGCGCATGCCCGGTCCGCAGGGCGGGCCGAGGCCCGAGCGCGTGGCCGTGCCCGCGGAGGTTGGAAACCGAGTGAAACTGCCTGCGGCTTGGCATCGCTCGGACGTGTGCATTTTTCCTTCGGCGAGGACCATCGAGGAGCATCCTTGATCATCTGGCGAAAAAAACACACACGAAACCGAACAAAACACAGGGAATGGACGTCCGAGCGATGGCGAGGTGAAGCTGCCTGCGAAGGCCACTCTGGGGGCAATTGTGGCGCCGTGAGGTGGCTCATGGATGCGGCCCCCCAGAATCGTTGTGTGCTGTTCCGTTCTTTTGCTCCTCCTCCGCCTCCTCCGCCTCCTCCTCCTCCTCTTCGTCCTCCCCTCCCTCCTTCTCCTCCTTCTCCTCCTCCTCCTCCTCCTCATCCTCCTCCTCCTCCTCCTCCCTCCTCGTCCTCCTCCTCCTCCTCCTCCTCCTCCTCCTCCTCCTCGCCCTCCTCATGCAGGCCCACAGGCTCGCGGCCGACGGGGCGGCTGCCAGGGCGGCACTCGGGGATCCTGAGGCTCGCACGCCCAGATCACGGGGTTGAGGGGCAGGGCGTGACTTGGGGCTCCTAGTGCGGTGGCCTCCTCCTCTTCCCCCTCCCTCCTCCACTCAGGCCCTCGCCTCGGGTTTTTAGAGGATCGAGCTCCGAGGTTTTTGGGCGCGACTGATCCCAGGGGTAGGGCGTGACTTGGGACTCCTAGTACGGTGGCCTCTTCCTCCTCCTCCTCCTCCTCCTCCTCCTCCTCCTCCTCCCTCCACCACTCGGGCCCTCGCCCCGGGTTTTTAGAGGATCGAGCTCCGAGGTTTTTGGGCGCGACTGATCCCGTTCGGGCCTTTGGGGACCTCCATGTACTTCCGCATGCCCTCCAGGGACCCCCTCCTCATCCTCGGATCCTGCTTTCGGGCCCGCCGAATTCGTTCGTCGAGCACCCAGGCAGGGCTCGCCGCTCTTCCTCCCCGCCGCCTCTGCTCCTCCTGCTGTCCCCCTTCGCACCTTGGCACACTGATTCGCGCGTGACCTTCGGATGCGTGGCTTCGATTAGGCTCGCCAGGCCTACCTGTTGGAGCGAGGTCAACTCAGGGTTCCCCGCTTCGGATTCGACGCGCAAGATAAGTCGCACATCGCAGAATCGCTTTAGCACGTAGCTGGGCCCTGTCTTGGATCGACTCGGCCTGACAACATTCCGCCGCTACGCCGCCGCCCTTTCCTCGTCTCCCTCCCCATCATCATCATCATCATCATCATCATCATCATCATCATCATCATCATCATCATCATCATCATCATCATCATCATCATCATCATCATCATCATCATCATCATCATCATCATCATTATCATCATTATTATCATAATCATCACCATCACCGTCATCATCATCAGCATCAGCATCAGCATCAGCATCGACATCACCATCATCATCATCATCATCATCAGCATCATCATCATCATCATCATCATCATCATCATCATCATCATCATCATCATCATCAATCACCATCATCATGAACTTCGGGCCTGATCCGCCACACGCGTGATGACAGGCACGCTGCGTTCTTTCTTCTCGATGCATTATTGCATTCCCCTTCCCTCGCGCAGGTACGGTTTTTCTCCGTACTCACACATCTGTTCATATGCCATCACGTGGTCAGTTCCTTTGAGTTGATGTACGATTGCATTATGGGGGTTATTTCTCCATAGGGGACCGTCACGTTGACTCAACTGCTGCTGAATCGGGGGTCAAGCAAGGTTGTCCTGCCTTGATGTGTCTCAGCAGTCACATTCACTTGAATCTCGAATGCGCCGACGACTTCCTGTTTGGTGTCAAAGGTCTTGGCCCTGTGCGATCCTAGGTCATGTTGCGTCTTGGTATCGCGAATGTGAAGCTCAGTGTCCCGACATGTCAGATTGTGATCTGTGGCAGCACCAATTAACAGATTTCTTGATGCTTTCAAGAGCTTCTGGGCTCCGCTTGCAGAGATCCAAGTTGCCACATGGACGATGTGTGTTGGGCGTCCGTGTTGGCCCAGACGCTGAGCAGAATGTGCGGCACGATATCATGCTTGCGTTCAACTCTCGGGTACGGCGCGCGCGTCAAATTGGTCTTGGTATAGCACGCTTTGATAGTTGCGGTGAGGTGATGTGTGTTTCCAGGCTCCTCTTCTGGTTCCAGTTGTACCCTCCCTCCCATCAGGTGGTGAAGAGTTTTACGGACTGAGTCGTTCTTCTTGTTGGTGGACTTCGTATTCCGATCCCTTCTCGTATCGCCACCAAGTTCAATCAGATCGGGCTTGGCTGTGAGTTTGTTGACATACACGCTGTTACGAAAGCCCCTCCCCTTCGTTTCATGTTGTAATCGTCGTCGCTCCAGGAGGTTATGTCTAAACTCGACCTGGCGAGGGATGACCCGGAGAACCTTCCCTATCGTTGGCACCGTGGACGGTTGGCATCAGAAGGTTTTCCTTGCTTATTTGAGGCGTGAGGGGCTGGTATTTTGGTCCGCCTTCTGGGCTGACTGCGCCGCCTCGTTCTCTCCATGATAAGCCGCATACGTTCATTCGCCTGCAACATCCTTCTGAACCCGTCCAGGGCGCGCTTCTCCGTCGTGCCAGATACCTCCTGCCCGAGGATGACCAGTCCCAGGTTTCGTGCTTTTGTTCGGAACTGCCAGGCAAGTTGTCAAGATTCCCCTTATGTGTATCGGCGTTGTTCCGCTGCGCCTTCGGACGGCGTCGTTTAATGTATCGACCCGTTCCCATCAACATACAGTTGTACGTCCTTGTGGATGTCCCGAGCATGCTGATGGTGCTGGCCTTGATTGTATTCTCTATTTGCCCTATGTTGGAAGGTACATTCAGAACGTGGCTTCAACGTGGTTTATGTGTCAGTCGAGGTCCCGTGAGCTTTCGTTGGTTCCTTTCTGATCTCCGCCTCTTTTTTATATCCCCCCCAGCCTGTGTAAGGCTCGCCGCTTGTGTCGATGCCTTTGTGGTTGCTCAGAATGCCCGTCGCCTCTCGGTGCCAGGCACACCGCAACAGCACGTTGTAGCCCGCCCTCGCCTCACTGTACGTAGACACACATCTCTGCTTGACGCGTGGTCTGGTCACGTTCCCGAGACTGTTCGGAAGACTACAGTGGCATGTCCCTTTTTGCTGCCTCACTGACAGCGCTCCCGCAGCGTGCCTCCTGGTACGTTGCGTGGAAGATGGGAGCTGTCTCGAGGCGGTGCCAACACATATCGGGCGCACTGGTATACGTCAAGGCCCAGTTAATGCACGTTGCGTTCTGGCTTTGTTAATAAGATGAACCAGCGGCCGCCAGCAACACATCCGTGCCATTCTTCCGAGCGGAGGAGTCACACTTAACCTTGCAAGAATCCCGAAGGGGACAACCATCACATTTATCATCCGCGTCCTTCCCCTTATCCTCCTTGACATCGTTGCATGATCATCATCAGCATCATCATCACCATCATCATTATCATCATCATGGTAGCCGTACTCATCTTCATCATTCGAGAGAGCTTCAACAGCGTCTTCTTCACTACCACCAGCTTGATCATCATCCATATCCGCATCCTCGTCCTTCCATCCGCATCTTCATCATCGTCCTCCTGCCTCCTCGTCTTTCTCAAGTATCCCTGTATCCTCTCCCTCTTCTCCTCCTCATCCTTCTCGTCTTCATCATGATCACCATCATCATCAGCATCATCATCATAATCTTCATTATGACCATCATCGTCATCGTGAGCATCATCATCATCATCATCATCATCATCATCATCATCATCATCATCATCATCATCATCATCATCATCTGTATCATCATCATCATCATGGTTATTATCCCTCTCCTTCTCCTCCTCCTCCTCATCATCATCATCAGCATCACCACCACCATCATCATCATAATCAGCATCATCATCATCATCATCCGTATCACCGTCATCATCATCATCATCATCAGCATCATCATGCTTAGCATCATCATTATCATCATTACCAACAGCATCAACATCATCCCCATCTGTATCCTTACCAACATCATCATTATCGCCATCAGCATCAACGTCATCACCATCATCCTCAGCATCATCGTCGTCCGTATCACTGCCATCATCGTCAGCAGCATCACCATAGTCATCATCATCATTATCATTATCATCATCATCAGCAGCAGCAGCACCACCATCATCATCATCATCATCATCATCATCATCACCATACGCCTCCTCCTCCTTCTCCTTCTCCTTCTCCTCCTCCCCCTTCTCCTTCTCCTTCTCCTTCTCCTTCTCCTTCTCCTTCTCCTCCTCCTTCTCCTTCTCCTCATCTTTTCTGCTCGTTATCATCCCCCCTCGCTGGGCGGACTTCAAGTGCCATGTTTGTAGCGTTCCAAACCTCCTCCTCCTCGTCCTCCTCCTCTCCCTCTTCCTTCTCCTCCTCCTCCTCCTCCTCCTCCTCCTCATCCTCTTTCCCCTCCCTCTCCTCCTCCTCCTTCTTCTCCTCGAGCTCCTCTGCCCTCTGCCATCCGTCCCTGCCCCCCCTCCCTTCCGGTCTCCCTCCCTCTCTCTAGCTCCTCCTCTGGAGCGGACTTGTCTCCGCAGGATGGCAAGAACTTCCTGGCCCGGCAGGAGAGGTCCATCGCCAGGCATCACGACATCCATCGCCCAAACAAGCCCGAGCCCCCTGAGGCTCGCCGGGGAGCAGGACGGGTGAAGCAGTAGGGGTGGGAAGAAGGGAGAGGGGCAGCAGGAGGAGGAGAAGGAGGAGGAAGAGGAGGAGGAGGAGGAAGAGGAGGAGGAGGGAGCATGATGGCGAAGGTGGCGGGGAGAGGTGTTTGGGGAGAGGGGATGGGGAAGGAGGAGGAATGGACGGGAGGGATAGGAGGGAGGGAGGGATAGGAACGGAATGGACGGGGCGGGAGGGAGGGCAAGTGGGAGGGAGTGGGAGGAGAGGTGGGAGGGGTGGGAGGGAGGGAGGGAGTTGTGGGGGGGGGGAGGGAGGGAGGGGAAGGAGAAAGATGAGGATGAAGAGGAGGAGGAATAATAATAATACTAACAATATGAAGAAGAGGAGATGAAGCAACAGTAGAGGATGAGAAGAGACAGGAGGAGGATGAAGATGAAGATGAGGATGACGATCAAGGGACCACACGTGAGGATGATCATGGTGATGATAATGATGTTGCTGATGATGTTGGAGTTGATGATGGTGATGCTGATGATGATGACGACGATGATGACGTTGTGATTATTATGATGATGGTGGTGGTGGTGGTGATGGTGGTGATTATGATGAGGAGGATGAGGAAGAGGAGGAGGAGGAGGAGGAGCAGGGCGATGTTGTTGGATACTCTTGATTCGCAACCTCGTCGCCTGCCGCATGAGGAGGCGAGGAGGGCAAGAGGAATGAGGGTAACGAGATGGTGATGAGGAGGAGGAGGAGAAGGAGGACCGTACACGAGGAGGCAAGGAGGCTTTCAAAGTCTCCAGAACAAAGGCTCTGATGTCGCTATGGATGACATCCTTTGCTGGAGTGGAGGTCGTAACCTCCACGCTGGAGATCTGGGATATTTTGGCAGGGGGTAGGGGATGGTGGGACAGTATGGGTAAACGGGGAAAGGGAATGAGAGGAGGGGGGCGGAGCCCTTCTCCCCACAACCATCCCTCATCTCCTACTTCTCATCCCCATCCCTAAGCTCGTCCTGCATATCTTCCTCACTCCTGCTGCTCTTCCTCCTCGTTATCCGCATCAGCAGCATCACCCTCATCATCAGCATCGTCATCGACATCATCATCAATAGCAGCAACATCATCAGCAGCACCATCATCATCAGCTTCGTCATCAACATCATCATCAGCAACATCATCAGCATCATCAGCATAATCATCGTCATCATCCTTATCATCATAATCATAATCATAATCAACATCATCACCATCATCATCAGCATTCATCATCATTGTCATCAGCATCTACAGCATCATCAACATCATCATCATGGCAGCCCTACACAAGTTCATTGACACTCCCTCAGCATCCTCGTCAGTACCATCAGCTTGATCATCATCTTATCATATTATCCTTATCTTCGTTCCTCCCTTCGCATCTTCACCATCGTCCTCCTGCCTCCACGTCTTTCTCATGTATCCCTCCCCCCCCTGATCCGCTTCTTCCTCATCACGACGATGATGATGATGATGATGATGATGATGATGATGATGATGATGATGATGATGATGATGATGATGATCAGCTTCTTCATCATCATCATCATCATCATCATCAGCATCATCATCATCATGTTCATCATCATCAGCATCATCATCATCAGCATCGTGGTAATCATCGTGATAAGCATCATCACCATCGTCTTAACCATCATCATACTCATCAACAGCATTATCATCGTCAGCATCGTCATGATCCCTCGCCTTCTCCTCCTCCTCCTCCTCCGCATCATCATCATCATCATCAGCAGCAGCACCACCATCATCAGCATCATCATCAACATAATTATCAGCAGCAGTCTCATGATCATCTGCAGCAATGTTGGCTCAAGGTCTACACCTGGAGCCTGACGCTTCGAGCTCAATTTTAGCCAACGGCTTTGCTCGAGCTGCTCCGCTTTTCCCGCTCGACTGTTGACTTTTCGCACCATCCCAGCACGCCTGCCGCCACTGCGAACGAGCAGGCCCCTGCGTGGGCCAGTCTTCTCATCCAGTTTGTGCAGAAAATTGATTTCCGCATTGCTACCAGGACTCTGGACGTCATCGGCGACCTGGAAGCCATCCGTGACGATGTCAACGCGCAGGCCGCACGCATGGACATCGTGGAGGCGCAGCTCGCCAACCTGGAGAAGGACGCAGGTAACGCAACGCAGGGAGCTGAAGGCTGTCAGCTCGCGCCAACAGGTTTCTTCAACTGAAGGAACACGTCTGTAGCACCAAGGGCTCTCTGAATGAGCTTGCCTCTCGTGATCGTGCTGCTGCAGATGAAGGGCCTCCTGGTCAACGTCGTCGGATGCGCAGCCCTGGTTCTTCATGCTCCACGACTACTAGTTCGACATCGGCATGGGATGGCATGTGCACCTTTGCCTCGTAGTGGCACGCAGCAGAAGGGCGCCTGCTGGCACTTCCTCCTCGGATTCCCGAGGCCAATGATGGCCAGTACCTTGCGTCGCGCTGGTGAGCAGGTTCGATTCCAGGCAGTTCATTTCGTTGAGCACCCAACATGTATCATCAAAGCGCCCAACATGAACCGCAATGCCATCTTCGAGTTCAAGGACGCCTAGACATGCAACGCATCCGTCACCAACTTCGACCAGAACGCCATTTTCGCTGACCCTCGTGGCGGCATGCCGCTGAGTCTTAAAGTCCGGCGGGACTTGGACGCAAGCAGTAGGAAGCTCTGCCAAGCCATGGACAAGATGAGGGCCAAAGGCTAAGACCATCTTGCATGCCACCAGATACACCGTCGGCTCCAACTGCTTCGGCGGCGATATCTATGTTTTGCGAGGGCCAGAGATCCCGGTACGGATCGCCCACCTTGACCCGAGCGATGCGAACGATGAAATCCATGTTCATATGGGTGAGAGTGCGCTTCCGGAGTGTGGCTTTGACGAGCACGTCGATGCTTCAATCCAGACGGTGGAAGTTGTTGCCTGCCGTCCCTTGAGGAGTTGTCCCGCGCGGTCCTGACATTGCACGCACATGTGCCAAGTCGGGTTGCTCTAGTCGAAGTATTAGTAGTAGTCGTCGTAGTCGTAGTCTTACTCGTAGTCGTAGTCGTAGTCGTAGTCGTAGTCG
>CAUYUJ010020069.1:74317-76817 GCA_963575745.1 Prorocentrum cordatum | reverse complement strand
TGTGAAGTTTGTGTGTTTCTCTCTCTCTCTCTATCTCTCTCTCCCGCCCCGTCTCCCACCAATGTGTTCTTGGCCGGGCCTTTTTTACTCGCTGCATGGGCCCTATCGGCACGATGAGCATTGCCAACTGCCGCGTGCCTAGCACCAGTGATGGCGCCCCGTTGTATCGGACGGTGCTGACTGCTATTGTTGCCCCGCGCGCGCCTGCCACCACTTCGCCCAATCTGATTGGAGAGCGCTGGCATTTCGCGTTGGAGGAGGAAGGAAGGGCGCGGGATGTTGGACACACGTGGTAGAGTGGCGACCGTTTGCACAGTCATTTTTTTTTACAGTCAGGTTTGTGGTGACTGGATTGAGCTCGCACAGGTGGAGCCCACCAGACATGGATGGAACAAATCCCGGGAAATCCGTCCATCCAGGTAGGTCACGTGCACCCGGACATCTCCAGAATGTTCTCGCAAGACGTCGCAATGCAGGCTAAAGTTTTGGGCCAGCTTCGTGGCAGCTCACCTGAAACCATCGGCCTTTCGTTACATGTCAGAGTTATGTTCCTCAGGGAGATCTCCTACCAGCAGCGCGTTCATAGCGCGTTCTCCAGAGTATCAGCGTCTGGTGCGTGAGCACGCCATGGCCATCCCTGATGGGGTAGAGTTCACATCGCTGACATGCCGTCGCCAAGGGTGTCTTTCATGAGCAGGTGCAGCCAACGCGCGCTCTCATCAAGCAGCCCTCTGCGCGTACGTACACAGAGAAACATAATAAAACCGTGTGTGCTGTTCGTGAGGTCCGCCATCGTAAATTGCACACGTGTATCGCGGCGGTACGCAAGCACTGTACTCTCATTCAGTTTTTTGATATCGAGGCTGAGGTGTGCACAAATCGATCGGCCTCTCGCGAGTGTGCGTAGTTCCCAAGACTGAGTAGTTCAGGGGGAGCAGGCGGGTTTGGAAGCCCACGCCGCGCAGGACCTAGCAGAAGGAAGCTTGGATCCAAGCGGGGTGTTTGGTCTCAATTTCGCTGTCGCGTTTTGGATGAGGACGCTTTCCCCTGCAGGTCTTTTTTGGGGGGGGGTCTGGGCGTGTGTTACCTGGACAGTGGTCCGAGGTTTTCGAACGAGTGTCTGTTGATCGTACCCCTGGAAGGAAGTTCTGGGCATCAGTCCTCGGGCCCAGGATCCTGCTGCATCCCGTACTTGGGTTCAGTCCAAGGGGAGTCCTACAACATGCTACTATGTTGTCGCAACGCGGCGCCGGGCCCCGACGGTGCACCCGATATGTATGAGGCACCGAAACTGAACATTCCGTCCAGCATGCAGGAGGCGTTGCTAGTCTTTCTGCCGAAGGGCACCCGTGCTCCTGATACGGCCCTTGCTGGCTGTCGCTCTGCTGCCTGTGCTCGCCCGCCCGCCCCCTCCGGCACTGAGTGCAAAACCTTGCCGCTGGCATTTACGATTCCGCTCAATGAATTTGCGAATAGCGCCGAAGCCAAGGCTTGGGGTCTGGAGACGCTGGGAATGGATCGTAAGCGCGCCGCCGAGTTCCTGACAGATGTCTCTGTCGCCTTCCCCCCTATCTTTGCGCAGTGGATTTTGACCGTGATGTTTGACCTAGGCATCCCAGCAGGCATTGCCAGCTTTCCCGGCAGCTCTATATGGACAGCAAGGGTCGGGTCACCCTTGCGGACACACGCACGGTCCAGAGTATTATCGAGCGCGGGGCGAGGCAAAGTGACCCAGCCTCCATCGTTCTTTTCGCTCTCGCTGCGGATCCCAATCGCGTGCTGGCTTGTTTGGAGGAGCGGGCGGTATACTATTCGATATTATTCGTATGCTTGCTTATGTTGCTGACTGGGCGCGAGCGTCCTTTCGGACTTACCTCGGCTCCTTCGTCTTAGATCTCCTGGGTGGTGCGGTTGGCTTGATGCTGTACTTTGACGAATGTGTGGCCACCCTTGCTAGTAGCACTAACGACGGCATGTTTAAATGGCTCTGCTCGGACCTCGGGGTTTCATGCTGGTCCCTCTCCATCGTGCACCAGTGTAAGTATCTGAGGATCGTGATTGGGCCCGAAGCTGCTGAGCACGATTGGAAGGAGGTCTTGTCTGCTTTGGATGGGCAATATCGTTCGGTTCGACAGCGAGGGTGAGGCCTTTGCCAGGCTATCTCTGCATGCCCGTCCGCTTGTCTTTCCAAATTGCAGTCTACGCTTCAGTTTTACTCTCCGTTGGCGGCTCTGCTCGCGAGTAATGACTATGCAGCTCTTGAGCGCAGCGCCGCGACACGGTTCCTCGAAAAACCTGTTCACAGGTCTCCGTGCTCTTGGATAAAGCATCGAATTTACGAATCTGCAGTGCATATGATACGTTTGCCAGCGCCGTTTGTTGACCAAGCGCCGTGTCTTGCAGCCTGCCCTGGCGCAACTTCGTAACGTGGGGGAAGTGATGCTATGATCATTAGAAGGAAGCTGACGGGTTGGTAGAGGAGGAGTTTCTTAGCTTATAT
>CAUYUJ010020069.1:66817-69317 GCA_963575745.1 Prorocentrum cordatum | reverse complement strand
CCAACCCAGAGCCCACCAGGGCAAGCCCCCCCGAGCTGCTCACGCCTCTCGAGGGCGGAGACTTGGCGCCGCGAGCGCCCAACGAGCAAGACGCGGCGAGAAAGGCGCCCGCAGACGGTCGCCCCCTCTCCTCGGACCCCCCGCCGGACATGCCTCAGCCGGTCCAGGCAGCGAGGGAGGGAGGGCGGAGTTTTCGGCGCCCGGGGCCGAAGCGGGCACGTGCGGAAAGCGACAGCGACGTGGATGGTCGGCAGAAGCGGCCAGCGCGCCGGCCAGCGCTGCGCGCCGCAGCCCACCCACCCTTGCCAGCTCTTCGAGCCGCGACCAGCCGCAGCGACGAGAGCCCCCAGCAAGCGCCCAAGACTCCCGAAACGACGCCGACGCCGACGCCGACGGCGGCGCCAACGACGCCGACGACCACGCCGACGGCAGCGCCGACGACGCCGACGCCGACGCCGACGGCGCGGCCGCGCGAGGGCAGCCGCTCCGTCAGCCCGGCGCCGACGGCGAGGACGACCCGCTCCGTGAGCCCGGCGCCGACGGCGGGCGCGGCCCGCCCCGCCAGCCCGGCGCGGAGGGCCGCCAGCCCGGCGCGGAGGGCCGCGCGGCCCACGCCGGCGGCCTGGCGCTCAGCGGGGTCGGCCCGCCTGGGGGGCGCCGCGCCTCGGCTCGCGCACGGGGTCGCCACCGCAGAGCGCGGGGGGCGGAGGAGGAGGAGGAGGAGGAGAAGGAGGAGGAGGAGGAGGAGGAGGAGGAGGGAGGAGGAGGAGGAGGAGGAGGAGGAGGAGCAGTTGGAGGAGGAGGAGGAGGAGGAGGAGGAGGAGGAGGAGGAGGAGGAGGAGGGGGGGGAGCTGGATGCACATTTGTGGCGGCCAGCCTGGGCGAGAGCTGGGTGCACGTGTGGCCACGTGTGTCTTTCCAGCGCTCGGCCCCTGTGTGGCCAGGCACGCTGGCCCCCGCACGTGTATCCAGCGCGTGGCCTCCATGGGCGCCACATGTGAAATCCACCCGTGTGCGCGGGTGTGTGTGCGTGTGTGTGTGTGTGTGTGTGTGTGTGTGTGTGTGTGCTTGTGTGTGTGTGCGTGCGTGCGTGCGTGCGTGTGCGTGCTGGCTACCAGTGTCTGGCCGATGTTGCCCCCATGGCACCTCGCCGCTGTCGGCTACTGCCCAGTTGGCTCGTTGCCTCGGGGCCCACGTTGTTCGTCCCACCTGGCCCGCCGCTCCCCCACTGGGCGTGGCCTTCCCGCGTTCCCCGCCCCCGGCTGGCGTTCGCCGCCTCTTGCCGTCGCCCTTCTTCACGCCTGTGCCCTGGCTCGCCTGGGCTCGGCTCTCTCCCCTTTTGGCCTCGGCACCCGCTGTGGCTGGGTGTTTGCTCCGTGCCTCCTCGCCTCGCCGCTGGCCTGTCACGCCGTGGCACCGGCTGTCGTCCCGCCTGCGCCGTGGGCCCGCCGCTCCCCCACTTGGCGTGGCCCTGCTCCTTCGTTGCCCTGGCCTGTCGCGCCGTTGCGCATCGCCGCGCCTGCGCCTCGTTGGTCCTCCCGGTCTCGCCGCTCCCCACCGTTGCCGACTTCGGGGTGCTCTCCCGTCGGCTCGGGTCGAGACTCTGGACGCTCGCCTTGCTCCCCCTACCGCCGCCCTTCCGCGGGCCGCTCCCGCTTTTGCTCTGTGTCGCTCAGTGCTGCGCGGTGCCGTCGCTTGCCATCCATTCCTCCTTCCTCCTTGCCCGCGCCTCGCAGGCCCGCAGGTCTTGGCGCTTCGGCTCGTCCCTGGTCCGTGCCTTGGTCCACTGGGTTGGGCTCTGCTACTTTGTGTTTTTCCATCCTCAGGTGCAGCTCAGTGCCGCTCAGCACCAGCTTCAGCCCTGTTCAGCCCAGTGCTGCTCAGTACCGGCGCTGGTTCCCACTTGCGGCGCTCCCCCCCGCCGCAGTCGGCTGCCCATTCATGCCTCTCCGCCTTCCACCTCTCCGCACGCGCCTTGTAGGCCCGTAGGTCTCGGCGCAAGGGCCCATCCCTGGACTGTGCTCGGTCCACTGGGTCGGGCCCTGCTTCGTTGTGTTTCCCACCACCAGCTGCAGCTCCATGCTGCCTCCCCCCAGCTTCAGCTCAGTGCAGCCCAGTGCAGCTCTGTCCCGACGCTGCTTCCCCCCCTCGGTGCCCCCCCCGCCACAGCCGGCAGCTCTGAGTGGCCGGGCTTCTTTTCTTCCTGTCGCGCCAGGGCTCCTCCTCCTTACGTGCATCGCGGCCTTAATTTGCATACAGCGCGTCCCCTGTTGACAATCTGCCGGAGCAGTCGCCCTCTGCCCAGCCGCCGACGCAAAAAGTGTAAGTGTGTGTGTGTGTGTGTGTTTGTTTGTGTGTGTGTGTGTTTGTGTGTGTGTGTGTTTGTGTGCGTTTGCGTGTGCGCGTGCGTTTGCGTGTGCGTGTGCGTGTGCGTGTGCGTGTGTATGCGTGCGTGGGTCTGTGAGTGTGTGTGTGTGTGTGTGTGTGTGTCTGTGCCCCA
>CAUYUJ010020069.1:29317-61817 GCA_963575745.1 Prorocentrum cordatum | reverse complement strand
TGCTTGGGGGCTTCCTGGGAGCGTCTTGGGGCTCCTTGGCGGCGAATTGGGCCCCCCTGGGGCCTCTTGGGGGGCTCTTGGGGGCCACTTGGGGCGGGAGGGGGGGCAGTCGTTGGCAGCCCCCCCCTCGGAGGCCGCGATCCTCTTGCTGCACCCTCAGACAACGACGCGCTCTTATCTCGCACTGCCATGCGTCTCCCGCCTGCACGCCAGGTCGGGGACCGTGGCCCCCCGTCGATCACCGTGCGGGGCACGGCGCCCGTCTTCGTTGCCCACAGACTCGACACCCTCGCATAGGTGATGTCCCCAGGGCCAAGCCGAACACAGGTTTTGTCCCAGTAAACCAAAGGGGGCCACATGCGAACCCTACCCCTACCCCCCACGATTTCTGAGGGGGAGGGTGGGGTTCACTTCGCTCGGGAGCTCCAGAACGAAGTGAACCTCACCCTCACCCTCAGAAATCGTGTGAGGTAGAGGTAGGGTTCGCATGTGGCCCCCTAAACCAAGTCCTTTCGCAGTATGTTGGATGCTCTCTCGATGAACGAACTGGTTCAAAGCCTTTCGTAAACTACAGCATGTCTCAAAGCCCACTGCCTCAGAGGCTCTGTGGAGGCTCCGCAGAGGCTTTGCAGAGGTTGCTTAAAGCTTAGAGGCTTCTCAGAGGCGGCTCCTTGGAGGCTATCGAGGCTCCTTAGAGGCGCCTTCGAGGCGCCAAGGGGGATTCCTGCGAGGTTCCTGGAGATTCCTGCGAGATTCCCGGAGGATTCCTGGATTATTCCTGGGGGGGTCCTGAGGGATTCTTCGGGCTTCCTCAAGGATTATCATGGATTCCTGAAGGATTCCTCAAGGATCCTTGAGAATGCATGAGAGATTTCTGATGATTCCCGAAAGATTCTCGGGGTTCCTGGGACATTGATTCCTGGGGGATCCTTGAGGGCTTCTTGAGAGCACCCGTGTCTCGCCGCTTCCTGAGGGCATCCGTTTCCCGCTTCCTCTTCCTCTTCCTGGCCCCTCATCGTCGTCGTCCTCCTCTTCCCTCTGGCGCCTCCTGAATATTACCTAACAGCGAAGATTGATAGGTTTCTAGTGGTCTCAAAAGAGAGCAGCAGATGACTCCACAGGGGGGTCTGGGCGGGTGCCGGACAGGGTGCCGCAGAACTCATTTTAAGCCAACAGTCACACACTTCGTGCTCTTCGACTTCCCAGAACTCCATTCCCGGGCCACATTTTGAATGCCCGGAGCCAACTGTAGGCCACTTCGTGCTCTTCGACTTCCCAGAACTCCATTCCCGGGCCACATTTTGGATGCCCGGAGCCAACTGTAGGCCACTTCGTGCTCTTCGAGTTCCCAGAACTCCATTCCCGGGCCACATTTTGAATGCCCGGAGCCAACTGTAGGCCACTTCGTGGTCTTCGAGTTCCCAGAACTCCATTCCCGGGCCACATTTTGAATGCCCGGAGCCAACTGTAGGCCACTTCGTGCTCTTCGAGTTCCCAGAACTCCATTCCCGGGCCACATTTTGAATGCCCGGAGCCAACTGTAGGCCACTTCGTGCTCTTCGAGTTCCCAGAACTCCATTCCCGGGCCACATTTTGAATGCCCGTAGCCAACTGTAGGCAACTTCGTGCTCTTCGACTTCCCAGAACTCCCATTCCTGGGCCACACTTTCAGCAGGGGCAAGAGCACGACGAGGAGGAGGACGAGCAAGACCAGGAGGACGAGGACGAGCAGGAGCAGGACGAGGAGCAGGAGGAGCAGGAGAAGAAGGACGAGCAGGAGGAGGAGGAGGACGAGCAGGAGGAGGAGGACGACCAGGAGGAGGAGGACGACCAGGAGGAGGAGGAGGAGGAGGAGGAGGAGGGGAGGGGGAGGACTACCAGGAGGAGGAGGAGGAGGAGGAGGAAGAGGAGGAGGAAGAGGAGGAGGAGGACGAGGAGGAGGAGGAGGAGGAGGACGAGGAGGAGGAGTGGAGGAGGGGGAGGAGGAGAGAGAGGGAGAACGAGGACCACAGGAGGAGGAGGAGGAGGAGGAGGAGGAGGAGGAGGAGGAGGAGAGAGGAGGAGGAGGAGAGAACACCAGGAGAGAGGACGAGGCAAGACGAGGCGGACGAGAACGAGGGCGACCGAGGAGGGAGAGGAGGAGGAGGAGGAGGGGAGGGGGAGGACTACCAGGAGGAGGAGGAGGAGGAGGAGGAGGAGGAGGAGGAGGAAAGGAGGAGGAGGAGGACGAGGAGGAGGAGGAGGAGGAGGACGAGGAGGAGGGGGGGGGAGAGCACCAGGAGAAGGAGAACGAGGACCACCAGGAGGAGGAGGAGGAGGAGGAGGAGGAGGAGGAGGAGGAGGAGGAGAGAGCACCAGGAGGAGGAGGACGAGCAAGACGAGGAGGACGAGAACGAGGACGAGCAGGAGGAAGAGGAGGAGGAGGAGGAGGAGGAGGAGGAGGAGGAGGAGCAGGAGAAAAATGAGGAGGAGGAGGAGGAGGAGGAGGAGGAGGAGGAGGAGGAGGAGGAGGAGGAGGAGCAGGAGCAGGAGCAGGAGAAAGAGGACGAGCAGGAGGAGCACGAGGACGAGCAGGAGGAGGAGGAGGAGGACGAGCAGGAGGGGAGGGCGGCCGGCTGCCCCGGCCGGCTCCTACACATGGCTGCTAGGTTGCTTTGCCGGGATAATTTTCTCTGGCCCCCTCTCCTCAATCCTCCTTTTGGCCTCCTCCTCCTCCTCCTCCTCCTCACTCCTCTGTCGAGTGTTGGCGAGGATCTTGTGTAGTAGTGCTACTAGTCGTAGGACTGGTTCGTAGTTGCTGCGGTACTATTACACATCGTAGGCCTACTGACACCACTAACAGTAACTAAACACTTGTACGAATAGGCTTACTCGTAGTAGCCGCTGCTGTCGTCGTCGCACCAATAGTAGCAGTAAGAGTAGCATTCTTGGTCGCAGAAGTGCGATTAGTAGGTCGGTGGGAAGGTAGGTAGGTAGGCAGGTAGCTAGGTTGGTTGGTTGGTTGAGTGGCTGGTCGTAGTAGTAGTCGTTGTTGTCGTCGTCATCGTCGAAGTCGTAGTCGTAGTCGCAGGTGTAGTCGTAGTCGTAGTAGTCATTGTACTAGTACTTGTAGTACTTAGTTGTAGTACGAGCAATAGTCGTACTACTCGTAGTAGTCTTGCTAGTCTTACTGCTAGTAGGGTTACAGGTGGTCCTCGCGTTGGGCCGCGCGCCGCTATCGTGCTGTGGTCGCCCCCCATCACGGAGCACGAGTGGTTTGGTGGCAGTGAGCTTTGAGGAGTAGGGGTGTCCATCCGCTCTTAGCCTTCTGGCCTCCTTGCCTCCTGGCCCCTGGGAAGTCATGTCCATGGCTGGTGGCCCCCTGCGGGGGCCGGCGGGTTCGGCGGGGAAGTGCCTTTTCTCACGCCTGGCCCGATTTGGGTGCGGACCGCCCTGTGTCCGCCTGTCCGTGTCTGCCTGTCTGTCCGTCGTCTGCCTTGCTTGTCCGTCCGTCCGCTTTGTCTTGCATGCCCCAGGGGGCCCTGATGACCCGGGCAGGCACTATGTGTGGGCGCCAGCTGGGCCCGCCAGATGGGGCAATGGGGCTACTATGTTCGCTGCGGCGCCGCCGGGCTCACTGCGCAGCAGCATCGCTGCAGCTTTCGCCCCCCGCTCATTTCCTCGCGTTCCGGCGGTTGGGGCGCCCTGGAGTTTTTTTTCACGGCGGCCCCAGTTAGCTGTATGCAAATCGGTTGCCCATCACACGTGTGGGAATGCGTGAAGAATGAACACGGCGATGAATTTGATGAGCACTCTAGCGGCATAGTCGTGCTCAGTGCCTTTGTGGAACAAGTTGGTTCCACGCGTCACCTACGAGTCTTCGGGATTCCTCATTGTTCCTCAGGACTCCATGGTGTGCCTGAGGATTCCAGATGCCACAGGGATGCTAGAGGAAGGGTCTAGGATCGCCACGAGCTTGTTATAAGTAACGCTACACACGAAAAGCATCATAGTACGATAGAGTGCCAGAGGAATGATGTAGAAACGCTACTGGAGTACGACAGCATAGGAGCATCATACATGCTACAGGATCGCAGAGGAATACAGTATATAGTTATGTGCTTAGAGCGGAGTGGATATTCGTGTGCTTCATATATGAGTATGCACACATGTAGACGGTCCACCGTTGGTTGTTGTCCCGGCTCTTTTTTGCGATTATCAGTTGTGAGTTGTTGTGCGACTTTGGAAGGGTTCGAAATCGACGCGCGAAGCTTCCGATGGACAACGGACCAAAGGAGATCTTGGGCGCCCCGCCAGGACAGAACCGCTTCGCCCGGGAAAACCCCGGGTCGCTGGGAAAATGGAGAAGTGTGCCAAACCCTGGCAAGTCAGGGCAGCCCCTGAGCTACGTACCCAATGACACCGACATGGCCCCGCACAGGCACGTCTGATGATGACTTCAGTGGGTGCCTCACCAGCTCACCAGCAACTGCTGCGGGACAGGAGGCAGAGGAGGAGGAGGAGGAGGAGGAGGAGGAGGAGGAAGAGGAGGAAGAGGAGAAGGAGGAGGAGGAGCAGGAATGCGTAGGAGGCTGAGGAAGACGTAGGAGGAGGGAGCAGAAGGAAGAGGAGGGGAAGAAAGGCGAGACGGAGACCAGGCGAAAGACGACAGGGTGGACGAGGCATCAAAGAGGTGTGCGGAAAAGGGTCCAGGGGTCGTCTCGGGATTCGAATTTCGAGTTGACGGGTGGTGGCAGAAGGTCTGCTGAATTGACATGGGAGGGGAGGGGGGTGACTGAACGAGGGGGGGGGTCAAAATTTTCCTGCGAAGGACCCAATCACATGCGGGTGCTAGTGCCGCAAGGCAGGTGGGGCGAAGAAGGGGCAGGTCCCTATGGGGAAACGAAGCGTGTGAGGGGTTTGCTGACATGGGTGCGGGGCCGTTATGCAGACCCTACCGCTCGGGCCTTCGGTGAAGCTTTCCTGGGGCCACGAATCGCGTGTGGGATGTGCCGAAATTGGTGCAAAGCCGGCATGCGGACCCTGCCGCTGGAGCCTTCGGTGGAGCTCCCTATGGGGCCACGAAGGGTCGACCTTGCCGCTGGGGCCTTCGTTGGATCCCCATGTGCGGCCACGAAGCATGTGAGCGCTGTGCCGAAATCGGGTGCGGGGCCGCAATGGGGACCCTGCCGCTCGGGCCTTCGGTGGAGCTCCCGATTGGGGCCACGAAGCGTGTGAGGGGTGCTCCACCGAAGGCCCCAGCGGCAGGGTCCGCATGGCGGCCCCGCGCCGATTTCGGCACACCCCTCACGCTTTGTGGCCCCAATCGGGAGCTGCACCAGAGGCCCGAGCGGCAGGGTCCGCATTGCGGCCCCGCGCTCATGCCGGTGGCACACCCCTCACACGCTTTGTGGCCCCAAGAGAGCTTCACTGAAGGTCCAAGCGGCAGGGTCCGCATGGCGGCCCCGCACCCATGTCGGCACACCATATCAGGCCACGAAGCGTAGAGGGTTGTGCTGACATGTGTGCAGGGCCGGCATACGGACCCTGCCGCTGGGGCCTTCGGTGGAGCTCCCTATGGGCCGCGAAACGTGTGAGGGGTGTGCCGAATCGGATGCAGGGCCGCCATGCGGGCCCTGCCGCTGGGGCCTCCAGAGGAGCTTTGTATGGGGCCACGAATCTGGTGCGGGGCCGCCATGCGGACCCTGCCGCTAGCGCCTTCGGTGGGGCCCCATTGGCCACGAAACGTGTGAGGGGTGTGCTGAAATGGGGCAGCGGGTTGGGAGCAGGGGGGAGGAGGAGGTGAGGAACGCGGGGCGCTGTTTCTTCAAACCGAGGACCCAACACCACAGGATGGTTGCGAACTGTGCTTCCAGTGTGTCTTGCGTGAACCTCGGCTCCACCGGCGCCCTGCGTCCCGAATCCAGCGGGCTGGGCAGGGCGGGCCACGGGCTCGTGCCCACAGAAGCGTTGGCACCCCCGGTGGCCACCAGCCCTGGGGCCCCTGCGTGACGGGCGTTTGCGGCGTTCGACTAAGCGTTGCGGCGCATCCCGCCCACTTCGTCACGGAGCGCGCTTTTGCGCGATGCGGATGTCTTGGCTCGTCTCGTGCTGAACCTACCGCGATGGCCCCGACAGGGCCCCCCAAAAGAGAAGCAGGGTCATTACGGGAACCAGCATGGGGCGCCCTGCTTGCATCTCACTCCTTCTCCCTTGCCTCTTTATCGCAAGCCATGTCCACCCGTATTCCAAGATCCAGGATCGCGGCTTTTTCGCATTTGGGCAAGAGGGGGCCCTAAACCATCTCTCCGAACTTCGTTTGTTGAAAAGGGCTACGTACTCGCAGGGCATCACTTCCCCCGTGCTGGGACGTGTGGGCGCACAGGGTCAAATGGTGGGCTCCACAAAGCGCCTCGCCTTCGATGGACCGAGACGTTGGTCTCCTGAGTCCCCTGGGATCGGCGGAGGCCAGGAGGTGCCGACGCTTTTGCCTGGCGCAGGGCTTCCCGAGCGGGCCATTCTTGTCCTAGGCCCTCGGACACCAGTCGCATATCGTGGTCTCAAGGCCAGCCGGATTTTGAGGGTGTCGGTTACGAGCTGACAATCAGCACCCAGACCCATGCGACCCCTGGACTTTCTCGGGGTGGAATTCCGTGGGGGCTACGGGTGTGTGTTGTCGGATGGGGGCTCCCGCTCGAACGGGAGCCCCCCTCGGGGTCCGACACCCCGCACCCCTCTCTGGCGCCTTCCCACTTCCTCCGCCCTGTAGTTTTGAGAGCGTGCTGTTTTTGTTCACCCGTCGTGTTATTCTGTGGTCGCTCGAGCTTCTTCCGGCACCAGATCCCGGAGGCCTTCGCCACGCCGAGCCCCTTTGGGGGTCCTGCGTCAGCGAAGGCCTTCGGGACCAGCGCCATCGGGCGCACCCCGGCCTGGCCACCTGGAATGCAGCCCCGGCGCAGCCACATCGAAAGCCCCTTGGGCTGCTCCTGGCGTGGCCCTGGCCCGCCTGGTCCACCCCGCATGCCCCTCGGCACGGCACGGGGCGCGACGAGCCAGGCTCGGGGGATGCCCGCCGCCGCGGTGCGTCGGAGGCGAGCCGCGCGACGCCCGCGGGCGGCGGGCGAAAGTTAGGGCGGGGTTCGCCGAGGCAGCGCCCTGCGCGGCTGATCGGCCCGCAGAGCACCCGCCAGAAGCTCACGGTCGGGAATTTCGGCTCAGCGTGTCGCGCTGCCGGTTCTGGCCTACCGCGCTCCAGCGCGACACGCCATGCACCATGCACGTCCCAGTCTTCAGGCGGAGCGACACGCTATCCGTTTTCAGGGCGTAGCGTGCCGCCGGGGCCGCCGCCGCGACACAAGACGCAAGAGTCCCTCACCGTACACGGCGAGCTCGCAGAGCATGCGCGTCGAACGTCACGGGCTTGAGATCGGCAGCTACTGTATCTCATGCGAGGGCGGCGCGCCAGGCCTGTGCCGCGCTGACGCAGCGGCGACCCCCGCCCGGGCGCTCGAGGCCGAACCGTGGCCTGGAGCCGGCGGATCGGCGAAGCAGCGGCCGTCGAGCGCTCTGCCCCGTCGGAGAGCCGCAACCGTTCCAGGCGGAAGGATCCACACGGGGTCAGGGTTAAGTCGGGCGTGTCCCCCTACAGCGGGATTTTCGAAGAAAAATATAGAATACCCTGAACACACACCCCAAAAAGGTTAAAAGCTACAACAAAAATAGTCCCCATATTATTTTTGGAATGTTTTTGATTATTTTTGGGGTATTTTTTATTTTTCGTCGAAAATCCCCCTGTAGGGGGACAGGCCCGACTTAAGGTCAGGGACCAACGCCAGCGTCATCGCGACGTGAGCCTGCTGCGCGGAGTTTGTGAGAGAGCCGCAGCCAGGGCGGCACCGGGCCCGAGGGGGCCGCAAGCTGGGCGGCCTCGGCGGCGTCGCAGAGACCCAGGCGTGAAGTGATGCTTCGGATGTCGCACCGGCAGGATGCGTTATCTGACAGACGCTTGATCTGGTGTGAGTCGTGTGGCCCTTGAGTCGTTTCTCGGGGTCGGTGGACCACTCGGGCGTACCTGTCTGCGTGCCCTGCGGTCCTCGGCATGGCAGCGCCTCGCTCCAGCTCTTGCCCGGGAGGCCGTGCTGGAGTTCCCCGACAACGGGGCGGAGCGCACCAGCTGCGGCCAAGGCCAAGCGGAAGGGGCCTCTCGTGGGGGGCAGTTGCGGGGGGCAGTCCTCCTCCTCCTCCTGCTCCTGCTCCTCCTCCTTCTCCTCCTCCTCCTCCTCCTCCTCCTGCCTGCTCCTCCCTCCTCCTCCTCCCTCCTCCTCCTCCTCCTCCTCCTCCTCCTCCTCCTCCTCCTCCTCAGGAATGCAGGCTCGGCGTGCGGAGAGAGCGTGTTGACTGCAGTGCGCGTCTTGCCGCTTGCCCCCCCCCCCAGGGGTCGCGCGCACTGCTTCCGATCGGCCGCGCCTGGAAGTGGGTCAAGCGAGGTCGCCAATCTGATCGTGCCGCTGGCAAGCGCGACTGCAGCATAAATCGCTGTTCCGATGGCTTTTCCGATAGCCATGCAGATTATTGTTTTGTTATTCTGGGACTTGGTGTGCTGGTTTCCTGCATACACGTTCCCACAAAAACGCCAGGGACGATCATAACTGCAGCAGGTATGATCGTCCCTGGCGCTCTTTGCGAATCTTCAGCCCCTCCCTCCCCAGAACTTACAATTGCCATCCTGTTCACGCCAAGTACGACATATATGTTTGCATACACTGCATACACGCAAGATATCGTTGGTTCGCTACCGCTTCGCCACAACCTATTGTGCCTTACCCTCACCTGGGACGAAGAAGTGCTGAACCCCCGTCCAGGCACGGAGTATCACTGCAAGCATACATTGATCTCCGACACCGTTCCCTCTTCCTCCTCCTGCTCCGAATTTCGCGCAGTCTCATGCGGCCTCCCTTCCTCTGACTCCTTAACCTCCTTCTCCTCATCCTCTTTATCCTCGTCTTCGTATATCCTCGTATATCACGTCTGAGTGCTAAGAATGGTCCTGCAGAAGCTGTTTGGAGCCGCTTTGGCCCTCGTGGGCTGTATGTCCCCCCATGCCCCACCAGTGGAGCCTCTAGCCGCCTCCAGTGGAGGGTTCTCCGGGGCCATCTCGAGGCCCTGTTCACCTGATACGGTTTGAATCCCACAGACATCGAAGAAGACGAGGAGGAGGGGGAGGAAGACGATGATGATGAGGAGGAGGAGGAGGAGGAGGGGGACGAGGAGGAGGAGGAGGAGGACGAGGAGGAGGAGGATGAGGAGGGGAAGAAGAAGAAGAAGAAGCGGAAAAATAATAATAATAATAATAATAATAATAATAATAATAATAATAATAATAATAATAATAAATAAGTAAATAAATAAATAGATAAATGAATAAATACATAAATGAATAAGTAAATAAATAAATAAATACATAAACAAATGAATGAATACATAAATAAATAAATAAATAAATAATGAGCAACACCATACACATAAACGTTCGGCGGTCCCCGCGGATCTCTCGGATCGGCGCCGGGCCGCCCCAGCGCGCTCCGCGCGCCAGGGAGGGGGGGCCCAGCGCGGATCGGGGAAATCCGCGCGGACCTGATACCCTCCGGATTTGGGCTCGCTTTGGTCATTCTAGGGGTCCGCTGGGGGGGGGGGCTCCCCTAGATGCCTTCAGGGTTTTGGCTCGCTTTGGTCATTCTGGGGGTCCGCTGAAGAGGGGGAGGCCCTTTTGGCCCTCCGGGGCCTCTTTGCATCGTTTCGGGCTTTCTTGGGCTCTCTCGCTGGATGTGTTGGCTGTCGTAGGGCCGTCGTGGGCCTGCTTGGGGCCGTCATGGGCGGCCTTGGGGCTCTGCTGCGCAAGTGTGGGCTCCTCCGATCGCCCTCTGGGCCCTCTTGAAGGGGCCATTTTGGGAGCAGTTCCATGTCACCATGGTACTCCCGTGGGGCTCCCCTCGGACTCTTCGTTGGACCCATTGTGGATTCTCCGATGTCCTCCTGCAGTCACGCTCGGGCCAAACCTCCGGCCGCGCGCGCCGCCAGCAGCTCCCACCTCCTTCTGTGTTTGTGGCCTCCGTCGTCGCCGCGTTGTCGTCCGCTGCCGCCGTCCTGTCGCCTCTCTTGTCCACTTGCGTCTCCTTGCCGCCACTATTCACTCAGCTGCTAATTTGCACCGTATCTGTGCCCTCCCAGGCGGCGTCGTCCGCTTGGAAGGGGTAGGGCCTCACGGCACTACCAGGCACTGCGCGCGGAGTCAGGGCCGAAAGAGGGAGAGGAGGAGGAGGAGGAGGAGGAGGAGGAGGAGGAGGAGGAGGAGGAGGGAGGAGGAGGAGAGGAGGAGGAGGAGGAGGAGGAGGAGGAGGGGAGGAGGAGGAGGAGGAGGAGGAGGAGGAGGAGAGGAGGAGGAGGAGAGGAGGAGAGGGAGGAGGAGGAGGAGGAGGAGGGAGGAGGAGGAGGAGGAGGACGAGGACGAGGACGAGGAGGAGGAGGAGGAGGAGGAGGAGGAGGAGGAGGAGGAGGAGGAGGAGGAGCAGGGGGAGGAGGAGGAGGAGGAGCAGGAGCAGGAGGAGGAGGAGGAGGAGGAGGAGGAGGAGGAGGAGGAGGAGTAGAAGTCAAGTTAGTCAGCTCGAGCGAGACATGTATGGCATGCCCACTGCAGCGCCAGGATCTCAGGGGGAGGGGCACTCCCCCGCAGCGGATCGCGCAGGGCCGCCCGCGAAGAGCCTGGCCGAGCTGCTGTCCACGGGGCGCGGGGCCCCGGCGGCCCCGGCCGGCGGCCGGGATCGCTCCGGGGGTCCCTTCGGCCCAGGGGGGAAGTAAAACGACGCGAAGATCGGGACAAAATCGGATCGGGATAACTCGAAATCTCTGAGAGAGTCGGCGGGTTTGGAGGATGTATTGGGCGCTGCGGCCGCTCCAGAGCGTTCCGGAACGCTCTGAGAGCGCTCCGGAACGCTCTGGAGCGATTTATCCCGATCCTAGCCCTGTTTTAGGAAGCGGTGCCTGAGGGAAGCGGGTGTCGAGGCGAGAGTTTCGGTCCCCGGGCGTCGCCCGCTCCTGGCCGCGTGAGGCCCCGCCTTCTTCCGCCCTTTCTCTGCTGACGAAAGCTGTGCGCGTCCCGCCTAGCTTTCAGCGGAAGAGGTTCGCTCTCGCCCTGCAGATCAAAAAAAGTGTCGAGGCGAGAGGGAAGGACCACAGACTTGCTGGGGATTCTTCCGATTCACTCGCAAAGCAGGTTCATGCGGCCTTGGCACGCACTGTCATGCGCGTAATCGGATGTACGGAAGCAGTGGGTGCGAAATCCAACGTCGGTCCAACGGTCATTTGAGCAGGATTCGCTGGTGGCGTCGCAGCGCACGCTGGAGCGAAAGGCGCCTGCTAACCAGCAGCTGCTATCGGTTTGGGACAGCGCCTGCTGTTGGGCATCGTGACCAGTCCTTCCATCATTTCCGTATCCACGTTGGGCTTAACCAGCTGCAAGCTGGTAAGCCAAGTGCGTAAGGTTCGCCCGTCGTTCGTCCGCCGAACGGCGGTTGTGGGTACGTCATCCAGGTTCAAGCCGTCATTCGTCGCGGCCGCCACTTGACTTGGGGGGGTGCCTTTCGTGGTTCCTCGAAGTCCAAAACTCTGGGCGCGTTCGTTCCGTCATGTGTCATCCGTCGGTACAAGAGGACCCCAATAGGACTTTAGTAGGACCCTGACGGGATTCCACTGGGATGCTAGTCAGATGCTACTTCCATCTTGCTTGAGGAGTCCACTATGCTCCAATCTCGTCCCAATCTGATTCCAACGACATCCCATGTGGGCCACCATCGGACCCAATTATTATCCAAACGGATTATGTTAGAACCCCAATCGTATTTCTTGGTCCGAGTTGGTTTATGGGGGTCGATCGGTGTCGCCGTTTTTCTATACCAGTGGCCAATAACTACGCAGAAATGTGATGTTCGTCTCATTATCCTGGAAGATGGGCTATCCAAGTTTTAAGAGGGGGAGACATGCAGTTCAAAATGGCAAGTGTATCCAGGGTCCGCGGTTGTTTGTCCACCATGTCAGAGTACGGTGTATAGTTTGAGACATGTGTTTGTTTGTCCGTCGTTTAAGACAATTGGTTTGCACAGTTTCAGACGTTCGTTGTTGGTCTGTCTGGGGTGGGTGGGTATGTCCATGATTGCCAAGCTGTCTGTCGGCTCGTTAGAGACTCAAGTGTTATCATCAAAGAGATCGCTCGTCCGTTCTCGCGGGTTGTCACTTCAATGTGTAGGAGCTCCCCTCGCCATCAGAAGTCGGATCGTAAGTGAGCAGAGCTGCCCCTTCTGGGGAAGGGGGCGAGACCCATTGGGGCCGCGGATCACAAACGCGCACATCGTCCGAAGTCTGGGCCCGTTGGATATTCTTCGTTCCTCCAACGGATCGAGGCTCCAGTAAAAAGGTTTCTGGATGTCCTCGCCCTTTTTCCCCATTTGGACCTCTGGGATGCGTCTCGTCGCCGCCGCTGGACCCCCTTCGTAATTCGACTTGCAGTCAAGACGCTGAAATAAGGACCCTTTTGCGTTCGGAAGGGGCTCCCTGTTCCTTGGGTCGTTCTGTGACTGTTCCTCGAGCCCTCCTCGTGCACACAGGCTCTTCGGGTGCAAAAAATTGGGTTTCGTTCCTTGTTTATGGTTCCTTATGTCAGCAGCCCAGCTGTAGGCATTCTGCGCCCCAGATGAGGTTTTGGGGGTGACCTGGAAGGAGGCGGGCCTAGACCTGCGAAGCCGCGAATTGTTCAATGCTGTCGTTCTTGTTGTTAGGGGGCACTTTCGGCATCCGATGGAAGCGGCGCCCCAGAAGCCTCAACAAAAACATCCTTCCGGCATCCGATGGAAGCGGCGCCCCGTACCCGTCAACGAAAACATCCGGGACGAGAAAACCGGCCCCGGGGAGTCGGTCGACAGCCCCAGGGCTCATATCCGGGACGAGCAGTACCCGGCCACAGGGAGGCGGTCGACAGCTCCAGGGCCAACGGATTGAAAGCTTCCTGACGTCGGCGAGTCAGCGCTCCGCCGAGGGTCGTTCCTGCGTGGGGGTCCAGACCGCTGCGCCGCAGCGGGCGGGCTCCTGGAGAGTATAGTGGCCGCGTCCGGCTCCTCCCGGCCCGAGGCCCGCCAGCGGGGGGGCGGGACGAACGACCGCCCGCAGAGGTCCCAGTATTCCCAGCACGCGCTCCGCCTCGCCAGCATGGAAAGCCGCTACGCGGTGGAGGAGAGGCGCGCTGGCGCTCCACAAGGCTGGCGCCGCGCCCCGCAGCCCGCTGCCGTGGCGTGCAGCCAGCGCCGCAGAGATTGCAGTGCCTCTGCTCCTGCTTGCTTCCGCGCCTGGTCCTTCCCCTGCGGTGCCCAATTTGGCTCCGATGTGTCCTTCGGCTGTCCCGGCCGCGTCTTGGACCCAAGCCGCCGCTGACGAAACAGAGTCCCCGCTTCTGATTTTGATCTTGCCTGGGTCGGGCCGCTCAGAGGATTGTTGTCGTTTCCGGCATGGGTGCCGCCTGCTGCCCAGTGCTTGTGCTTGGCGCTACTTTGCCGGCTCCCGGGACTTCTCGGACGTGGCGCACGGCCTCGAGAATGTCTTCAGGAAGTCTTCGTGCGCGGCCTGGCCGTAGTCAGTTATTCAATCACCAGGGCGAGCAGTTCAGCCGGGTTGCGCCTGCGCGTGGGAAACATCCGGCGCGTCATAACACACCCACGACTCCGAAGGCTTGCCACCTATCTTTCAGATTGCCCCCAATTTCCTCGGACCACCCGCTGTAACGTGTGTAAGTTGTTCACGTAAGACGTGTGTCCTTTTCACCGCGCATGTGTGATCTCTTTGTTTGTGACTTGCGCACAACTTGCTTGCCCGCTCGTCAGCTATGTTTTGTCCTAGCCGCACTTGCACACATCCTCTCATATTGGCACGTATGCAGGTCTGCCACGGCTTGCTCACAGTGAACCATTGCAAATGTCAGCCTGCAGTTGACGTGTCGACTCACGAGGTGGGGCCCGTCGTATCTCACACATTGCATATTGCGTCTCCTGTGATTTATGTGTGCTGGCAACCTCGTGCATGCAGATCGCACGTCTGCTCTGACGTGGTCAAGCGAAATTGATTCACGCGTTGATTACTCAATCGCTCCACTCATTCCGCCAGCCCATAACATATCACTGTTGCTATATGTTGGTGTGTTCGTGGCGAGCGAAAAGGAGGAGGATGAGGAGGAGGAGGAGGAGCAGGAGCAGGGGGAGGAGGAGGAGGAGGAGGAGGAGGAGGAGGAGCAGGTCTCTCGATGGCTTCTTGGGGCACCCTTGGAGCCAAGCCTCTTTGGGCGGTCTCCTACGCTCTTTTGGGTGGCCTCTCGGGGGCCTCTTGGCTGCATGGACCTCATGGTGCCTCTTGGAGGTCTCTTGGGGGGAGTGTCGGGGGCCCCTGGGGGCCTCTTGGGAGCCTGCTGGCGGTCTCGGGAGCTATCTTTCGGAGAAGGGTTCGACATGTCAGCTCGGACTCCCCCTGGGGCTCTCTTGGGGGCCTTTGGAGTCCTCTTGGGGGGCCTCTTCGGCCCCTCTTAAGCCGTGATGTAGCCGTGGCCGGCCTGGGAGTGTCTTAGGCTTTCCTGGGGCGATCTGGGGGGCGTCGTGGGCCGTCTTGGCCAGTCGGAAGCCCGAAAAGGCGGTAGCGCCCAAATCCGTCAAACACCTCTTAGGGAAATCTAGGACACCTAGATTCTGGAGTCCTAAGGGCTGTATCGGACCGTCTTGGGGCTATTTAGAGGCCTCTTAGGATTGTCTTCGGGCCATCTTGGGGCCTGCCGCCCATTGATCCCGACTTTTGGGCCCTCTCGGCACATCTCGCTTATACCGAATTCGGCATGTGCAGTGGATTACCCGACCGTGCCCTACGCTTACACACAACATGATCTCTGTCGACCGCCAGCTCTTGCCCGCCGTCGACCTCACTATTGCCTGCTCAACAGCCAACCTTCGTACCCGTGACAATTCCACCGTGGTTTCCCATCGTCGCCCAAAAGGTAGTTTTTCCTCGTCGCCTGCCCACCATGGTCTGCCCGAGGCTCGCGCGCTATTGTTCTTGCACCGCGCACGTGCGCGGCTCGCACGCAGCGGAGCGCGCGTGAACGGCGAACGCCCCCTTCGTCTTGGCATCGCTCGGACGTGTATATTTTTCCTTCGGCGAGGACCATCGAGGAGCATCCTTAATCATTTGGCGAAAAAACCACACACGAAACCGAAAAAAACACAGAGAATGGACGTCCGAGCGATGGCCAGTCGTATGTCCGGAGGTGGGCGCCCGCCGTCAGCTGGTCCTTCCGCCGCCTGCTCCGTTCCCTCCCCAGCTGGGGCCCGCGATTGCTGGCCGAGCCGCCCGATCGCGGGAAGGCCCTCCTCTAGAGGGGCGGCTCCATGGCAACCGGGGGCTCCCAGGGCCAGGAGAGGCGGCCAGGATCCCGTGCAGAGGGAGCTGGAGAAGGCGAAGGCGCGTTTTCGGAGGTCCGTGCCCAGAGCAGGTACTTGGGAAGCCGCGCTGAGAGCAGCCGATTCGCGCTATCAGGAAGCATTTGGGTTTGACACGTGTCGGAGGTGAGGGGGTGAGATCGAAGTGGAACGGACAGCCCCCCTACCGGGAAATCGGTTTCGGTTTCGCGTTCGTGCGTGCCGTGCCGTGCGGGCGAGGCGAAGCTGCGTGGGCGGGCGAGAAGTGTCCCGCCTCTGGCTGCGGCGCGGCCGGACCAAATGTTTCCTGTCCGGGGGCTGGTGGCGCGCGGTGTCCCGCCGGTGTCCCGTCGATGTCCCGTCGGTGTCCCGATGATGATGATGATGATGATGATGATGATGACGATGATGATGATGATGATGATGATGACGATGACGATGACGATGACGATGATGATGATGATGATGATGACGATGCTGGTGATGATGTTGATGATGGCCATGGTGGTGATAATGATGGTGTCCCGATGATGATGATGTTGATGATGCTGATGTTGCTGATGATGATGATGATGGTGTCCCGATGATGATGATGATGATGATGATGATGATGATGATGATGTTGATGTTGATGTTGATGATCCTGATGATGATGATGAGATGATGATGATGATGATGAAGAGGATGATGATGGTGTCCCGATGGTGATGATGATGAGGATGAGGTTGATGATGATGCTGTTGATGATGATGATGGTGATGATGATGGTGTCCCGATGGTGATGATGCTGATGATGATGACGATGATGCTGTCCCGATGATGATGATGATGACGATGATGATGATGATGATGATGTTGAGGATGATGAGATGATGATGATGATTTTGATGATGGTGTCCCGATGATGATGATGATGATGCTGATGCTGCTGATGATGATCGTTCCCCGATGATGATGACGGTGATGATGATGATGGTGACTATGATGTTGGTGCCCCGATGATGATGTTGATGATTTTGCTGATAATGGTGATGATGGTGTCCCGATGATGATGATGACGATGGTGTCCCGATGATGATGAGGTTAATAATGATGATGGTGACGATGATGGTGTCCCGGTGATGATGATGGTGATGATGATGATGGCCATGGTGGTGATGATGGTGGTGTCCCGATGATGATGATGTTGATGATGTTGATGTTGCTGATGAGATGATGGGGTCCCGATGGTGATTATGTTGATGATCCTGATGAAGTTGATGATGATGGAATGATGATGATTATGATGATGACACTGATGAGGCTGATGGTGTCCCGATGATGATGATGATGATGATGAGGTTGATGATGATGTTGTTGATGATGATGTTGACGATGATGGTGGTGTCCCGATGATGCTGATGATGTTGAACTTGATGATGACGATGATGGTGTCCCGAAGATGATGATAATTTTGATGATGAGGATGATGATGAGGTGGTGATGATGATTTGATGTTGGTGGCCCGATGATGATGATCCTGATGCTGATAATGATGATAGTGTCCCTATGATGATGAGAATGGTGACGATGATCATGGTGACGATGATGATGGTGTCCCGATGATGATGATGATAAGATTGATGATGATGGTGTCCCGATGATGATGGTATTGATAATGGTGTTTATGATGATGATGATTATGATTGTGATGGTGGTGTTCCAATGATGATGATGGTGTCCCGATGATGATGATGTTGTTGATGATGATGGTGACGATCATGGTGTCCCGATGGTGATGGTGATGGTGATGATGATGATTTTGATGATGGTGATGAGGAGATGATGATGGAAGTGTCCCGATGATGCTGATGATGCTGATGATGATGTTGATGACGTTGATGACGATGATGATGATCATGATGATGACGTTGATTGTGAGATCGACTGTGATATCGACAGTGAGATCGATAGTGATACCGAATGTGAGATATATTGTGAGATCGATAGTGAGATCGAGCGTGCGATCGATTGCGAAATCGATAGTCAGATCGATTGTGATATCGATCGAATGAGATAGATCGAATGAGATCGATTGTGGTATCGATCGAGTGAGATTGATCGAGCGAGACCGATCGTGAGATCGATAGTGAGATCGATAGTGAGACCGATCGAGTGAGACATTGGTTCCCCTCACGAACCTCCTTATCACCCGAAGTGTGGTCGTATAGGTAAGGCTAGTGCTTTCGCGTGACTCCAGTCGTGTGAAGGGTTCCAGTTTTGCTACCCACATGGTTCTTGGCTGGGGTTTTCATGGCCGACGGCATGGGGGACAGAGGGCGAACGTCGAGTGAGCGACGGCCAGGAGCATAATCTCGACACTGGAATGCCCCGCCTCTTCGTCGCAAATTCGCTTCGCCGAAGTTTTGGTTTCGGTTCCTGCCGGATGTCGAAGGTCGCCGGCGCGCAGGAGGGGGGTGACGCGAGAAAGCCATTGTCTTTTTAAGAAATTGTTTTTGAAGTTCTCCGAGCCCGAATAGGAAGACCTCATACCTTAGAAGGCCGCCCCAGTTGCCCCACCACCTTTGTGAACTCCGCCTAGGTTTGAAGCGAGGGGCTGGCATTGGATTTCGCTTTATGAAATTGCTGCTGGGCCACGCTGACCTGTTTGGCCGTGCTTCGCGGCGTAGGAGACACTGCGAGACATGCGGCAACCTCTCCGATTCAGCTTACTCGGTGCAATGAATTTGGTCTACGTGGTGTAGGTTACAATGTGCAAGTTGGGGGATGCAGCACATGTTGTGCAACTTTGTGGTGCAAGCTACGAAATACAGTATACAGTCCAGAAGATTTTTGGGAACCTGATTCCACGATCGCTTCGGGGCCGCGTTTTTCACGGCGTCTTCATCAGGGTGCGAGTGGTGTTGTCTGCCTGCGGCGCCCCAGCGCCATGTCGATGGGTGTTCGCGTCGCGGCCGCGATCTCTGCGGCGTCGTCATCAGGGTTCCAATGGGTGGTACTCTGCTCACTCGGCGTCACAATTCCTGCATTACGCATGATTGCGTGCTTACATTATTGCGTGCCTTGCGCGTTGGCGTCGGAGTGGTGCTCTTGCCGCCGCGCTGGCCATAAGTTCAGGGGTGTTTTCATGAGCAATTACATGCTTGGACAGGCAATTCTACGGCCAGGCACCTGACCTTCCCCAGCCCCGTTCATGGCGCGCTACCTCCCTTAACCTGGGTTAGCATCCATCCTGGGTTGGGGACAACCCCCATGTGGCCAATCATGGGTGAGCCCTGCTACCCGAAGGGGGGTTCGGAGTCCGTGACGGCGTGGGACCGTGCACCAAGACTTTACGCAGGTTTTCGAGTCCTTGTGAGACGCGCGGGCGCGATTGGCGCCAATGGTTTCGTGGCATTGTGAGACAATGTGAGACGCACGTGTGTGCTCGGCGCCGAGCGTTTCGTGCAGTTCTGAGACCTTGTGAAACGCGCAAAGGCTTCGTGGCACTGTGAGACCACGTGGGACGCACGGATGTGCTCGGCGCCGAGGGTTTCGTGGCATTGAAAGACCCTGTGACGGGCGTGGGTTTCGGAGCATTGCGGGGCCATGTGGGTCGCACGGATGTGTTCGGCGCCGATGGTGTCGTGGCAATGTGGGACCCTGTGAGACGCGTGCATTTGCTCGGCGCCGAGGGCTTCGTGGCACTTCCGGACTTGCGAAGGGCGTGGGTGTTCTCAGTGCCGAGGGTTTCGTGACATTGTGGGGCCATGTGAGACGCGCGGATGTGATCGGCGCAGGGGGTTTCGCGGCAGTCCGAGACCTTGTGAGGCACCCGCGTGTGATCGGTGCCGGGGGGTTCGTGCAGTTGTGATACCTTGCGGGGCGCCCGCGTGTGCTCAGCGCCAACGGTTTCGTGGCACCCAAAGACCCTGTGAAGGGCGTGGGTGCGCTCGGCGCCGAGGGTTTCGCGGCACTGCGAGACCAGTTGAGACGCACGCATGTGCTCGACGCCGAGGGTTTCGTGGCACTTCGAGACCTTGTGCAGCGCGCGGATGCTCTCGGCGCCGGGGGTCTCATGGCACTTCGGGACCTTGTGAAGCGCGCGGATGTGCTCGGTGCCGAGGGATCCGTGGCATTGTGAGACCATGTCATGCGAGTCGCGCGGACGTGCTCGGTGCCGAGGTGTCGCGACACATTGAGGCCTTGTGATACGCGCGCATGTGATCGGGGTCAAGGGTTTCGTGCAGTTTTGTTATCTGGTGGGGCGCACGCATGTGCTCGGCGCCAAGGATTTCGTGGCATTGGGAGACCCTGTGATGGGCGTGGATGCGCTCGGCGCCGAGGGTTTCGTAGCACCGCGAGACCCTGTGGGGCGCGCGCATGTGCTCGTCGCCGATGGTGTCATGGCATTGTGACGCCTTCTGAAACGCGCGCACGTGGTTGGCGCCGAGGGTTGCGTGGCGCTGTGAGACCATATGAGTCGCCCGGAGGTGCTCGGCGCCCAAGGTTTCGCGGCAGTTTTGATGCCTAGTGAGACGCGAGCATGGGCTCGGCGCCAAGGGTTTCGTGGCACTGGGTGACCCTGTGAAGGGCGTGGGTGCGCCCGGCGCCGGGGGTTTCATGGCAGCGCGAGACCATGTGATGCGCGCGCATGTGTTCGTCGCCGAGGGTTTCGTGGCAGTTCGGGACCTTGCGAAGCGCGAGGGTGCGCTCGGCGCCAAGGGCTTTGTGGTACCGTTTGACCATGTGAGAATCGCGCATGTGCTCGGCGCCGAAGGTTTCGCGGCATTTTGAAACCTAGTGAGACGCGCGCTTGTGAGACGCACGCATGTGCTCGGCGCCGAAGGTTTGTGGCACTTCGAGGCCTTGCGCGGCGCGCGTGCGGATGCTCTCGACGCCGAGGTTCTCGTGGCCTTGCGAGACACGCAAGTTTTGACAGAAACGCGCAGCGTGGCATACGCGTTCCCAGGCAAGTTTTATTTTGACATGCGTTGGGGCCAGGTTGTTTTCGCAAGATACCGATGCGCGCGCATGCGGCTCCCGCGCGTGGCCCGCATGGTACTACGCGATGCGAGTTCATGTTTTGGGGGCGTGCTACATCAACGCGGGTGAACCGCGCGGTGTGATGACGATGCCGGCTTTGGACGGACTTGGCAAGCTCACGCGGTTATTCTAATTCCCGCAAGCGCGGGTTGGCAGGACGCTTATGAAGAGTATCCGTCAGCGCAGACACCAATTGGACCCGATTTCGTTCAATTTTATTTTTTTCTGCTGCATCCTGCTCTCCTCTACCCACCTCGGCGACCGCTGGTTTCGCCGACGGCTGGTTTCGCCTGGCTGGTTTAGCCGCCCGGCGAAGCGGGTTCCGTCGGCGAAGCCAGCTCCGTCGGCGAAACCAGCTGCCGTCGGCGAAACGCGAAACCAGCTGCCGTCGGCGAAACTGCCCGGCCCCACCGCCCGCTAGGGCCCGCCAGCCCGACCCGACCCGCCCGCCAGGGTTGGCGCCTGCTCGGTCGAGCGCGCCCCGCAATTTAATGTCCCGCCCGCCCGACCCGACCCGCCGGTCAGGGTCCGCCCGCCCGACTCGACCCGACCCGCCCAGTAGGGCCCGCCCGCCCGACCCGACCCGCCTGCCAGGGTTGGCGCGTGCTCGGTCGAGCGCGCCCCGCACTTTAACACCCCGCCCGCCCGCCCGCCAGGGTCCGCCCGCCCGACCCGGCCCGCCCGCCAGGGTTGGCGCGCGCTCGGTCGAGCGCGCCCCGCAGTTTAATGTCCCGCCCGCCCGACCCGACCCGACATGCCCGCAAGGGTCCGCCCGCCCGACCCGACTCGCCCGCGAGGGTTGGCGCGTGCTCGGCTTGGCGCGCCCCGCACTTTCGCGCCCCGCCCGCCCGACCCGACCCGCCCGTTAGGGTCCGCCCGACCCGGCCCGACCCGCCCCCTAGGGTCCGCCCGCCCGACTCGACCCGCCCGCCAGGGTTCGCGCGCGTTGGGTCGAGCGCGCCCCGCAGTTTCATGCCCCGCCCGCCCGACCCGACCAGCGCCGGCGAAACCAGCCGCCGGCGAAACCAGCGGGGCGAAACCGGCGTCGGCGAAACCAGCGTCGGCAAAACCAGCGCCGGCGAAACCAGCCATCGGCGAAACCAGCGGGGCGATGCCAGCGCTGGCGAAACCAGCTCATGCCCCCGTCTGCTCAAGTCGGCTGTGCTCTTCTCTACCCTGCTCTATTACGAGGCTCGGGTACTACTTATGCGTTGGGGTGGGTGGGTGGGAATGAACCAAAAAGTTTGCGTCCAGGAGAGTTGTCTTTACCTTGAACTAATATAACGTAGTATACCCTACTCCTACCTTCCTCTACTCCTGCTTTACTTTCGTATATGCTCTCCTCGACCCTACTCTACTCGGTTCTGCTAAACGCCCTTCTATTATACTCTAGACTAGACTGGAGTATGATAGATGGTAAAACTAAGTAAATTGTTTACTTGGCTTAACCATCTACCACGCTCTATTACACTGTGTCTTGTGTTGCCAAATTTGACCCTGCCCCACCCTAAACCCATTCCACTTCTATTCTGTTTCTGTTATATACTATTCATGTGTATTCTGTTTTTTGCTCTAGCATGCTCCCCTCTACTCTGCTTTATTTTAGCCTGCTCTATCTCGCCCGATTATAGCATATTCTAGAATGCCCGATTCTATTTCACCACTAGCCCTATTCAACTCAGCCCTGCTCCATTCTATCCCCATGCCTTATTGGTATATGCCACTAGTCTCCACCGCAGCCGGCCGGCCGATAGGAACCCAGATCCGGGCCCCTCCCATGAAAAATGAAAACCATGCAACGTTCACGCTTTCCGTCTCAACATGACACTGTGGCGCCCGCGCTGCAAGGTGCGTGGTGGGGCGGGGACAGGGCGCACATCCTGCGCGAAAGGCCGACATGTTGTGCGCCGCGGTCATTCTCCGACAGAATCGAATTCCGGCCCCCAGCGCGGCGCGCATTTTTCGCGCGCCTTCTCGTCGACGCGCGAGCGGGCGAAGCGCTCTCGCCTCGGCGCCGCGCAGATTTTGCCCGGGCGCGCGGCGCTCCCGCCCCGGCGCGGCGCAGATTCGCCGCTCGCCACTGCTGGGCGACTTGTCGCCCTCGCCCAAGCCCCGCGCGCATTCGGCTCGGGCGCGGCGCCCCAGCGCGGGCGCGGCGCGCGGTTCGCTCGCAGGAATGCACGACAACGGCAGCAGCCGCGCGAGATCGGGCGAAAATGCCGACCTCGTCCAGACGCCGCGCAGCTTGTGAGTGACAAAAGGCATTGTTGTGCCAGCGCGGCGCATGCTTCTTGTTCTTCGCCGCGCCCATCGTAAGTTTTGCCGCTCCCGCCCCTGCGCGGTCCGCGCAGTTTTCCCTTCGTCAAGTCTTTGGAAGCGGGACCGCGCGCGAGCTCCTTCGATTCGCGAGGTGGGGGCGCGTTGCAGCCCCAATATCCAGGTGGGAGTAGGCGGGGCCCTTCGTTCGAGCCGGCTAACTTGATTTGACGTTGCCCTACCTTACCCGACCTACTTTGTTACTCTCTTGTCGTTTCGCCTGCTCTACTCTACTGTACTCCTGCTCTACTCCTAGTCTACTCCTACCCGCCTCTCATATACTCCCATGTACTCTATTATGCCCTGTTCTGCTCTATCCGGATTGGATGTACTTAGCCGAGTTGACTCCACTACCCTCTTCCACCTCTACCTAACTCTATTCGATTATACTCCTAGCCTGTTCTACGTCGCCCCACCGACGTTCGACTCTACTCAGTTCTACTCTACTCTACTATACTCTGCTCTTGTTTGCTCTACGCCACTCATAGTGCACTCTGCTCTGCCGTTTTCCTTTATACTACTCTACTCGATGGTTCTTTTCACAAGTTGAGGCTGCGCCCCGCGGCGAAGTTGCCGCACTTGACGGGCCATCGTTGCCATCTCGCTCAAGCCTCGAGCGACTTCCGCCCGGATGTTCGCGGCCCTTTCCGCCGCAGCTGGCGCCTTCCTGTCGGAGGTGGGCCGCGGGCTGAGCACGGGTCTGGCGGTGTACGCGGCCGACCAGGGACAGGCCCAGTGCCCAGCGTGCTCCTGCCTCCCGCAGCTCCACTGCCCGGAGCTGCGGCGCGATTGCTCGGGCCTCCAGGGCACGAGCAGCCAGGGACCGAGCCTCTGGTCCGTGGCGCTGGCCTGCGCCGCCAGCGGGCTCGCTGGAGCCGGCGCCGCCGCGCGGCGTGCTGGCGCTTGGCGGGCGGGCGGATCGCGGTCGCGCGCGGCGCGGCGCCGCGGATTGCGGCCGAGCCAGACTTGGAGGAGGCTCGGGCTCAGGCGCGGGAGGCTCGCACGAAGGCCATGCAGCTGTGATGGCGGCCGCTGGGCCGCCGGCCTTCCCCTCCGCGGCCGCGGCCGGCGCGGCGTTTGGGGATTTCTTCGGCGCAGCGCCGCGTCGGCGGGGCGGTGCTGATTCACGAGACGCCGGTCGTGCCAGTGCCGCCTGGTCAGCCAGGCGCCGCTAGCATCGTCACTCCCGACGGCGACGAGTGCGAGGAGGCGTACGTGGGCTCGCCCGACGTCGCGAGATGGGATATTTTCCGAGGCGGCGCGGCGGGTGGCAGCCGTGGGGCGCCGGGAGCGCGGTGCTACAGGTTCCGCAGCTCGCCGACGCCAGCCACGCTGCTGACGGCCGCTGTGGCTGCGGCTGGCCGACTCGGCCTCCCTGCCCCCGCTGGTCCCATCATGCCGATAGCGGCTGGCAGGGCGCTGGCGACTGCGCCAGCGGCGGCTCATGGCGGGCTTGCGTCTCCCGCGGCAGGCTTTGCTGCCCGGCGGCGGGCGTGGCTGGACTGGTGGTGGCGGTGCTCGGCGGCCCTGCGCTGGCGCCAGGAGCCCCCGTGCCCCTGCCGCGCCGGCCCCGCCTGGCGGCGCGCCGGTTGCGGCCCCAGCGCCCGCGCCCGCGCCCGCCCCGCCGCTCCGCTGCCCGCGGCGCCTGCCTCTGCTGCCCCAGCGGGCCCTGTGGCGGACTCGCGCGCGCAGCCAGTGCTTTACAAAGCGTTGGGCTCCAGAAAGGTCGGCTTCGGGGAGGCGGTGGCGCGACTGGTGGAGCACCAGTGGCCTGACTGTCCCATAGCAGGCCCTGCGCTACGATGCGGGTCTGCCAGTTCATCGAGGACAACGGCCTCTCCCGCCTCGGACGCCGCAGCAAATGGCGCCGCGGGGCCGCCTCGCTCAGACCGACGCGGGCGTCGCGGAGCACGAGCGCGGCTCTTTCCACCTGGAGCAGATGGTCTGCTTCGACCAGCTCAACGCCCCAGACGTCGCGGCGGCGGAAATGATCTGCCGCAGCATCCAAGCACAGGGGGAGAAGTGGCGGGAAAGGTTCACCACGAAGCCGACGAGTCGCATGACTCCCACCTCTTCTACGGCACCTCGGCCAACCGAGGCAGCGCGCGCGTGCGTCCCCAGCTCCTGGCCTGCGCCAGCGGCGAGCTTGCCAAAGAGTACGCGGTGGCATAGGAGAGGCGCAAGGCGCGCGAAGAGCATCAGAACGCCCGGGCCCCCAATAACAAGGACAAGAATGGCGGCAAGACAAGGATGAGGGCGACGCAAGGGGGTGAGTGGGAGCGCGCAGCGGGGCGCGGGGCCACCCACTGCGGCGAGGCTCGAGCACCGGGCCTTTTTTCGCGGCGATCCTGCCGCCACTGGCGACCCCCGCCGTCGGGCTCTATTTCCACTACCTCGCGCGGCTCGCCGCGCTGCGCGCGTGGCCGACTGCCGCCCTTGCCGAGCAGTGCGCAGCGGCATCGCCGTGCTGGTGTGCTTCTGGAAAGGGCCGACAATGGGATAGACGCGCTCAACAGCACGCACGGCCAATCTGGTGAACCTCTTTCGGCGCCTGACAACCTGGGGCAGCAGACCAGCCTCGAGTTTTTAGAGGACTTCTACCTCGGCATGGGCGCGACAACGAGCGACCCAGGTTTTCTGCGAAGAAGCCCTTCGCGAGCTCCTCAGCGGCCGCACCGTCTACTCCGACGAAGTCGGCGCCCAGGCCCCTTACTCCAAGGAGCTGGTCTCCTGGCCTGAGGCGGAGTCTTGCCGGGCCGACCTTCTGGGCTGCCTCTCCCAGGATGGCGCTGATTGGACACGGGACTGGCGACATAACTTGCTCACGGCGCCCGACGAGGCGCTGCTCGGAGCCCGACGTTCACGCCCTCGCGGACCCTTCGTTGGCCCTCGGTTGGCTCGGGAGCCAGTTTTGCATTGCAATTTGTTTGGCGGCTTCATCAGTGTTGGATGCTGCGTTTCAAGGTGGCCTCCATTTCAAAACACATGATTGGTGTCTTTTTCGTTCGGGAGAAGTCTGGGAAGCAGCGCGTCGTCTTCGACGCTCGCTACGCGAGCGCCTTCTTTCACCCAGCGCCACCCACTCGCTTGCCGACGGCGGCCGCGGCATCGGCCGCGGAGTCGGGCGACGCGCCGCTATGCGTGGCGAGCGGGGACTTGGATAATGCCTTCTACCGTCTGCGGCCCATGTCGGGCCTGGAGTACTGACTACTTCACCCTGCTGACGCTGTCGTCCACCCTTGTTGGCATCACCGAGCTGGGCGGCAAGCCCCCCCCCGCCGGCGCGAACCTGGCTCCGTGCCTGACCATCCTGCCCATGGGGTGGTCGTGGGCGATGCGTCTCTGCCAGGCCGTCACCATGCGGGCGATAGCGGTGGCGGGATTCTCGGACGGCCGCTCGAGCGTGGCTGGCCGCCTCTGCCACTGCCGCCGCGGGCTACGTCGACAACTTCTACGTCTTCGGCCGCGACCCGGCGCTGGTCGCGCGACGCCGCGATGACGTGTCCGCCGTGCTGCGGGACTGGGGGCCCACGGTCCACGAGGAGTGAGTGGCCCCCACCGATGCCGTCTTGGTGGGGCTCGAGCTCAGGCAGGGCCGCTGGCCGTCGATCAAGCGGCGCAATCTGCGGCGGCTCAGGGCGGCGCTGGACACAGTGTTGCGCCGCGGCCGCTGTTCGAGCAAGATACTGGAGGTCCTGATCGGCCGCGTGACTTGGGCCTGCTTGATTCGGCGCGAGCTGTTGTGCGCGCTGAACGCCGTGTGCCCGTGCAGGGGCGCTGGCCTGTCCACCGCCTCGCGCATCTGGCCTTCGGTGCGCCAGGAGTTGCGCCTGGTGCGCTCACTGCTGCCCCTCCCCCAGAAGGACCCGAGCAGCCCCTGGCATGATGTCGCCGGGGTGAGCGACGCATTCGAGTTCGGAGTCGGCGTCGCCGCGCGGGCCGCGCAGCCGGACGTCGCGGCGCAGCGCGGCCGCCCGAGCGAGAGGCGGCGGCGTCGCGTGGCGGGCGCGGAAAAAGCCAGACAGGGAGCCTTCCAGCTCCCGCCTCTGCCATCTTACAAATCCAATGCAGCTTCGCTGCCTGCGGACCTGCGCGGCCTGGACGTCGAGGGGCTCGAGTCGTTCATCAGGGCGCGCCCGAGGGAGTTCATGGAGGTCCCCCCGGAGTTTTTCGAGGGGCCCCGCTGTGCGCCGGTCATCGCGTCGCGGGTCGTAGCGCCCGACAACATCCTGGCCCTGGATGGGGGGCGCGAGCATCTTGGGGATCAAGCACATTCTGAGGTCCGCAGCCGCTGTCGGGAAGCATATCTTGTCTTTCGTAGACAACATACCTTTGGCCTTGGGCTGAGGTAGAGCTGCATCTATTCATTTACGGCGTACTTTGAATAAGCTTTGCTATATGGCACTTTGTTCTCATTGTACTATTCACATCCGTTGGACGCGCAGCGAGTTCAACCCCGCCGACTCCTTGTCTCGTGGCCGTCTTGGCTGGTTCACTGGGCCCTATCGGTGCCTGCCAGCTTTGCCCTCGGTTGCCGGGGCGGGGGCCGACGGCGGGGGCATCGGCCTTTCGTCGCGAGGCCGACCGCCAATAGAGGGCCGCCGCGGCGCGCCAGGTGGCGAGAGCGCGGAGGGCCTCACGCGGCCTGTCGGTGCTGGAGCGGACGGCGGTCAGGCCGGGCACGGAGCGCCTCTATCAGGTGCACTTCCGGGCTTTTCTACAGTTCTGCCTCGCGACGTCGACCGACTGGGCGGGCGAGGCGGGGACGGGCGCGGCCCTGGTGGCTTACCTGAACTCGCTTTACCTCGAGGGCTGGGTCCCCGACGAGGGCTCGGCGCCGCTGGCGGCGCTGGCGCCCTGCACGCTGGCCCTGCACAAGAGGGCGGCTCAGGCGCCGCCGCGGGCCACGCGGCGCGCGGTGGGCTGGCGCCGGCGGGTGCCCGCGCGGATGCGGCTGCCGCTTCCGCGCCGCGCCGCCATCGCCATCGCGGGGGCGCTGGCGGCCTGGGGGCAGCCGCGCATGGGCCTGTTCGTGATGATGTCGTTCGCGGCCTACCTCCAACCGCAGGAGGCCTCCCGGCTCGCGGGCCGCCGCCCGGTGCCGCTTGTGGCCCACCTCGGCCAGGCGCCGACTCCCTGGGGGCTGCTGCTGCACGACTCCGACCTCCAGCTCCCCAGGAAGACCGACCTCTGGGACGAGAGCGTGCTCGTGGACTGGGCCCCCTGGTTGGAGCCCGCGCTGGAGGCGCTCAGGGTAGTGGCGGGAGATGGCCTGCCATGGGACTTCCAGCTTATGTCGATTGATCGGCTCTCTGTGGACGCCTGTCACGCCCTGGGCTTGACGCATCTGCAGCCGCGCCTGCGCCCCCCCCGCCGCGGGGGGGGGGGGCCAGCGAGGACCTGCTGTCGGGCGCCAGGGCCCGGAGCAGGTGATGCGGCGGGCCCTATGAACCACGCAGTTTTCCCTGCGCCGGCACGGCAGGGAGACGCGCCTCCTGCAGGAGGCAGCCAAGGTGGAGCCCGACGTGCTGCTGTTCGGGGACGTCGCGGAGCACAACTTCCTGGGCGTCTTGCGGGGCTGCCAGGGGCTGCCGCTGGTCGCCACCCTGTTGCCAGCAGCCATCCTACCCCGCCTGCAGGGAGGGCCCGCTGCCCCAGCGGCCAGGCGAGTCCGCCGGCGCTGACCGCGCCGCCGGCAGGCGTGAGGCTGCACCTGCGGCGGCGATGTCGCCGTTGCCGCGCGGGCGCCGACAAGTGGAGGAGCTGCATGTTCCTGGAGATATTCGCTGGGCGGGGCCGCATCTCGCAGCGCGTCCGCGACCTGGGCCACGGTTGCCTGGATCTGGACATCGCGCATGGGGCTGCCGAGGATCACATCGATTCCACCTCCGAGTCTGCGGTCCGAGGCTGGTTGCTGGGCAAAACCGTGGTCGGCGTGGCTCGGCACTCCGTGCGCGTCCTGGTCGCAGGCGCCGAGGGGTTCTTTGCGCTCCAAGCTTTTTGCGATGGGCAAGCCCGGCCTATCAGGGGCCCGTTTGCAGCGCCTCCGCTTAGGCAGCCGCTCGTTCCACTTTTCCTGCTGGCTCATCCGGCTATGCATTCAGATCGGTTGCCATGTTTTTTTGGAGAACAAGCGGGGTTCGCTTCTCTGGCGTGCGCCTGCAATAGTAAAGCTTCTCTCTCACGATTCTTGCAGACTCCACAAGATGGATCTGTGCCAGTTCGGAACACCTTTCAAGGAGCCCACATCCGTGACCTGTTGGAACGCAGGTACCTTTCCCAACTTTTGTAAATCGTGTTCTGGCAAGAGAGGCATCTGCTCGTCGTCTGGCGCGCCCTCGCCTCACCCCCCAAGGTCGGAACGAGGGCGCGGCAGCTCGCCGTGCAGAACTTGCCGCGGCATGCTCGCCTCAGTTTGCTCGCGCCGCCGCCTATGCCACGACGCACTCGGCCAATGCGCTCAGAGAAGACTGGATGATGAATGCTGCTCTACGAATTTAGTTGGATTCGGCCAGCGTGCGTGCTGCTAAACACGCAGTATTTCCCGTGCGTCACCCCCTCTGCCTCATCAAATCCAGCATTTTTGTTTGAATGTTGTCTCCCTGTGGTGGTCGGTGCCTTCCATGTTGGCGGGCGTTCGCCTTCCCGCCGCCGCAGAATGCCGCAAAACACCATGCGTTTGAAGCATGTCAGGGGTGACGCGCGGGGTTTTCCTCGTGTTTCTGCACGGTCAATGCACGGCTTCAGGATATCCGTGCGTAAATCGTTTTCGGCCACCTGTCGTGGCCAGGTCTGCTCTGCGGGATGCGGGTGGCTCTAGGCAGTAACCTTGAAGGCGTGCGGCTTTCGCCGGCAGCAGCTGTCAGTCTCAGCTTCGCTGGTCTTGCCGTGGCCTCGCCCTCCCGCGCTCGCCCCATGGAAAAAGATGTCGTCCTGGCAGCTGGGAAGTGGAAGTTGCTGGTTCTTTTCGCAAGTGGATGCTGCGTCCCACGGCGAAGTTGCCGGACTTGATGGGCTGTCGTGGCCATCTCGTTCAAGCCTCCCCTCCCGCTCCTTCCTTGCCCTTTCTCGGTGGCACGATTTTGTCAGGTGGCTCTGGGCAGTAACTTTGAAGGCGTGCGGCTTTCGCTGGCAGCAGCTGTCAGTCTCAGCTTCGCTGGTCTTGCCGTGGCCTCGCCCTCCCGCGCTCGCCCCATCGATGGAGACATCGTCCTGGCAGCTGGGAAGTGGAAATGGCTTATATTATACTTCCGGGCTTGCCGATTGTTGGGCGATTGTTGGGGCGCCATTGGATTTGTCACAGGAATCGTTTGGAATGGGAGGGGAAGCCATGCGGATGCAGAGGGAGACATGCGCATGGCAGAGGAAGCGGAAACCATGCGCAACAGAGGAAACCATGCGCAACAGAGGACGCTAGCAGAGGAGGCCATGCGCAGCAGCGGAAGCCACGCGCAACAGAGGACGCGCGTAGGGGCAAAATGCAAAGCCATGCGGATTGCAGAGGAAACCTTGCGCAGCAAGGTAAAACATGCGCAATAGAGGACGCGTGCAGGGGCAAGACAGAGGGGGGACCAGCGGACCAGTTCTTTACGGCTTCAGTTGGGATTCTTACAGGCAAGCATGCATAGTGAACGTGCGATGTTTGCTGTTGTTTGTGTTGAAGTGCTTGCACAGCTGTTGCGTGGTGGTATGTTTTCGACATGTGCGCGAGCGCGTGGACTTTGTGATACGTTTTTTTTCCAAGAGCCATCTTGTATGATGCGTTCGCAGACCCCGGGCGGGAGCGTGGTAAATTCTATAGTTTTTCCGAAGAAAACATCTGCGCGACGGAAACTGAAAGGTGCAGGCTGCGTGGTGCAAGCTGGGGGAAACGACCTGCGTGGCGCGGCACACGAGGTGCACTTCGTGTGGCGCGGCCGCCACTCGGCGCACCAGGCGGCCACCTGGCGCCCACGGTGGGGCACTACGGTCCGCCGGGCCCCGCCAGCGCACGCGGCGCCCCCGAGCCGCGCGCCCCCCGCCCACAGCCCAGCAGATTCTTCGCCAGCGCACGAGGCGCCCGCGAGGCGCCCGCGTGCGGGCACGCGGCGAACATCCGGAAGGCCCGGCCGCGTGCGTGTGAGGGCAGACGCGCGAGCCTTGTGTTCCAACCGTTGCTCTGGGGGTCTATATCTTTCGGTGCTTGACTTCCTGGCCGTCCTCAGGGAAGCCACGTGGCCAGCTCAGCTCACGTGAGCGAATACTTGCTCACTGTTGCGAGAGTGAGCTTGGTCCAGCGCCGTTTAGATCAACCTGGGTCAGGGTAAGCTCGGGATTAGATAAGCTTGAGTTTCGGTTTTAGCTTTCGGTATCGTGTCAGCGGTGTCTGACCTCCTGTTGGCTGTTTCTCGTTTCGATAGCCTTTCTTCGGCCTCGCACCGGTTGTTTTCCCAAAAAGAAAAATCAGCGTGTCTATCATCCGCCTTGGGACGCAGCTTCTGTACCCCGAAGTCCGCCGCGAGTGCCTTCTCACCATGGCTTCGGAGGGAGCAGTTTGAGTGTATGCGCTTGTACGCTTTAGTATAATGTCGTATGTCGTGAGTTGAGTGTAGCTTGTCGCGTGTGATACGCGCGCGTGCGTGTGTGTGAGTGTGTGCCTGCCTGCCTGCCTGTCTGTCTGTCTGTCTATCTGTCTGTCTGTCTGTCTTTCCGTCCGTCTGTGTCTGTGTTTCTATGTGTAGCTGTCTGGGTGTGCGTGCAGCTGCGGCCGCGCCACTGTCCGATGGAATCTGGCATATGTGCGCGCGTGCGTGTCATGTACAATTTCCCGCTCGGCGATCGACTAGCATGACGCGTTGATCAAGAATGGGATCCCACGTGCCGCCCCGATCTTGGCACGACCGTTTGGTACGTTCTTCGACCAGTGTTAGCGGACCAGAGCTGTGCGTGGGCGAGCCAGTGAGGTGCTGTACGACGCGCGGTTCGAGGATTTCTTTTTCGTTCCATGTCAGTGTAGCTCTGTCGGCGTGTCTCTGCTTCAGGGGTTGCATGAACATTCAACATTCTGCAAAGGTGAGCCGTCGGGGCAAGTTCCGCTGGGTGGCGGGGGTCAGACGAGACTGGCTGCGGACTCGGGTGGTCACCTTGTGTGCGCAGTCGTCTCGCTCCAGCCGCGGAGCCTTTGCCGCAGTGGTCTACTCGCTATTACTCGCTGAGGGTTGGCAGCTCTCGCGTGCCCCACCCTCGTCGGCAGCGAGAGGCCGGAGTCCCTTCCTCACCTCCCTTCCTCCCTCCCGCGCTTCCGAGCTCCCTTCATTTCCCTCCCCCCTCTGCGCCGCGCGAGTTGCAGACGAGTGCGGAGGGTCGCCCGAAGCGTGGAGGGCCGCCCCCTCTGGTAGATGTGGTGCAGCGTGCTTCGAGGTGGGGAGCTGCCGCCCGTGCCTGTCTGGGAGGCTCGTGCAGAACCGCCATCGCTCTTCGTGCGCAGGTGCCGCTCGTTGCCCTCGCTTGAAGCAGAAACGTATCGGTATTCCTCTGACCGGAGGCTGCCCTCCTAGCGGGGCGGTTCCCTGGACAATCCCTCGGTCACGCGGTCAAGGAGTGAACCAGAAGACCTCGTTGTTGGCCCGAAGCTATGCTCCTAACCGTCTTATCGAAAACGCCTGCTGCGAACCACAGCCGCCCCTTGCCTTCTTGAAGCGAAG
>CAUYUJ010020069.1:20000-21717 GCA_963575745.1 Prorocentrum cordatum | reverse complement strand
GAGGAGGAGGAGGAGGAGGAGGAGGAGGAAGAGGAGGATGCATGGGGAAGAGTGCCTGGGGGGTGATCACTTGGAGGAAGTCGATATCATGGCCGGGCCACGATGTCTCCCTGGAATTCATGGTCCCCTCTCCTTCTTTCAGTGCGTCTCCTGGTGCCCTCCAAGTCCGCGCACAAGCCTCGTGCCATGATGTTCGCCCTTCCCCCCCCCTCTCTTGGACGCCCCCCTTGCGTGCCCCCGCAAACTTGTGTCACATGTTTTCGTGATTCTCGCACGTTTCACAATATCTGCTTTGGCCGCCTGGGTCCACTTCTCGGGCAGTGCAGAGGGGAGGGTCGCCGGCTCCTCCCAAACGTCGAGGCCCGAGCGTCTGGGAGATCTCGGGCGCTGGAGGGCGTCATTGAGGGATCGTGGGGTCGCGAGGGGCCTCCGCCTCCTCTTCGAGGGGACGACGGCCGCCCGAGTGGCGACCCCCCCCTGCGACATTGTGGTGATGTGGTCCCCTCCAGTTTCTCTGCCGCCTGGGTCCTCGCGTCGATTTTTCTCTTGGCGCTCGTCGTGCGCGCAGGCGCAGCTGAGGCCCCGAACGGACCGCGTTCTATCCCGAGGCGGTTGCTCCGTAAGGGCTTCGCCCTCTGCTGTCGGCCCCCTCTCTATGGTTTGGGACGTGTCGTGTCGGCGCTGTTTCGAAAATTTCTAGGAGCCGCATGCGAGGGCGGTTGGCGTTCAGCAGGCACCTCGAGATGCTGGAATGTGTTGTGGAAGGCTCTGTTCCCTCCTCCGGGCGAGAACCTGGTGAAGTTTACCAGAGGTTCTGGCCTCGGGAGCGCGAGCCTGGCGCATCTGACAAAAAGGACTCTGGCCTCGGGAGCGCGCATGTGGCACGGGTCGCAAGCGATTCTGAAATCTGGCGCGCGGATTTGGTGCAATTTTGCAGGGCGGAGTCGGGCCTCGGTGGCGCGAGCCTGGTGCAATCTTGCCAGGGATTCCTGGCCTCGGGAGGGCAAGCGCGGCGTTAATTTGCAGCGGGCCGTGCCCTCGGGAGCGCGAGCGTGGCAATTGGCAAGACAAAAAACACAAAACAAAAAAAAAAAAAAAAAATCCCGGTAAAGCAACCTAACAGCGATATGTAGAAGCATATCTGAAAGCATTCCCCTTAAGATTCAGATGAAAATCCAGTTGTAGAATTCTGCTGTTCTCGCAGTCGTAGTCGCATTCGCGATGACAGTCGCAGCGGCAACGGCAGTCGCAGTCACAGCCTCAGCCTCAGCCTGCCTCAGCCTCAGCCTCAGCCTGCCTCAGCCTCAGCCTGCCTCAGCCTCAGCCTCAGCCTGCTTCAGCCTCAGCCTCAGTCTGCCTTCAGCCTCGGCCTCAGCCTCAGCCTGCCTCAGCCTCAGCCTGCATCAGCCTCAGCCTCAGCCTCAGCCTGCCTCAGCATCAGCCTGCTTCAGCCTCAGCCTCAGCCTGCCTCAGCCTCAGCCTCAGTCTGCTTCAGCCTCAGCCTCAGTCTGCCTTCAGCCTCGGCCTCAGCCTCAGCCTGCCTCAGCCTCAGCCTGCCTCGGCCGCAGCATCAGCCTGCCTCAGCATTCAAAATGTGGCCCAGGAATGGAGTTCTGGGAACTAGAAGAACACGAAGTGGCCTACAGTTGGCCCCGGGCATTCAAAATCATGCCCAGGAATGGAGTTCTGGGAACTTGAAGAGCACGAAGTGGCCTAC
>CAUYUJ010020069.1:7500-15000 GCA_963575745.1 Prorocentrum cordatum | reverse complement strand
GAGAGAAAGGGAGGAGGGCCCCATCCCCCAGGCTCGCAGGGCGGTGCGACGACGGGGGGCGGCGGGATCGGGCTCCCGGGGCCGGCAGGGCCAGGGCCGCGCTCCTCTCTCTCTCTGGGCCAGGGGCAGTCCGCCGTCGCGGCGCCCGCGGCCGGGAGCTTCGGCTCAGCGCGTCTTGCCGCCATGTCCACCGCGTTTCGGCGCGGCACGCTGTCCACCTCCCAGCTCCCAGTCTTCAGGACCCCTTTGTGTTCGGAAGGGGTTCGCTGTTCCTTCGGTCATTCCGTGGTTGTTCCTGTAGCCCTCTTCGTGCAACCAGGCCTTGCTGGTGCCCAAAACGGGCTTCCTTCCTTATTTAGCGTTCCTTTTTTCAACAGCCCGACTGTACCTTCTTGGGATTTCCCAGGTCGTGGGGCGAGTGCGCAGGCATGTCGAGCACGGGTCGCGTCAACTGCTCGCCGTCGTCGCCGCCGTCGTCGTCGTCGTCGTTGCCGCCGTCGTTGTCGTCGTCGTCGTCGCCGCCGCCGTCGTCGTCGGCGTCGTCGTCGTCGGCGTCGTCGTCGTCATCGTCGTCTTTGTCGTCGTCGTCGTCGTTGCGACTCCCGCCAGGGCGTGGGGCGATCCGACCTCGGCGCAGCCCGCGCGGGCTCGCACGCCGCCGAAGGCGGCTGGAGCTGGCGCGGGCCCGCCGCCGCGGGCCTCGGCAAGCCGCTCTGCCACGCCAACCCGGGCGTCGGTGGAGTCGGCGGCCACGCTCGACCTTCCTTATCTTCCTCCTCCTCCTCCTGCTCCTGCTTCTCCTCCTCCATCTCCTCTATGTCCTGCTTGTCCTCCTCCTCCTCCTCCTTCTCCGTCTCCTCCTCCTCCCCCTCCTCCTCTTCCTCCTCCTCCTCCTCCTCCTCCTCCTCCTCCTCCCCTTCCTCCTTCTCCTCCTACTTGTCCTCCTCCTCCTCCTCCTCCTCGGCCCTCCTCCTCATCCTTCTCCTCCTCCTCGGCCCTCAGTCTCGTCCTCCTCCTCCTCCTCCTCGACCCTCCTCCCTCCCTCTACCCCTCCTTCCTCCTCGACCTTCCTCCTTCCTCCTCCGCCCTCCTCTCCCCTTACTCTTACTCCTCCTCCTCCTCCTCCTTCTCCTCCTCCTCCGTGGCCGTTTTGGCTCAAGCCGTTTTGGCTCAAGATGGGGACAGGCCCCTTTTTGAGCGTGGCAGCTCTCTCCACAGGGCCATCCTCAAGTCAGCTTCAGGCGGGCACTCACGATCTTGGCGGTGAGCTCAAGCCCGAGCGGCCGTCAGTCTTCACTTGTTCTTGTCTGATCCAGTGCCGATGGGTGTTCCCAATGACGATGTCATGCAGGAGTGCTTCGCTGATGTAGATATCGTCATGTCTAACTTCCCCTCGCAGGAGGCTGCGGCTGTTGCAGTCGCAGCCAAAGGTGCCGCTGGTGCAGGCAAGGGCTCCACCCCTGCTCGTGGGCCCGTGGCTGCAAGGTGGTCAATGAGATCGGTGGCGCCGTGCCCTCCTTCGTCGCGGAGGCCAATTCCAAGGTGCTCGCCCTCGTGGACGCGCTGCGCGCTTCCATCGATGGCCTGGGTGCTACCATCGATCATCGGATCATGTCTACGGTTCGCCCGCGGGTAAACACCGCGACTCTGCCGATGCTCGTTTCGACTCACGTAGTGCTTACCTCGCCCGTCACGGTGCCCAGTTCTATGCGATGCAACAGCGCCTGGATGACCTGGCCAAGAGCCTCGCGCTGGCCGAGGAACGCCCCCGCCACCCCATGGTTGCCCCCAACGGCCGCGAGCGCGACATTGACGCGGCCATCGTGGCTACCATGCCGCAGGAGCCGACCTCGCTCGATGCTGGCAAGACGACCCTTGCCCCCTGGCTCGGCACGCTGCGCTTCGTCAAGACACTGACTTTTAGATCGCTGTTGGCGCCCGTGCGCCATTTAGGTGCTTCACCATCACTTTCAAGAGCCTGATTGCGGCGACCAGCCGCCAGGTGGGCCTCGCTCTCTCTAACCTCAAGGAGTGCTCCTCGTGGAAGGAGTTCTCCGCGGCTGTGTCGGGTGCTCCAGATTGCCGAATCTACCTGGAGCCTGACACGAGCATATTGCACGGAGGTCCTTCTCCGTCGCCGTCGCGCTGCAGTGGCTGCCGAGTGCCCGAACGCCCGCTTGTTCATGGACAGAGACCTGGGGGTCCCCATTGTGGGCTGGGACAAGATCCTGCGCGTGGAGGTCGAGCCTGGCTAGGCGCCGCCGGAACTACTTCGGGAAACAAACCGTCTTGCCGCAGTCACAGCGGCGTGGATAAGGACGTGCTGGTCAGGGCGACGCGTCATCTCTCGTCCCCAGAGGATGAGGAGAAGTGGTGCCTTCCGTTTCTGGACACTCTTTCGACATCTTCGGCCTCGGGCGGGCGCCCCTGTCCGTCCTCTTCGATTCGTCGCGCGGAACTGCCGCGCCCTGCGCAGGCAGCTGGGGAGAAAGCTGGCCTCGAGAGGAACTACTTGGCGCGGCTGAAGCTAGGCGAGTCAATCGTATCTCTGCTAGATGTTCACCCGGGTTCCACCCAGCTAGAAGCGTTCGTTCACGCCATCAACCTCGACGTCGAGATCTTCGCAAGTTTCGAGGGGTCGAAGGTCGCAGGTGGCGCTGCAATTTTGGCTCCAGTTCTTGCTCACTCCCCCGTCATCTCCCATCGCCATGGACTCTGATGCTCTGGTGGAAGAGCGCGTGCTGAAGGTTTATGTCTAGTCCGTCGCGCGAAGCTCATCATTCGCAATGCGCACCGCCACGAGCTGCCCGCGCGGGCGGTGAAGACGTTCACCACCGACATCCTCAGCTCTCTAGCTGTGGCCGAGGAGGTTCCCGATCGAGTGTTTGCATTGGCCAACGGGGACTTCCAGTTCTCCGCCGAGGAGGCTTTTGTGCTGCGCTCACCGTCTGTTGCGGTGAAGCGGTCTGCTCGCCGTCATCGTGGACTCGCACCGGTGTGGCGCCGCGCTCTGGCGCAAATGCTTGAGCTCGCGGGGGGGCTAGGGCGCGCGCTGCGACCGCCACTGGAACAGCGTCTCGATCACAGATCGCGTTTTTTGCCCGATGCCCAGCGGGCAGGCCTGCCGGCACTTCGCGCCCCCCGCGACCGCGGGCTCGCTCGCGGCGATCTCGGACAGAAAGATTTCAGATCGCGCCGCGCTCGCCTCCTCTCTCGCCCCTCGTTCCGCCCGCCCGCCTGAGCAGAGACGCGTTCCTAAACGCGCGCGTCAGGACCCCGCTTTCGGTTCTCGGCCCCAAGGGCTAATCGACAAGGCCCGGCGGGCCACCGCGTCGCCCGCGCTCCAGCTCGAGCATCGCGAGCACCTGCTGCGCATAGGTGGCCAGGAGACGCCGGGCGTCCTTAGGTCCCAGCTCATGCGCCCCAGGACCCAGGTGCAGGTCTCGAGGTCGATCGCCCGCGCTGTCTGGCGACAGGATGCTCGGCCCGCGCGTCGCCTACATGGGTCGCATCCTTTGGTCGCGGATGTCATGGATGTCCACGGCGCCCTTGCCTCGCTCGTCCACCCGCCTGCCTTCCAGCAGCGTTGGCGCCGAGCCCAGTCGGGGGGCGGCTGAGCTCGAGCAATCCGAGTTGTTAACCAGGCAGGAGGCAGAGGGCTCCACTTTTCAGGTTCGCAACCATGAACGCGCGCTCGAACGGCGCGCTCGCCTCTGGCCCCCTATCGGCCAGCGTCTTGTTCTCTCCAGTGTCAGGGACTCGGCTGATCAACCCGTCTCGGATCCCGCTGAAAAGCTCGAGGTACTTGGGGGCCACTGGCAGCCAGTCTTCGCCCGCAACAGTTGGGGCGCTGCTGCCGCCGCTGAGTGTGCTCGTCGTCGGTCGCCCTCTGCCGCCGATGTCCATCTCCCTCCGCCTGCTCTTCGCACTCTGCGTCGCGTCCTCCGACATGCTCGGGGCCCCGCGCCTGGGATTGGCGGGTTATCCCACGCTGCGTGGCAGGCCCATCGGCGCTGCGAGCGCATCCTGGTGAATGCGCTTGGCTGGCTCTTCCCGGGGCAGTCGTTGTTCGACGGTGCCAGTGCGACCGCCCAGGCGTCCCCCCCCGAAGACAACTCTCGGTTCGGAGCTCCAAGAAGGCTCCTGCTCGAGGCCCCCTGGAAAAGTGCGGGTTTGGGGGCTCCGATATTCGGATGTCCAGACCCTTTCGGCGGCGATCCACGCATCGACTCGCCCTGCGCTGGAGCTTGCGGTCCCTCCTGTCAACGGGACGCGCGCCGAAGCGCAACTTCGGGCCTGATATCCTGGTGCCGGATGGCTCGGCGAGGGCACCGTCCGCCATTCCGCGCACGTCGTCGGACCTCCCCGCCGCGTGTTCTCGGGACTTCGGCCGGGCGCTCCTGTCGCCGAATCGGCGGCTTCTCGCTTTCGTGGTCCTCCCGCTCGCCTTCCAGGACTGCCTCCTCCTCCATACCTCCTCCTCCTCCCCCTTCCTCTCCGCCCCCTCCCCTCCTTCCTCCTCCTCCCCTCCCCTCCTCCTGCTCCTCCTCCGCCTCCTCCGCCTCCTCCTCCTCCTCTGCGCTGCGATCGAGGGCCTCGCCTGCCCCCCGTGGGAGCCTCGCGGGGCCGCATTGGGTCAGGAGCGGCATCGTCCAGGGGTGCGCGTGGTCGCGCGTCCCGCCTCTGCCCTGGGCACGGCGATGTTTCTGTGGGACCTGACAGCCTGTGTCTACCCCCCCGTGCTTCTAGACACCTCCTCCGCCCCACCCACCCACCCAATTTCAATGTTCCTGTGGGGCCTGACCTGGGCACGGCGATGTTTCCGTGGGACCCGACAGCCTGTGTCTACCCCCCCGTGCAAAAAGCAACTGGTGTTCCTCTACACACCTCCCCCCCCCCCCCCCAATTTCAATGTTCAATGCGGTGTGCCGATGTTGTTTTCGAGCTTCGCCGGTGGCGCGATCAACATTGAAATGGGGGGCCGGGGGGCTCGCCAAACACCAGTTGCTTTTCGCACGGGGTTGTTGGCGAGAGGGTGCGGCCTGGTTCGGGCCTGCGCCGGCGACGTAGGCGGGCCTCGCCGCGGTGAGGTACCTCGAGCACGTGTTCAGTATCACGTTACGCGTGCTGCTAGCTGATTGGCGAACCTGCTGTTCAAGATCGTTGACTTCAAGCTCGTCCCGCTCTTTTTGGCCTCTGGCCCGTTCGCTGAGTCGCTTCGTGACCCCTTGCAGAGTGGCCTGGCCGCGGCCGTGCCTGCCTGGACGTCGCTCGAGGTTGTCCCCGAGTTGCTCTACTTGGGCTCCTTTCTGGCTAGGCCCAACCGCCACACCCGAGAGAAGGTCGATTGACCTTGTCGCGAAGTTCAGATTACGGTCCCTCGCCATCGGGCGTGGTGTGACGCCTGCCAGTGCGTCGTCGATTATTATCACTCGCTGGCGGTCAGCACACTATCATACGTTGCCCAGTGCTGATGGCTACTCCCGATGATACTTGTCTCGGCGAAAGTTTTCCTTGTCCCTCTGGGCACGTTCACGCTCAATTCTTGGACTCAACTCGAGGCCTTGGGAGGGCCGCGCGTGGTGCGGTGGGCTCACCTAAATGTAGCTTCTCTGATGCGTGCTGCCCTGCTGGCATTCCCTCAGCACGCACGTGCATTCGCTCAACTTCGAGACCATGCTCGGCGTCATCCTGATTGGCACACTCTCGACATGCTCGCGTCGGGCAACCCCTACCCAACCCTTTGGAAGGCCCCCGCGATGGTCGAGACTCTGGCTGCCGCCGCGGCTGCAGAGCCCGCCTCTGGCCAGGTGGCGCCCATGGCGGCTCCTGCCCGCGAGGTGGCGGTCGCTGCGCTGGCCCCTCCGCCTGGTGGTCCTGCTCGGCGTCAACGCGCTGCTCATCTGGCGATGCGCTCTCTGACGGTGGAGCAGGGCCCCCTCCTCGCATTGCTTCGCCTTCGCCTTCGCCTTCGCAAGCTACTTCCTGAGCTCTGGGCTGCGATCGACACCATCGACTGGGACGCCCATGGCAATCCCACTGAAGCGGCGCCCCTGCACGTGGGCATGGGCTCCCCTCCGCGCCTGGACGGGCGCCTGGATGACCTCTTCGCGCATCATCCACCCGCTGGGCCAGCGGACCTGCGCCTTTGGCTGCGAGGCGCCCGGGCGCGCTGCGCCACTGCGCCTTCTGCCGTCCGACGCACCGCGCTCTTCGGCGCGCGCTTGCCAGGCCTTTCCCGTTGCCCGCCCTGGCTCGCTGGCCCCTCCAGCCGCCCTTGCTGGGGGCTGCGTCCTACACGAGGGCCGCGTGCAGCTAGTGCCACGCGGCCAAGACGCGAGTGGACGGACCGCTGCCCCCCGGGGAGAGCGCCCGCCCTTGCGTTGGCAGGGGTTCGCGCTATGAGACTGGCGCGGCATACAAAGCTGACGGCGCTCGAGAGGGAGATGCTTGCCGCCTCCGACTTTGTGGCGGGTGGCACTGCGAGTGATGACTCGGCCTCGCCCTCTTCCTCCTCTGCGTCTGCGTCGAGGGCCTCGTCCTCCAGTCCGCCGCGTCCGTCCCCACCTGTCGCAGGAGGCTCGGCGGCGCGAGACGCCGCGCTTCCGGACTCAAGATCCGACCCTGCCGTCATCTCGGACGGGGGAGGCGGTGACGTGCTTCCCAGGAGCTCTCCGCGCGCGCCCTCGCCGCGTCTTGCCCCGCGGTTGTTGCCCGATCCTGTCGATGACTGGGCCGATGAGGCGCCGGCGATTCGAGCATTGCGCGCGTGGATCTGGCACCTCGGACTCCCGTGCTGGAGGGGGCCTGCGCCCCTCGCCTCCGACCCCGTCCTCGCTGGCGGCTGCCCCTGAGCGCGTGGGCCCGCTGGTGGCTCTGCGCGCTGCTGACTGGACTTCGGCATCTGCCTCTCCAACGGGGGCGTCGACGTCGTGAGCGGCTCCCTCTCTCGTGCTCTTTTGGGTCGGGCACGGCGACTCCGGATCCGCCGATTGCGCCGTCGGCGTCAGTTGCCACGCGTGGTCCACCGGCCGCGCCATCGAGGACTGCTGAGTCGGGGAGAACGGCTTCGCGTCCGTGTCCTCAGCGGATGCCTGCGCGCTCTGTTCCGCTGCGGCGATTTGCTGGCTCTTCGGTCCTCCCAGCCGTGCCAGGACCTTCCAGGATCTCCCCTGCGGGTGGCTGTCGTGCTGCCGCCACTCTCCGGCTCGTTCCCCCCGTCGTTCTCGCGCTGCGCGCCCCTGCGTGCCCATCATCCCCCTCTCCGCCCGCCGCCCCGGACTCCTGCTGCTGCTCCCGCGGTGCCCCGCCATCTCTCCCTCGCCCCTCGCGCGTGGCCCGCGCGCTGCACCCCTCCGCTTCTTTCTCGCCCCTCGCCCGTCCGCTTGCCGCCGCCCCGCTTCCGACGGAAGCTGTGGCGCTGGGCGCGTGCGTCGACGTCCGCGCCGCCGAGCCGCCCGACAGAGCCGGTGGGCCCGCGGCGCGCGCCGCCCGCGGGTA
>CAUYUJ010020069.1:0-2500 GCA_963575745.1 Prorocentrum cordatum | reverse complement strand
ACGTGCTGCGTGTTGCGTATCGGGGCAGCTAAGTCCAGACGGCGTGCGTGTGCGTGTGCGTGTGCGTGTGTGTGTGTGTGTGTGTGGCCTCTCGCATGCTCCCGCAACGCCGACTCTCGGCGGGAAGGGCCTGCCTCCTCCTCCGCCTCCGCGGCCGCCCTCCTCCTCTCCATCTGTCTTACAGTCAGCGCGCCCAGCAAGGACGCGCGCCTTCCTCTAGGGTACCCCTGTGTCCTTGCCTCTGCGGCCCAGCCCTTGCCGCTCTCACTGGTCGCCCGCCGCCCACGAGAATCCCGAGTTCGGCCTCCAGGTTTCTTGCGTCCTTAACACCTGTCCTTGTTGCACGTTTTGGCTGTGGTGTGCCTGGTGCCCGGCGCGGCCTGCCCGCTCTGCGGACGCGCTCTTGGAGGGTGAAAGAGGGGGTCTGCAACAGGGGGTCTTCAATGGGGACTGAATGGCCCATGTATGCTCGATGTATCGCTCATGTATGTGATCGGGTACGATTGGCATCCAATGTTGGCGGTCATGGAGGGCCAGTGGTTCGTGCCCGCGCGCTGCCCACGCGGGCAAACGCGCCGTCCATCCATTGTCGTTCATGAGTGCGGGCGTTCTTGCATATTGCGCGTGGGGCGGCGAAGTGGAGTGCAAGTGTGTCTTGATTGTGCGATTGATGACCGCGTATGTTCCCAAACGATGAGTTGTCGACCCCCAAGACAGATTTTGGATGGGTCCCGCGACTCTCCTAATATGTGAATTCACATTTTCTTTTTTTCCAACATGTGAACTCACATGTCCCTTTTTCCCCAAAGTGTGAATTCACATTCTTGCCCCTTCACAAAGATTCCTACACAACATTCCAACATGTGAATTCACATGTTCCTCTTTCCAAAATGTGAATTCACATTTTCCTTCTCCCAAAATGTGAATTCACGTTTTGCTGTCCCCCACAATGTGAATTCACATGTTGCCCTGGCCTTCAAGATCCCCAAAACTGAAGCGCAGTGCTCCGCATGTCAGACTGGCTGGGCAGATTTTGACACTCACCTCACCGCTTTTGTTCATTTTTCCTACCTTTTTGGGGCTCCCTCAGCGCACGTTGCCTTCGTCGCCTTTCCCGAGCCCCCCGCCCCGTTGTTTCGTTTACCCTCGAGTCTCGCGCATGGGTGCAGGCGGGGAGCTTCAATTGGTTCCCCCGCCGAACACAGCAATCGAGGATGTATCGCTCATGCGTGGCCCATAAAGACACCATTGCCGGGACCATGCGCCCGACCCCCACTTTCACCCTCCGACGGTCGCGACCGCCGACGCTGCTGGCAAGAAGCGTGGCCTGTCGCCGTCGTCGTCGCCCGCCTGTCCTACTGCATCCGCACTGCTGGCCCCGATCCACCACGCCAGGCTGTCGACATGTGAACCCTGGCCCATGTTCGCCTGCACGTAAGAGTGACCCTTAGCCGGAGTGACCCTTGGTGCGGGCCCATTGGGGTCCCCCGATTGCCGAGCGCGATCCGACAGTAGCGTCTTGCGCGTTTGTGTTTGGCCCCCCCGCCGCCCCCAAAACGCCGCGCACCAAAGGTCACTCTTACCCAGGATCACTCTTGCGTGTGGCCGACGTACTGGCCATCCAATTCGGACCAGCATGGGTTCACCAGGTTCAGATATCGCGGACGGCCGCGGGCGAACTAGCCCCCCTCGTCCAGATCGGTTGGCGGCATCGGGATCGGATTGATTCCTGCGGCTGCCTACCCGACGCTGTGCCTCCCCGTCGTCCTCGTCCCCCACATTCTCGGGGTATTTCAGTGGCTTAAGCGATTCGACCGAGACGTGGGCAGCCGCAGCAACGAATCCCAAAAACGGACCAGTAGCAGAGCGATGCTTGCTCGGAGGGGGTGGGGCAGGCGAGCTGGACAAGAGCAGACCCTTTGGATACTGGAGGATGACGATTAATTAATGACCGGGGGTAATGTTCACGCGGCGGCGCCCGGGATGACGATTAGAAAAAACCGGCCGCGGGCTGGAAAACAATTTTTTAATCGCTCTCCTCCAGTCAGAAAGTTGAGCAGAAATAGCAGAAAACTATTTTTTTGAATCGCTCTCTCCCATTCTTTTTATTAATCGTCATCCCGCATTACGCGGGGCTCCTCGTCCTCCGCCTCCGCGTGTGGCCTCTCTTCGCGACCCGGCGCCCGCCGTGCGCCCCTCCGGGGACGGCGGCCCGCCTGGGACCTCCTCGGGCGAGGCCCTGCGCAGCCTTGGCTCGAGGCAGCCGCGGCCCCCGATCCGCGCGCCGGCCCCCTGGCCGAGGCGGCGCGGCGAGAGGATGTCCGAGGCGGGGGGGGGGAGAGTCAAGCAGTTCGGGGGCGGAAAAGAGGGGGGTGATGATTAGGGAGGGGTGGATATCATGGCGGGGGCCATGATATTTCCCCAGATTTCATGGCGCCTCTTCTTATTTCAGTACGTCCCAGGCCCCCCCGCTGGGCCACGCACGTGCCGCAGGTCATGA
>CAUYUJ010020068.1:125065-165033 GCA_963575745.1 Prorocentrum cordatum | reverse complement strand
AGCGCCTGGATCTGGACGACGTTCCGGCTGCAGGCTACGGCCCGTGGCCGCACCGCTGCAACCGGTACGGCAGAGCTGGTCGCGTCGACGTGGTGCGGTACCACCCGTACCACGGGAGCACGAACCCTGTGGGCCAGGTGTGTCTGCGGAGCACCCTGGACGTCCAGTGTCTTGACCGCGTGGTGCTCGACCTGCCCGGCGACGACAGCGTCGGGGGCGCGTCCGCGGCCGACGTCGACCCGGCCGTGCCGCCGCCTCCGGAGCCTGGTGCGTTCGCCGAGCCGGTTGGCGACGCGTCGGAGGCGCTGGCTGGGGCCGAGACTGGCGGCACCGGTTGCGACGAGGGCGCCGGGCAGAGCGGAGGTTCCACGGAATCAGGGGTGTCGGCCGCCACTCAGGGCGTGGGCGGAGCGGGCGAGGGGTCGGTGCGCGCGCCTGCGGCGGGGGGGGCGCGCCTGCCCGTGGGCCGCCGCCTCGGCCTGCCCAGGGGAGGCGGCTTGCTCGGCGGGGCGCCGACCGCCACGATGGACGATCCCGACGCGGGGGACATCTGGGACATGGGTGGGGGCGATGAAGATGTGTTCGATTTGGTCGATGCGTATGACCTGGGTCCGCCGCCTCCGCCGACGCCGGAACAAAGCGGCGTAGAGCAGGCAGTCGGGCCGGCAGATCCACAGGGCGAGGACACCGCGAGCTTCTGCGCGGCTTCCTGTTACGACGGCAGCCGGCCCGGGTTCGTGTTCAAAAAGGGGGAGCAGGGCCTGGGCTACTACAGCGACCTGCGCGCGGAGCGCGAGCTGCAGAATCAGCCGTCGAGACAGAGCCGAGGTCGCGGGCGCCGGGCCGCGCCGCATCGAGCGCGGCCTCTGGCGGCCCTGCATCGCGCGCGCCTGCCTCGCCCGCCGCCTCCGCCTCAGCTGCTGGCGCGAGCGGCAGCGGTCCGCCGGGCAGCCTGCGGGAGCACGTTTTGCACTCCCTGGAGGCCGTGTTCATGGACGCCATCAATATGGCGCACTCCCAGACGGACTACACGACCAAGGCGGGGCCGATCGCGGGAGACCTCGGAGTGCTGCACGCGCAGAGCACCGGGTTGGAGTGGCTCCGACTCCAGCAGTGGGCGGAGCGGGAGGCGGATGAGGCGGCGGAGGAGGAGGGCAAGGAGGACGTCGACGGGGCCCGGGCCGCTGCTGTCGCTCGTCGCAGCGGCTGGGGCGGAGTGCTCGACTCTGCCAGGCGAACAATCATCAAGCTCACGACCAGCTCGCACCGGGCGCTCCTGAAGAAGTTGCCCGAGATGATGTTTCATATGCAGTATGGCCACGAGTGCTACTGCTCCCATGACACCTGGACTCTGTATTGCAAGGGGATCGTGGCGCTGGCGTTCCAGGCAAGCCACGCCGTTCACGAGAAAAGGGACGACTTCTGGACCGACCCCCGCGCAGAGGACATCGAGGTGGACCAGCCGGCCGCGGGAGAAGAGGACGGCGAGGGGGGGGCGGTATCATGGATGCGCTGGGCGAGGGGCGCGCAACGCTTCGCGCCGAGGTCGTCAACGGCGTCGTCGGGGAGGGCGCGGGTGCCGGTGCTGCTGGGGAGGGCCAGCCCGAGCAGGAGCAGCAGCAGCAGGCCGTCGAATACCGGGCACGGCTGGAGCACGACATGAAGATGGACTGGCTGCATCGCGGCGACAGGGAGCCCCTGAAGTCCATGGGCATGTACCATTACGCCATGTACGTGTACACAGCTCAGGCCACCCCGCTCCACTTCGACGCGCAGGACTTCGAGACGTACGCGTTCGCAGACTCGCACCCGGCCGCCGCCTCCCGAGTGCAGAAGCTCCGCGTCGGCGCGCCGTTCAGGGTGCCCAAGTTCTTCGGCTTCGCGATGCCTTCGAAGGAGAAAGAGGAAGAGGTGAACGCGCTGTTCAAGTCGGGGATTTTTCGCCCGTTGCAGCCGGCTGAGAAGGGGGCGGCAGCCTGGGCGCCCTACAGGGCCGGTGTCGACGCGTCCGGGAAGCATAAGCCTGCCTGGGAGGAGTGGTGGGCGAAGCAGGTGGCGTTGTCCAGGCAGTACGAGCTTTGCGAGCGGCGAGCTGGAAAGTGGTTCACGATCGAGGACATCGATCTGGATCGCGGCTCCGAGGAGGGCCCGGGCCATGTTGCACAGCGCCCCAGCGCCGCCGAGTTCATGGCGCGCTGGACCGTCCAGGTCGCGACGAACCTCGACGTGGAGGCGGAGGCGAAAGGGCGGCCGCGAATCAAGACTCGTCCGGAGGCCAAGGACTTTGTGTACTCTGAGCTGCAGCCAGCGGAGAATCGGCCTGCTGGGGAGGCGGACGAGGAGGATGGGGCGGGCGCCGGTGGCGGAGCCTTCGACGGTTTTGCTGAGGAGGTGGACGAGGGCGAGGCGGACGAAGCGTGGGCGGCGCACCGACAGAAGGCCAGGTTCGCCGTGCCGGATAGCGAGGTGCCCGCGGTGGCCCAGTTGGAGCAAATTCGTGGGTCGTCACAAAGCCTGTCTATAAGAACATCTTCCTTGAGGGTTATGCGAGAGACCATAAGCCGCAGCCTGCTGCCGCGAGTACTGGAAGGCAGACCGGATTCGGTGGTCTCGACTTGGGCGACTCTCAGTTCGAGGAAGGCAAAGCACAGCAGAAGGAGGCGTTCCGATACAGGAAGAAGGGAGCTGAAGGCTTGCCTGGGGATGGCGACGGGGGGGGCGGCCTCGCGGGTTCGGCGCCTGCCGCGCTCGTGCCTGGTCGGCCGCCGGTGCCCGCGGTTGCCGGCGACGAGAAGCGGCCGCCGCGGGCGCGCGACATCGCGCAGAGGCTGTTGGACGAGTGGGCGACCAGGGCGGACAACCCGGTGACGTTTAATAAGGAGCAGAAGGCGGTGGTCGCCCTGGTCGTGGGCCAGGTGGAGGCCATCGTGGCATACGAGGAAGATCTGCGCAGCGGAAAAAGCCCCAAGCCGGTGGAGCAGATGGCTCTCCTGTTGCACGGGGAGGGCGTGACGGGGAAGACGGAGGTGGTGAAACTGCTGCGGCGTCTGTTCGCCGAGGTGTTCGGCAAGGGATCGGAGATCGCCGTGGCCTCGTCGAACAGCGCTGCGCGCGTCATCGGGGGGGAGACGATCCACAGCGGCTTCGGGCTGAGCGGGCAGCAGGCCTTGACCATCGCTAGGCTCTCCGGGCAGAAAGTCGAGGATGATTTCGTGGACCGCATGAACGCTCTCAAGGCCGTCATCGTGGAGGAGGTGTCCATGGTGCCGCCTGCGCTTCTCGGCGCTGCATCGTTTCGCATGTGCAAAGCCCGGAAGGCGACGCACAATTGCGACGTGGACCTGTACATGGAGCGGGGACACATGTTCGGGAAGGCTCCGATTGTCATGTTCCTGGGTGACTTTTATCAGCTGGGCCCTGTGAGCGGCAAAGGCAAGAGGTCTTCCCTGCTGCAGCGTGAGACACCCGACCAGTGGGTTCACGTCCGCAATGGGCAGTCGATATTCTTGGACGGCGTGACCCACGCGATGTTTCTGTACGAGGCGCACCGCTTCAAGGACAGGCTCGTTACTCCGCACGCGCCCTGCCCTTTCATGCCGGGGTTCTTGAAGACCATGAGGGAGGGCAAGAAGTTCACGGCCGAGCAGAAAAGGGTGGTGCAAGGGTGGGTGGTCCGACCCGGTAAGAACGACAAGCGGCTGCAGGACCCCGCTGTCAAAGACGGGTTCGAGATGGGCATCGCCTGGGAGGCCGTGCACAGGCAGATGCAGTATCGGGCCGTGCGAGAGGCCAGGGAGAAGGGGCAGATGCTGCTGTACGTACAGGCCGTGGACTTGCCCCCAGCCCCCACGGCCTTCGGTGAGGAGCATTACAAGGCCATGCTGCAGGTGCCGAACGTGAACAACACTGGTCACCTCATCGGCATGTGCCCGCTGTACATCGGCATGCGTGTGCGGCTGACCGTGAAGTTGTCGGCGAAGCACCAGATCGTCCAGGACGCCGTGGGGGTAGTCAAGGACGTGCGGTTCCACCCGCGAGAGTTCGAGACGCCGGGCGCGGATTGGCGCGAAAAGAAGACTCACGACGCCCACAGGCTCGGTTATTATCGATGCAAGCGTTTGCCTCGCGGTGTCCTCGTCAAGTTTGATGACTTCACGGAGGACCTAGGGTTCGGAGCAGGGGTCGTGCAGATCGCGCCGCACAGGGCGTCCTGGGAGTGGAACCATCACTACTACGAAGACGATGGCGAGCGAAAGCTTCGGAAGGTGAAGGTTACGAGGTACCAGATCCCGTTGCTGCCAGAGAAAGTTCGCACCGTGCAGACGGCGCAGGGCTTGGGCATGGATGCGGCCACCATGGTGCTCCAGAAGCCCATGAACATGGGCGCCGATGACTGGTGGCTGCACCTGTACGTCATGCTCAGTCGCGTTCGCGTGGCCCATCGCGTCCTCGTCTACAACCTGCCGCCCTGGGAAATCCTGCAGCGGGGCCCGCCCCAGTACGTCCGCGAGGGGGTCCAACGCTTCGAAAGCAGGATTTTCAAAGCGAGTTACGAAATCGCCAAGCAGAGGGCGCAGGAGTACGGCTGGGACGTGGGGGATGGGCCCGCGGGACGGGGCAACCCGGAGTCGAGCTCGGCGCCCGCGCCGCCGACGGTGCCTCGGGCGTCGCCGCCAGGCCCGCCTCGCGCCGTGGGGAGCTCAGCGGGCGTCGGTGACGAGGTGGGCGACGACGACGACGACGACGACGCCACTGGATCAGCGCCTTCGGACGGGGAGGTGGCCCCTGCGGCGTCTGTGCAGACGCCTCTGCCCTCGCACGCGCTGCGCCCGGGCCAGGCTCTGACGGTGCCACCGGCATACATTGCGCCCGACGCAGGGCCTGCGGGGCGGGGCAGGGGCCGCGGCCGCGGCGGCGACGCGACGGCGACCGCAGATGCGGCGGCGGCACCGTCCACTGGGAGCGCTGCTTCGCGGGGGCGTGGGCGCGGGGGTGCCGGCCGCGGCGCCGGTAGGGGCACCGTCGTGCCGAGGGATCTTTGGGGGGAAATGTTTCGCACGGCGGCGACTGTTGGCGATGGTGCAGAGCCGCCAGAGCTGCGCCCGCTGGACCGGGATCTGTGCATGGCAGCTTACGGCGTGTCCCAGGAGGAGGTCACCAGGGAGCTGCAGTGGCACTGCGGCCGCGGCTCTGGCGTGGGCATCGCAAACCTCGGCAATACTTGCTTCGTGAGCTCAGTCGCGCAGGTGCTGCTGCGCCTGGCTCCCTTCCGTCGGCTTCTCCACGAGCACGGCCGGTGCCCTCTGGGTGCAGACTCTTGCGCGGCGTGCGCGCTCGGAGCTCAGGCCGCGGCTCTCTCTGTCCAGGGGGTCGACGCCGTCGCGCCACTCGCTATAGCCGCGCGCAAGGGGCTCTTTGGTGAGCGAGAATTTGCAGAATTCGATCAGCAAGGGAGACCGAAGCAATGCGACGCGTCAGAGTTCTTCCTGGCCGCCCTCCATGCCGTTACCGCGGCCGAACACCCCGTTTGCACCGCAGGGGGGGCTCACGGGCAGCGCAGTGTGCTCCAGCAGCACGTCTGCGGCATTGCGTTTCGGCAGCGGAGGCGATGCGCCGCGTGCACAGCAAGTTCGGACAAGGGGGAAATTAAGACGTTTCTCAAGGTGGTGCCTTCCGAATTGCTCGGCCCCGACTACCGGGGGCCGTGCGATCTGGAGGAGTTGATCCGGCTGGAATTAAGGCATGTCGGTGAGCCAGGGCAAGGATGTCCGGCGCACGCTCACCTCGATGATGCTCAGAGGGCGGCGGCCGGGGTCTGTCAAGGCATCAGGGTATATACAGGCAATCGCTGGGAGCGGTCGCCGCCCGTGCTCTTCGTGATCGTGCAGCGGGTGATAGGCGAGTGGTACGACAGACGCCCTGTGCGCTTTCCTCAGATTCTGCGGCCTGTGGATTCCGAGTGCGAGTACGATTTCTCGGGGGTCGTGGTGCACCAGGGCGAAAGCGCGACGAGCGGACACTACTATGCGTATGCATCCGTGGGCGTGAACGAATACGCCAAATTCGACGACAGTACTGTCCACCTCCAGACTTGGGCGCAGATCGCCAGAAACCACCAGGTGCACATGGGCGCGTATGTGTTTGCGTATGTGCGCAGGGCGGGTCCGCGGGGCGGAGGCGGCGGGCGCGCGGCGGCGGGGTCTGCGGGGGGCGCCGGCGGCAGCGCTGGTGCGGGACCGTCTGGTGCGCCGCCGGCTCCGCCGACTGCGCCTCTCGGGCATGCAGGCGGGCGCGCGGCGGGGTCTGCGGGGAGCGGCGATGGCGGCGGCGGCGCTGCTTCCAGCACGTCTGCCGCGCCGTCTGCGCCGCCGAGTGCGCCCGCCGGGCAGCAGGCGTCGGGTGGCGAGCCACCGGGCAAGCGGCGTCGGGCGGGTGGCGGGGATCCTGGCGCTGGCGACGGGGACCCCGGCGCTTCGGGGCAGCCGCAGCCGCCGTTGCGCAGGGGCAAGAAGCGCGGGCTGTCCCCGCCTGCTCTGGGCAGCACGGGCGGCGAGGACGACGACGCTGGCAGGGCCTCGGGCGTCCCGTCCGCGGGCCCGGCTCCTGCCGCGGTCGAGCCAGGCGTGGGGGCGCCACCTGCCGACCGCGAGTGGCATCGCTTTACGCCGAAGACGATCGATGAAAGGAAATGTTTGGCTCGTACTTGGGGGGATGGAGTGGGTGCGCAGTGCCGCAGTTTCCCCGCGGAGGGATGCGGCGTGTTCTGCAAGCGGCACTTCGGCCAGCAAGGGGCAAAGGGGTGGCATGGGCGCGTGGACGGGGCAATCCCGGAGGCAAAGTTGAAGGAGTTCCAGGAGCGAGCGGCGCGCAGTGCGTCGGGCGCTGTTTCTGCGCCGGTGGTTCCAGCGGCGGGGACCCTGCCCGAGGCTTCGCCCGCGGCTGCGCCTCCAGAGGTGTTCGCCCAGGGCGGCTTCGAGGGTGCGCGAGAGGCCGCCGCGTCCGAGGGTGCTGGGGATGCTGGCGCGCACTGTGGGGCTTCGGCCCCGTCAGTGGGCGGTGGAGGCGGGGCGACGACGAGGATTGTGGCTGGCGTTGTCGTTCGTGTGGGCGCCGGCGCTGGCACGGCGTCCACCGAACCGCCGCGCCCTCAAGCGCGCCCGCGCATCGCCACAATCGGGATTCCGGACGTGGAGGCTCACGAGAAGGCGCAGCAGGCGAGGGAGGCGGAGACCGCGCGCAGGCGACGCGAAGAGGGCGAACGGGGCCGCGTGACAGACAGGACAGGCGTAGACCTACCCCGCTCTGATCCACACAGGTTGGGATGAGATCGCCCCTCCATGGCCGCTTGCCAGGGCGTCCCTCATTGAGTGTGCGGGCGTGCGTTTGTGTATTCGTGTGTGTGTGTGTGTATGTGTGTCTGTGTGTCTTAGTGTGCGCGTGTATGTCCGCGTGTGCACTTGAGACCCGCGCTCGCGCCTGCGACGCGGCGCGCTTCCTGAGGAAACGTGCATCCTTGTGTGTGCGTGTGTGTGTGTGTCTGTGTGCGAGCACGGCGCTGGCACCCCCGCCGCCCCCTTCCCCCTTCTCCCCCCCCATCTCTTCGGCGCTCCGCGAGGGCGGAGTGGCTGGAGTGGAGGGAGGGCCGGCCCCAACATGGGGCGGTGCCTCCCCCCTCCGGAGCGCCGGCGGGGTGGGCGGTGGCGCTTGGGGGCGGCTGGGGGGCGCGGGGGTAGAGTGCGCTGCTTAGTCGGGGAATGGGTCTGTCACCGCGTTGTCGTCTGTGCGTGGTTAGCCGCGGGTGTTCGCGATTGCGTCTGTGTGTGCGCTGTGTGTGTGTGTGTGTTTGTGGTGGTGGTGGTGGGGGGGGCTCGCGCGTGTCTCGTATGTGTGTGTGTGTGTGTGTGTGTGTGCGCGACCGTGTGTGCGTGTGCGCGTGCGTGTCTGGGTGCTCGCGCGTGTGTGTGCGTGTGTGTGTAAACGTTTGCGTGTGTTTATGTCTGTGTGTCTGTGTGGCTGCATGTCCTCAAGCTCCTCAGGCTGTGTGTCAGATTTGTGGCTGCATGTGTCTGTGTGTCTGTCAGGCTGCATGTGTGGCTGCATGTGTCTGTGTGTCTGTGTGGGTTCTTGTGTATATATGTGTGTTTGCGTGTGCGCGTTTGCGCGTGTGTGTGTGGACCTTTGCGTGTGTGTGTGTGTGCGTGTGTGTGCATGTGTGTATGTGCGCATGTGTGTGGAGCATGCTGGCGTACGTGTGTGCTCTTGTGTGCTAGTCTGTGTGTGTGTGTGCGTGTGCTTGCTTGTGTGATATCCTCTTTGCCATCCTGTTCGTTGTTCGTCTGCGCATGTGCGTGTGCGCGTGCGTGCGCGCGGTGCTGCCGCCGTCCGCGCGCCCCCCACCCCTCCCCCCTCCCCCCCCTCTGGCGCTCCGCGAGGGCGGAGTGGTTGGAGCGGAGGGAGGGCCGGCCCCAAAATGGGGCGGTGCCTCCCCCCTCCGGAGCGCCGGCGGGGAGGGCGGGGGTGCGTGGGGGCGGCAGGGGAGCGCGGGGGGGGGGGGCCGAGTTGGCTGCGGTGCGTGCGTCATCGTGTGGTCGTCAGTGCGTAGGTTTCCATGGATGCTTGCGTGTGCGTCTGTGTGCGTGGGTTGTGCGTGCGCGAGTGTGTGTGTGTGTGTGCGTGTGTGCGTGTGGGTGTTTGTGTGTGCCCCCGTGTGTCTATGTGCTTGTGTGATCCGTGTGCGTGTGCGCGTCCCTGTGTGTATGTGAGATGTGCTGTGTGTTCGTGTGTGCGCGTTTGCGCGTGTGTGTCGCCCTTTGCGCGTGGATGTGTTGCGTGTGCGTGTGTGTGTGAGTGTGTGCGTGTGTGTGTGTGTGTGCGTGTGTGTGTGTGTGGAACATGCTGGCGTATGTGTGCGTTCTTGTGTATGTATATGTGTTTGTATGTGTGTGTGTGTGTGTGTGTGTGTGTGTGTTCGTGTGTGCGTGCTTATGTGCGTGTGCTCGTTTGTGTGAGTGCCTCTTTGCTATCCGGGTTTTGGACGCTACCAAGTGGACGCTTACAAGTAGTCGGTTGGAAATTTTGTTCTCAAAATTTACATTCGTTAGAACTCTAGTATTTTTTCCATGATATTCGATCTTATTCCCGCTCGCCATCTTGATCTCAGCTCGATCGGGTAACTTTGAAGGCCAAAAAGCAGGCAGGGGGGAACGGCCGTTTCGAGTCATCTTGATACGCGCTGTCGGTATTTCCAACTTAACTCGAGCTGTAGGGCAGCTAGAGTGCTGGTAAGCACATCTATCGCACTCAGAATCATCAGCCGCGTTCGCCTGTTGAATCCAGAGGTCCGAACTCGGTCTGCTAGCCGAGCTAGGTCCGCGAACCTATTCGTACTATTCGAGTCAACTTGATACGCGTTGTCGGTATTTTCTACTTATCTCGAGCTGTAGGGCAGCTACAGTGCTGGTAAGCACAGCTATCGCACTTGGAATGATCAGGCGCGTTTGCCTGTCAAATCCATAGGTCTGAACTCGGTCTGCTAGCCGAGCAAGGTTCGGAAACCTATTCGTATTAGTCGAGTCAACTTGACGCGTAATGGGTATTTTGTACTTAATTCGAACTGCAGGGCAGCTACAGAGCTGGTAAGCATACCCATCGCATTGAGAATGATCAGACGCGTTGGCCTCTTGACTCCAGAGGTCTGAACTCGCTCTGCTAGCCGAGCTAGGTCCGCAAATCTATTCGTATTATCCGAGTCATCTTGACAAACGCTCTCGGTTTTCTGCACTTAACTCGAGCTGTAGGGCAGCTACCGAGCCTATAGTCACACAAATAGATTGGAAATTATCGGGCGCGTTTGTCTGTCGTATCGAGAGCTCTGAACTCGGCCTGCTGCCCGAGCTAGGTTCGCGAACCTATTCGTATTGTCCGAATCAACGTGAAAAGTGCTCTCAATTTTCTGCACTCAACTCGTGCTGGGGGAGAGCTACAGTGCTGCGGGTCATAGAAATCGATTCGCACACTTCAGGCGTTCGTTGGTCGATTCGAGAGCTCAGAACTTGGTCTGTTGCTCGAAACAGGTCCGCGAAACTATTGTATTATTCGAGTGATCCTGACAGATGCTGTCGGTTTTCTGCACTGAACTCGGGCTGTAGGGAGGCTGCAGGGCTGGTAACCACATGAGTCGATTCGCAGACATGATACGCGTCCGCCTGTCGCATTGAGAGGTCTGAAGTCGGTCTGATACTCAAACTCGGTTGCGAAACGGTTTATTTTTTTGTTAAAGTTATCTTCAGAGGTCTGAAATCGCTTGGGCTGAAAACTAGTCGTTCTCTGGATTGTTTCCCACACTATATATTGTCAGGAAGCTCTACGAGTCCCCCGGCGGTAAGAAAGGTTGACGGTTTACCGCCGGCGCCCAGTTATTGCTGGAAGATAAGAGTAATTCCGGGGCGCTGGAAAGCTAGTTGGCAAGAAAAATCTCGACGAATCTTTTGGCTTTTGGTCAGTTGAAAATTTTGTTCTTGAAATTCAACAATTCGTTAGAGCTCTAGTATTTTTTCCCGTGATATTCGATCTTATTCCCGCTCGCCATCTCGATCTCAGCTCGATCGGGTACCTTTCACTGCCAAAAAGCAGGCAGGCGGGATCGACCGTTTCAAATCATCTTGATACATAGTGACGGTTTTCTCAAGATAACTCAGAGCAGCTACAGAGCTGGTCAGCACAGCTTATGGATCCCGAATGATCAGGCGCGTTCTCTTGTTGAACCCAGAGGTCTGAACTCCGTCTGCTAGCCGAGCTAGGTCCGCAAATCTGTTCTTATTATTCGAGTCATCTTGACAGACGCTCTCGGTTTTCTGTACGTAACTCGGGCTACAGCACAGCTACAGAGCTGATGCGTACATAATCCGATTCAGAATCATCAGTGGCCGTTGTCTGCTCACTCCAGAGCTCTCAACTCGGTTTGCTGCCCAATCTAGAATCGCGCAACTATTCGTATCGTTCGAGTCATCTTGAGAGATGCTGTCGGTTCTCTGCACTTAACTCGGGCTGTAGGGGGGCTGAATGGCTGGTAATCACTGGAATCGATTCAGAAAACATCAGGCGCGTCCGCCTTCGAACTCCAGAGCTCGGAACTCTCCGCTGCACGAACTAGGTCCGCAAAACTATTCGTGTTGTAAAAAAGTCATGTTGAGAGGTGCTGTCAGTTTTTTTTTTTTTTTTTTTTTTTTTTTTTTTTTTTTTTTTTTTTTTTTTTTTTTTTTTTGTTTTTTCTCTTCTTCTCTCTCTTCTCTATGTATCTCGTAACAGCAGATGAGTCTCACCACGCGCTCAAGTAAGTGAAGGCAGCACGGCTACGACTGTCAAAAAGAGAAGCACAAAGCAGAGGAAGAAGGAGGGAAAGGAGAGGAGCAAGAGGAGGGGAGAAGAGGAGGGAGAGGAAGGGCAGCAGCAGACGACAGACGACAAGGGGGGGGGAGGGAGAGGGAGCGAGAGGGGAGGGCCGAGCCCCGAAGAGGCAACGCGCAACGCGCGCACCCTGCGCTCCACGCAGAGCGGCCGGGGGGAGGAGAAGGAGAAGAGGGGGAGGGGCACGAAGACGGACGAACGAAAGGCGACGGCGGGACACGACGGCAGCAGACGACGAGGGAGGAGAGGAGGGGGGAGGGGAAGGGGAGAGGAGAAGAGGGAAGACGAGAGAAAGGAAGAGCTAACCACGCCAATCCCAACACCCACGGAGCGGGTGCGAAGCCAGCGGGAGGCGGGGGGAAAACGAAACCGGCCAGTCGTCAAAAAGGCGTGCACGAGCACGCACGAGATTTTGAAGGCGAGATTGAAATGCGCTGACACCACGAGCGGAAACAATAAAGTCAGGGAGAAGGTTATATATGCGAACGGCACCAATCGCTGAGCGTAGTAGAAAATCTGGTGCTGTGAAGGGCGGCTCCACCAAATGGTGTCTGTGTCTTCTGGGAGCCCTGGCCGGCGGCGGCGCCGTATCCAGCTTAAAGAAGTTCTGAAAGCACGGAGGACCGAGTCCAGAACAGCTCTGTGAATGACGCCGAGTATGCTTATGTCACGACGAGTGCAAAGGGGCGCCAGATTAAAATAAAACAAAACGTCCGCGTCTGTCACACTCAACGAACGCAGGAAGCGAGAAAGGAGAGCGTCGAGAGGAGCTAACACAGAAGACGAAGCATGATACACGGCTGAGGTTCTGTATTCAATGTACGACAAAACGTGCGCCTTAAATGAACCGATCAATTCCGCATCGGTGTGAAAACGTCTGGTGCGCAGTAGTCGCTGTATTTTCCAAGAGCACTCTACAACGCAGCTGTCGACGGCCTTGGACATGAGAAGTTTGGTATCGAACCAAATACCTAACAATTTGAAATCGTCTCCAGCAGGCTGCGCGCGTGACAAAATATGAAAACTCTCTTTGTCCGCGTCAAACTGTACTCTGTTCGCGCGGCCCCAGGTGTGGAGGGGCGATTGGCACCGGCGCAGGGAAGAAAAACCGTCCACATCTGAGACGCCCGTGGAAACAGCACGCCATGCATTAAGGTCGTCTGCAAACATACCCTCTTGAAAGCACTCTGCCCGGATGGCCATGCAAGCGTCAGCGAAAAAGGTGTTCCAAAAAGGCGGCCCCCAAACAGTGCCCTGGAAAACCATGTTTTCCATGCTGAACGGGCGAGAAAGCTGGCCTCCAATCGCCACTCGCGCCTTGCGTCGGCGAAGCCAGCTGGCAAAGAGAGGCAGCAGCTGGGGGGGCACGCCGGCCGACTGCAGCTTCGCACGCAAGATTTCAGAATCGACTCGGTCGAAGGCGCCAGAAACATCAGAGCAGTATAGCAAGATACGGGAGCCAAGGGAGAGAGGAAGGAGCCAGGAGAGGACGTAGAATAAAACTGCGTCTCGTGCCCCATGTTCGCTACGATAAGCAAACTGCGACGGCCCATAAGCACCTAAACGCTCGAGGCGCGGCACAAACAGGCTACCGATGATGCGTTCTACTGCTTTAGATAATTGCGATGTTAAGTGCAGACCTCGATAGTTGTCTGGGTCTGACAGAGCCCGGCGCTTGTGGAGAGGGAAGATCCAGTGTACGCACCAGGAAGAAGGCCACTGAGGACAATGGATGATCTGCCGAGCAAGAAGACATACTGGCAATGCTAATTCGCGTGCGCAAAGCTTTAAAACTCGAGCAGGAACCAAATCAGGCCCAGTGGCGCTGTCCAAACGCAACTCCTGGAGCACGGCCCGGGCGACACGCAACCGCACTCTCAAAAAAGCATTCGAATCAGTCGGCACTAAAGGAGCATTAAACACAGAAAACTCATTTACCACAATATCTGGCAAACTCCATTTGCTAGAGAAACTTGCTGCTAAATGCTCTGCCTTTTCTATGCTGGTGATAGCCCACGATCCGTCTGGATACTTCAAAGGCGAGCTGCTTGGTTTTCCTGTTCTGCACAAAATAGAATCAGAAAGTTTCCACCACTGCTTGCTGCCACGGCGCATGTTGCGGAGACGCAACCGCGTGCGCTGAACGAAAGCCTCGTGTGCAGAGAACAGGGCATCACTGCGCCGGCGGCAAGCGAGGGGGAAAAAATCCGTGCCAGAAGCGCGCCTCTTCTCCTCGACTAATCGCACACACTCCTCTGTGAGCCAAGGGTGTGATGGCCGGAACGACACAGAAGACTGTGGTATGCACTCGCGCATTAAAGACAAAAGAATATCTGTGAGACGCTCTGCTGCTGCATCTGGTGGCTGCTGAGAAATCCATTCCCAACTGTGCTCGCGAATGCGTCGCCGAATCTGCGACCAATCCGCCGGACCATAATGCCAAACATCACGATTGAGAACTTCGAGCGAGAGCGGAGGGCCAGAAAATCTGATCGACAAGCCGCGATGATCGGCGATTTCACTAACCACTTCTACCGTTATAAGTTGAGGCAAATCAGTAAACATTAAATCAATTAAATATGGACCTCTGGTAGGAGATCTGACACGCTGAAAGAGGCCAGTCTCCTGAGCCCAATTCTTCAAAAAACAACCTTCAGGAGTGACAGAATGACTGTACCGAAGCCAATGTGTATGGTGCACGTTAAAGTCGCCGACGAGAATAGCACCGACAGCCTGCGCACTGAGACGAGCATACTCACAGGTAAAGGTTCGCAAAGAATCTACTTCTCCATACTGGGGATGTCTGTGCATGCAACCAAAAGAATGGGTCCGGACGCGCAATGGACAATAATCCAACATATTTCCGCCGAAGGTGAATTGAGAAGCGCAGAACAAACGCCATTCAGAGTCTCGTGCACAAAAATGGCTACACCTCCGGCCTGCTGGTGACTATCGCGTCTCGCAAGCAAACTGTAACCAGGTAGCTGAGGCGCCAAAAGCGAAGTATTAAACCAAGTTTCGGTGATACAGACGACGTGGGGAGCGGAAGAAAAGAGAGACAGTCTTGCCGACAGCTCGCCTGAATGGGCATTAAAAGACCGCAAATTGAAGTACACAATGGTGAGATCAGTAGCGTCAACGGACGGCGTCGGCTGGGAGTTGCCACAGCCACCGCCCGGAGGGAAAGAATACGAATTCGATGGCTCAAAACGCCTAAAAAATTCATGCAACGTGGGTTGAGAGGGAGCAGGACAAGGAGAGGCCGACGGAAACGGAGGAGGCACAACGGGAGGTAAGCCGGCTCGAAAATCGCCGGTTAAGGCGTCTCGAAATTCCGGGGTAAGGCGGCTCGAAAAATTCGGGCTAAGGCGGCTCGAAAAATTCGGGCTGAGGCCGCTCGAATTCTCCAAGGTAAGGCGGCTCGAAATATCCGGGCTAAGGCGGCTCGAAATATCCGGGCTAAGGCGGCACGAAGAAATAAGCAGATTCCGGGTGAAATGCTCAGTGTGACGTCTGAAAGACGAAGCAACTCATCGAGGGCCTCGCCGTCGAATTCGACCTTGAGGGGGCCGCACGCTACTCACAGAGTGAGGGGCAGCAGGACAACCATGAGGAAAAGGACAAGAAGAATAATGTGAACAAAACTGCGTGCGACCCCGCGCTCTCTACAGAGAAAGGTCGCTATGAGGCGCTAAAAACTTGCCTGTCAAATCCGCTGGTTCCTGCTTAAACGCAGGAACAGCGTCGACTGTCACTACGCGAGACTTCCAGTCGATCTGAATGACACTCTGAGGAGCCCTTGTCTTCAACTTTTTCTCGGACTCGCGCAAGGCCCAATCTCGAGTGGCGTTTAATCGGGATTTGGCGGGTTTCACAGTCAAGCGGCCAGAAGAGGTCTGGAACACTTTTCCCTTGCCACCCACAGATTGCAAAAATGCACGAGCATCGCGTTCGCTTGCAAACTGCGCAAACGATGCCTTTGACATCTGCTGACTGTTCCGTGGTCCATTGAAAAAATGCCCAAAATGAACCGGCTTCACAGAGGGATTTAAATCATTCACAATCTTGGTCAACTCCTCGACGCGCTTGCACGGGTCAAGAGAGTCGAAACCGGTGAACGCAATCTGCAAGTTCGAAACGTCCATGGAATTCAGAAGGGACAGGTGTCGCGCACTCAAAACTGATGACGAGGATGAAACCGGTCGAGATTCGAGTGCAGAAAGGCGAGAACGTACATCGGCCATCTCGTCCTAGATCGGGTCAACCGCCCTAGCGATCTCCATCTTCGTCGCCTTCATGATGTTGATCTGGCTCTTGGTGACCTCCTCTTTCGTGGCCAGGGACGACATAACGTTCAAGATTCTGTCCAACTTCTCCGAATCCGTCAGGGGTGCTCCGCTCGATGCCGCAGGCGGACCGGTTCCACACTGAGAAATGCTCGACTCCACCGTCACGCTCGCCGCCGCATGCAGGGGGACCGCGCCCTCGCCTGAACATGCACCGCTCGAACCGATAGAATCAGGAGCGGGGGCGCCAACCGAAACGGCTGCGCTCGGCGGGGGGCCCGGCGGAGCACTGCCTGGCGGCGTGCTCGGCGGGGCCTCACTGCTCAGAACACCTGGAAAAGGTGGAGCAGGAGCGAATCCGCCAACTGAGACGCTGGCCGACTCATCCATCTGCGTCAGCGCCTCTGTCTTCCGACGACTCTCCGGCGAAAGCGCGGCCTGTGCAGCAGCCTTGCGCGCTGACAATCGCGCCAAAGGGTTCTCGTGGCTCTTCTCGAACTGATTCTTCGCGACGCCAGGAGCTGCACCCGAGCCAGACATGGCGGATCTATCGAAGGACCGAGAATAAATGCTCCAGCAGGAGCTCACTGAAACTGGTGGGCGACCGCCCCGGCGACAGGCAAAGATAGACTGCCTTCAGTTTGCCTTCAGTTTTCCTGCGCTTCACTCGGGCTGTAGGCGGGCCGCAGGCTGGTAATCGCAGGAATCGATTCAGAGACATCAGACGCGTCCGCCTGTGGCATGCAGAGGTCTGATCTTGGTGTGATCGAGCTGAGGTTGGCCAAACTATTCGTATTGTTCGAGTCATCTTGAGAGGTGCTGTCGATTTAGGCGCGGAACTCGGGCTGTAGGAGAGCTACAGAGCTCGTAGAGAAGAAAGTCCAGAAGCATAGGAGGCGTCCGGCTGTTGCATCTCAGAGGTCTGAAATTGCTTGGGCTGAAAAACGATATGTTGTCAGGAAGCTCTACGAGTCCCCCGGCGGTAAGAAAGGTTGACGGTTTACCGCCGTCGCCCAGTTCGAGTCATCTTGACAGACGCTCTCGGTTCTCTGTACTTAACAGGCTGTTAATCACAGCAATCGATTCGGAGACATCAGGCGCGTCCGCCTGTTACATTCAGAGGTCTGAACTCGGTCTGATACTCGAGCTAGATTTGCGAAACTATTTGTATTGTTCGAGTGATCATGAGAGATGCTGTCGATTTTCGCACGTAACTCGAGCTGTAGGAGAGCTACAGAGCTCGTGCGCACAGAAAACTATCCGGAAGCATGCGGGGCGTTATGTTGCATCGAGAGGTCTGAAATCGCTTGGGCTGAAAAACTATTCGTTCTCTGCTAATTCTTTCGAGATGGTATGTGGCAAAGAAGCTCTACGAGTCTCCCGGCGGTAAGCAAGGTTGACGGTTTACCGCCGGCGCCCAGTTCTCCGGGTTTTGACGCTACCAAGTCATGGCGCCGGCGGTGAACCGTCAACCTCGGTTGAAAATTTCCTTCTCGAAATTCAACAATTCGTTTGTGCTCTAGTTTTTCTTCCCACCATGTTCGATCTCATTCCCGCTCGCCGTCTTGATCTCAGCCCGATCGGGTACCTTTTACTGTCAAAAAGCATCGCGGCGGGATCGGCTGTTTCGAGTCATCTTGATACGCGTTGTCCGCATTTTGTACTTAACTCGAGCTGTAGGGCAGCTACAGAGCTCATTCTCACAGAAATCGATTGCGAATCATGTTCGTCTGTTCTATCTAGAGGTCTGTCTCGGTCTGCTGCCCGAGCTAGATTCACAAAACTATTCGTGTTGTTGGAGTCATCTTGAGAGATGCTGACAGTTTTCTGCACTAACTCGGGCTATAGGGGGGCTACAGGGCTCGTGCTCACAGGAATCGATTCGGAGATATCAGGCGCCTGCCAAATCCAGAGCGCAAGACTCGGTCTGCTGCCCGAGCTAGGTTCGCAAAACATATTCGTATTCGTCGAGTTATCTTGAGAGGTACTGTCGTTTTCTGCACTTAACTCCTCTAAGGGGGCTGCAGAGCTGGCAATCACTGGAATCTATTCGAATATATCATGCACGTCCACCTGTCGCATTCAGAGCCCTGAACTCGGCCTGCTGCCCGAGCTAGGTCCGCGAAGCTATTCGTATTGTTCGAGCCATTTTCAGAGGTACTGTCGATTTTCTGCACTTAACTCGGGCTGTAAGGGTGCTCCAGAGCTGGTAATCACAGGAATCGATTCGTCTGATACTCGAGCTAGATTCGCGAAACTATTTGTATTGTTCGAGTGATCTTGAGAGGTGCTGTCGATTTTCGCACGTAACTCGGGCTGTAGGAGAGCTACAGCGCTCGTGCGCACAGACAACGATCAAAAGCATGAGGGGCGTTTGGCTGTTGCATCGAAAGGTCTGAAATCGTTTAGGCTGAAAAACGATTCGTTCTCGGCAATTTTTTTAACATTATATATGCTCAGGAAGCTCTACGAGTCCCCCGGCGGTAAGGAAGGTTGACGGTTTACCGCCGGCGCCCAGTCTGGAAGGAGTTTGCAAACCAGCAAAATAGATGTCTTTCCATGTTTACAGGTGCGAAAACTTTGCTTTCTCAAAATGAATTGTGAAATATCTCTCAAATCTGAGCGAAACATACCTAAAGCCACCACTTTCTCCTTTCTGGTCGGGTCGGCCAACTAGCTGCACTCCGCGCCGGAATTCCTCTAGCTCATCGATGCCGAAGAGCTCTACGAGGTACGTAGATCTTCCCTTAGCAAGTTGTTGCTGGAAGCTTATGACTAATTCCAGGGCGCTGGGAAGCTAGTTGGCAAGAAAAATCTCGACGAACCCTTTGCTGGCGTAACTCTGAGAGCTTCCTTCAGCTAGTCAATACTGGTTGCTTAAGAGTAATATCTCGTAGAGCTCTTCGGCATCGATGAGCTAGAGGAGTTCCGGCGCAGGACGGAGCTAGTACCTCGTAGAGCTCTTCGGCATCGATGAGCTAGAGGAATTCCGGCGCGGGGTGGAGCTAGTTGGCCGACCCGACCAGAAAGCACAAAGTGGTGACTTTGGGTCGGTTTTGCTCAGATTTGTGATATTTGAGAATTAGAAAGTAGATTTTCGCATCTGTAAACGACTACGGGGGTCTCTGCGTCTTAATATGAGCTCTGTAGGTGCACATTTATTATCGAAACACTTGGTGGAACCAACTTCATATCGACATGGAAAAAATCTATTTGCTTTTTTCGCGAACTGCTTCCAGAAGCTCTCTCTGTCGATTCTAAGCACTTTCACGCGTGGAAGGAGCTCTACGAGGTTTCTGGCCGGCGCCAGTTGGCCGACCTGGCCAGAAAGGACAAAGTAATTGAATCGCTTCGCTCATTCCGCCGGCCCGTGATATGGCATCGCTTGTTTTTGTCTGTGTGTTCGTTGCCCATGTTGCGCTCTTGGGGGCGGGTGTCGTTCGGACGCGTTGACGCGTTGCGTGGGGAGTTTTGATGGTGAAGCAGTTCCCTGGGGGTCGTCTCTCGATGGGGCGAAATAGAGTCGTCGTCAAGATGCTTCTTTGGGGGGCCTCTTGGGGTCTGTTGAGAGGCCGTTCGGGGGCGCCTGGGAGACATGTTTGAAGCCTTCTGGGGCTTCTTTTGGGCCTCCTGGGAGTCTCCTGGGGCCTCTTGGCGACATCTTGGGGCCTCTTGGAGGCCTCTTGGGGCCTCTTTGGGACCTCCTGGGCGCCTTCTGGGACGGAGGGCTCCATTTTTGAGTTCTCGGTATCCCTCCTGAGTCCCTCTTGGGCCCGTCTTGGGGCCTCTTGGTCCGTCTTGGGCGGCACTTGGGCCGTCTTGAGGGCTCTCTTGGGTCGTTTCGGCGCCGTCTTGGGAGCTTCGTGGGCCGTCTTGGAGCGGTCTTGGGGGCCTCTTGGGCCGTCTTGGAGCGTCCGGAAGCCGAAAAAGCCAGAACACAAAAAACATCGAAAAAACCAATGAAAATCAACGATTTTGGCCTCTTGGGGCTCTCTTCGGAGGCCTCTTGGAAGGCTCTTGGGGCGTCTTGGAGGCCTCTTGGGCTGTCTTGGGGGCCTTTTGGGCCGTCTTGGGGTCATCTTCGGCGTCTTCGAGCGCTCTTTGGGCGTCTCGGGGGCCTCTTGGGCAGTCTTGGGGGCCTCTTGGGGCACTCTGAGCGCGCTCTGGGGAGCCTGAGAGGCCGCACCCAGAAGGAAAACCATCTCTGAGTAGACTTGGTCGGGCGGCGGTCGAGCGGCGACCGGGCGGCGACCGGGCGTTGGTCGGGGTACTTTTCGCCGGGGGACCCCCAGGGGCCGCCCCGCGCGCGCGAACTAGAAATACGGTTAATACTGTTAACCAGTTACCCGAGATCTTAGCACGCCCTGGCCGACCTGGCCAGAAAGGACAAAGTAATAACTTTTGGGTGGTTTTGCTAAGATTTGAGATATTTCACAATTAATTTTGAGAAAGCAGATTTTTCGCACCTGTAAGCAGATAGGAAGGCTTCTCCGTGTTAACATGAGCTCTGTAGGCGCAGTACCTCTTATGGAGAGCTAGTTGGCAAGAAAAATCTCGACGGACCTTTTGATGACTTTTGGTCGGTTGAAAATTTTGTTCTCAAAATTCCTCAATTTGTTTGAGCTCTAGTATTTTTTCCATTGATATTCGATCTCATTCCCGCTAGCCATCTTGATCTCAGCTCGATCGGGTACCTTCTACTGCCAAAAAGCACACTGGCGGGATCGGCCGTTTCGACATCTTGATACGCGTTGTCGGTATTGTGTACTTAACTCGAGATAGAGGACAGCTAGAGAGCTGGTGAGCACACCTTGTCCGGTCAGAATGATCAGGCGCGTTCGTCTGTCGCATCTAGAGGTCTGAACTCGGTCTGCTAGCTGAGCTAGGTCCGCAAACCTGTTAGTATTATTCGAGTCATCTTGACAAGCGCTCTCAGTTGTCTGTACTTAACTCGAGCTATATGACAGCTGCAGAGCTGATACTTAGAGACACCGATTCTGAATCATCAGTCGCGTTCGTCTGTTGAATCCAGAGCTCTCAACTCGGTCTGCTGCCCGATCTAGAATCGCGAAACTATCGTATTGTTCGAGTCATCTTGAGAGGTGCTGTCGGTTTTCTGTACTTAACTTGAACTGTATAGGGGCTACGGTGCTGGTAGTCACAGGGATCGATTCGGAGATATCAGTGGCGTCCGCCCGTCGAATCCAGAGCTCGGAACTCGGTCTGCTGCCCGAACTAGGTCCGCGAAACTGTTCGTATTGCTTGAGTCATCCTGAGAGGTGTGTCGGTTTCTGCACTTAACTGAGGCTGTAGGGGGCTGAATGGCTGGTAATGATAGGAATCGATCCGGAGACATCAGACGCGTCCGCCTGTCGCATTCAGAGGTCTGAACTCGGTCTGATACTCGAGCTAGGTTTGCGAACTATTCCTATTGTTCGAGTCATCTTGAGATGTGCTGTCGATTTACGCACGTAACTCGGGCTGTAGGAGATCTACAGAGCTCGTACAGAAGACAATCCAGCAGCATCGGGGGCGTTCGGCTGTTGCATCGAGAGGTCTCAAATCGCTTGGGCTGAAAAACTATACGTTCTCTGCAATTTTTTCGACATTATATATTGTCAGGAAGCTCTACGAGTCCCCCGGCGGTAAGAAAGGTTGACGGTTTACCGCCGGCGCCCAGTATTACAATCAAAACACTTGGCGGAACCGACGTTGGATAAAAGCAGAAAAACGTGATTTTTCGAGTTTCTCAGGTCTTGCTCTAGAAGCTTCCTTCATGCTTACCGAGCAGCGCCGTGTGAGAGAAGAGCTCTACGAGGGCCCCGGCGGTAACCTGGTTGACGGTTTACCGCTGGTTCCCAGTACCTCGTAGAGCTAGCTCTTCGGCATCGATGAGCTAGAGGAATTCCGGCGCGGGGTGGAGCTAGTTGGCCGACCCGGCGAGAAAGGACACAGTGTTATCTTTTGGTTGGTTTTGCCAAGATTTGAGAGAGATTTGACCATTTATTTTGAGAAAGCAGATTTTTCGCACCTGTAAACGACTATCAGGGCCTCTGCGTCTTGATATGAGCTCTGTAAAATTTACTATCAAAACTCTTGGAGCAACCAACTTCATCGTGACAAAGATGAATGTTCAATTAACTCGTAGAGTTTCCCTTAGCAAGTTATTGCTGGAAGCTTGAGAGTAACTCGTAGAGCTTCCATTAGCAAGTAATACCTCGTAGAGCTCTTCGGCAAGATGAGCTTAGAGGAATTCGGGCGCAGCGTGGAGCTAACGTGTGAGGGGTGTGCCGAAATGGGTGGTCAGGAGGCACGCGGACCCTGCCACTGTGGCCTTCGGTGGAGCTCCCTATGGGGCCACGAAGCGTGTGAGGGGTGTGCCGAAATGGGTGGTGGAGAGGCATGCGAATGCAGCCACTGGGGCCTTCGGTGGAGCTCCCCATGGGGCCACGCCGAAATGGGTGGTGGGGAGCCACTGGGGCCTTCGGTGGAGCTCCCTATGGGGCCACGAAACGTATGAGGGGTGTGCCGAAATGGGTGGTGGGGAGGCATGCGAGCGCAGCCACTGGGGCCTTCGGTGGAGCTCCCTATGGGGCCACGAAACGTGTGAGGGGTGTGCCGAAATGGGTGTGGGGAGGCATGCGAACCCTGCCACTGGGGCCTTCGGTGGAGCTCCCTATGGGGCCACGAAACGTGTGAGGGGTGTGCCGAAATGGGTGGTGGGGAGGCATGCGAACGCAGCCACTGGGGCCTTCGGTGGAGCTCCCTATGGGGCCACGAAACGTGTGAGGGGTGTGCCGAAATGGGTGGTGGGGAGGCATGCGAACGCAGCCACTGGGGCCTTCGGTGGAGCTCCCTATGGGGCCACGAAACGTGTGAGGGGTGTGCCGAAATGGTGGTGGGGAGGCATGCGAACGCAGCCACTGGGGCCTTCGGTGGAGCTCCCTATGGGGCCACGAAACGTGTGAGGGGTGTGCCGAAATTGGTGGTGGGGAGGCATGCGGACGCAGCCACTGCCTTCGGTGGTCGCCGGCATGAACGCAGCCACTGGGGCCTTCGGTGGAGCTCCCTATGGGGCCACGAAACGTGTGAGGGGTGTGCCGAAATGGGTGGTGGGGAGGCATGCGAACGCAGCCACTGGGGCCTTCGGTGGAGCTCCCTATGGGGCCACGAAGCGTGAGGGGTGTGCCGAAATGGTGGTGGGGAGGCATGCGAACGCAGCCACTGGGGCCTTCGGTGGAGCTCCCTATGGGGCCGCTATGGGGCCACGAAACGTGTGAGGGGTGTGCCGAAATGGGTGCGGTGGGCGCATGGGAGCGCAGCCACTGGGGCCTTCGCTGGAGCTCCCCATGGGGCCACGAAGCGTGTGATGGGTGTGCCGAAATGGGTGCGGTGGGCGCATGGAGCGCAGCCACTGGGGCCTTCGCTGGAGCTCCCTATGGGGCCACGAAACGTGTGAGGGGTGTGCAGAAATAGGTGCGGTGGGCGCATGGGAGCGCAGCCACTGGGGCCTTCGGTGGAGCTCCACGAAACGTGTGAGGGGTGTGCCGAAAGCGGGGCGCCATGGGAGCGCAGCCACTGGGGCCTTCGTGGAGCTCCCTATGGGGCCACGAAACGTGTGAGGGGTGTGCCGAAATCTTGCGGTGGGCGCATGGGAGCGCAGCCACTGGGGCCTTCGCTGGAGCTCCCTATGGGGCCACGAAACGTGTGAGGGGTGTGCCGAAATGGGTGCGGTGGGCGCATGGGAGCGCAGCCACTGGGGCCTTCGGTAGAGCTCCCTATGGGGCCACGAAGCGTGTGAGGGGTGTGCCGAAGTGGGTGTGGCTGACGCATGCGGGCGGTGGCAGGAGGGGGGGGGCAGCGGGAGGGGGCAGCGGGAGGAGGAGGAGTGATCGCGGGGCGCTGTCTTATCAAATCGAGGACCCAACCCCACAGGATGGCTGGGGAAAAATTATCCTGGCGAAGGACCCAACCAGATGCAGTTGCGAGTGCCGCAATTGTGAGTATCTTCTTCGATGGCGCTCCCTATGGGGCCACGAACCGTATGAGGGGTGTGCCGAAATCTGTGCGGTGGGCGCATGGGAGCGCAGCCACTGGGGCCTTCGCTGGAGCTCCCTATGGGGCCACGAAGCGTGTGAGGGGTGTGCCGAAATGGGTGCGGTGGGCGCATGGGAGCGCAGCCACTGGGGCCTTCGCTGGAGCTCCCCATGGGACCACGAAACGTGTGATGGGTGTGCCGAAATGGGTGCGGTGGGCGCATGGGAGCGCAGCCACTGGGGCCTTCGCTGGAGCTCCCTATGGGGCCACGAAACGTGTGAGGGGTGTGCGAAATGGGTGCGGTGGGCGCATGGGAGCGCAGCCACTGGGGCCTTCGGTGGAGCTCCCTATGGGGCCACGAAACGTGTGAGGGGTGTGCCGAAAGCGCATGCGCAGCCACTGGGGCCTTCGTGGAGCTCCCTATGGGGCCACGAAACGTGTGAGGGGTGTGCCGAAATGGGTTGGGGCGCAGCCACTGGGGCCTTCGGTGGAGCTCCCTATGGGGCCACGAAACGTGTGAGGGGTGTGCCGAAATGGGTGCGGTGGGCGCATGGGAGCGCAGCCACTGGGGCCTTCGCTGGAGCTCCCTATGGGGCCACGAAACGTGTGAGGGGTGTGCCGAAATGGGTGCGGTGGGCGCATGGGAGCGCAGCCACTGGGGCCTTCGCTGGAGCTCCCTATGGGGCCACGAAACGTGTGAGGGGTGTGCCGAAATGGGTGCGGTGGGCGCATGGGAGCGCAGCCACTGGGGCCTTCGCTGGAGCTCCCCATGGGACCACGAAACGTGTGATGGGTGTGCCGAAATGGGTGCGGTGGGCGCATGGGAGCGCAGCCACTGGGGCCTTCGCTGGAGCTCCCTATGGGGCCACGAAACGTGTGAGGGGTGTGCAGAAATGGGTGCGGTGGGCGCATGGGAGCGCAGCCACTGGGGCCTTCGGTGGAGCTCCCTATGGGGCCACGAAACGTGTGAGGGGTGTGCCGAAATCTGTGCGGTGGGCGCATGGGAGCGCAGCCACTGGGGCCTTCGCTGGAGCTCCCTATGGGGCCACGAAGCGTATGAGGGGTGTGCCGAAATGGGTGCGGTGGGCGCATGGGAGCGCAGCCACTGGGGCCTTCGCTGGAGCTCCTTATGGGGCCACGAAACGTGTGAGGGGTGTGCCGAAATCTGTGCGGTGGGCGCGCATGGGAGCGCAGCCACTGGGGCCTTCGCTGGAGCTCCCTATGGGGCCACGAAACGTATGAGGGGTGTGCCGAAATCTGTGCGGTGGGCGCATGGGAGCGCAGCCACTGGGGCCTTCGCTGGAGCTCCCTATGATCGTCATGATGGTGATGATGATGATGATGATGATGATGATGATGATGAGGATGATGATGATGATGATGATGATGATGATGATGATGGCAGGAGGGAGGGGGCAGCGGGAGGAGTGAACGCGGGGCGCTGTCTCTTCAAAACGAGGACCCAACGCCACAGGATGGTTTGGAAAAAAACGCAGGCGAAAACCCGTTTCCCGGAAATCCTGTGTGTAAAAAAAACAGTACGCGGGGGGCGTTCGGCCCGAAATTGACGCCGGCGCCTCAGCGAGAGTCGTTTCCCGGGATTTCCCGGGCATCCTGTGTGTGAAAAAAACAATGCGCGGAGAATGCGCGGCCATCACCCGGACGCCATCAGGGGAAGAGGGAGAGTATTTTCATATTGAGTAATTGTGGAGGAGGAGGAGGAGGTGGCGGAGGAGGATGGCAACACTGAGGAGGTGGAGCAGGAGGAGTAGGAGGAGCAGGAGCATAAGCCAGAAGAAATGGGAACGATGATGACGATTGCGATTGTCATGGCGATGGCGCTGGGGATGATGATGATGGTGAGGATGATGGTAATGCTGATAACGATGATGGTACTGCTAATGTTGATGATGCTGCTGCTGATGATGACGGATGGTGAAGGTAATTATGATGATGCTGCTGTTGATGTTGATTATCATGGTGATGCTGCTGATTTGCTGCTGCTAACAATGCTGCTGCTGATGAAGATGCGCATGATGGTGATGATGATGCCGATGACGGTGATGATGCTGATGATGATGCTGATAAGGATTTGGACGATGACCAGGATGATGACTTTGATGCTGATGTTGATGACGATGGTGATGACGATGATGAGGGTGCTGATGATGCTGGTGATGCTGCTGATGATGATGGTGGTGATGGTGATTATGTTGGTGTTTGCGGCTTTGATGATGGTGATGTTGAATCGGATTGTGATGGTGATGCTACGATGATGACGATGGTGATGCTGTTGCTGCTAACGATGAATTGTCTGATGATGCTGTTGATCATGCTGTTAATGCTGATGATGGTGATGATTCTGATGATGCTGAGGCTGCTGACGATGATGATGATGAGGCTGCTTATGCTGGTGGTGATGATGCTGGTGCTGATGCTGCTGTTGGTGGTGATGATGCTGATAAGTATGCGGATGCTGCTGCTGCTTTTGATGATGTAGGTGGTGGCGATGATGATGATGCTGATGCTGATGCTGCTGATGCTGCTGCTGATGATGATGCTGATGATGATGATGAGGATGATGATGATGATGATGATGATGGTGATGATTGGATAATGAGGACAGTGGGAGCCACTCCATGTGAGTGGGTGTAGCTCTCCACTCCGCAGTATTCCCTGGGCCAATCTAGGCAGCATTAATTACTAGGGAAGTAAGTTGTGCTTGCCCCCCCAGCGTAGCACGAATATTGTACTTTCGCCAGCGGTCTCGGAGGCAGATGCCCCCGCTGGCGCGCCGATGGGTCCAGGCTGATGGTGAGCGCTCGTTTGGGCTGCCTCGACCGCGCTGTTCGTCGACCTCGGCTCGAACTGTTCCCTGGAGGCCAGCGCGGGCAGAGAGGCGGTGCAGCGGCTGGGCTTCACGCTCGTCGCCGCGGTCGCGGGCTCTCGGGCCACTCTCTGGCGAGCAGGACTCTGGGGCTGGTGCTGCCGCGGGCGCGACGAGCGCGCAGAACTCGAGCAGCTGCGCGCCCAGCTCGCCTTTCTGCAGCGGGCCAAGCTGGAGCCGCACGCTGCAGCGGCCGTTGCCCCCGCCGACGGCGTCTCGGAGGCTTGCGGTCCGGCCGGCGGGGGCCTGGGGGTGCCGCCTGCGCCGCCACTCGCGATCGGGCCAGCCCCCGCAGGCGCCCCCGCGCCCTGGGCTCCAGGGGCTGCCCCTAGGCCCAGGGACGGGGACCTCGCCGCCTTTCTAGCGCTTGGCGAAGGCGGAGGGCTGCCTGGACCGATCTCAGCCATCCAGGGCGCGGCCCCAGCGACGGGCGACCCTGCCTTGCCGCCCGCCCCAGGCCGCGGGCCTGCCGCCGTTGAGTTTGCCGCCGGCGTGGTGTCCACGTGCCCCGTGGCCCCCTCGGGGGCCATCGCCTGCGCGGCCGCGATCAGGGCCGAGCCCGAGAGATTCGCGGCGACGAGCGGCAGCGACCCGTGGTGGGCCAGTAAGTTGTTGCAGAGGTTCCACCAGCGCGGCTTGGCTGGGCGGCTGGCAGCGCTGGTGGCGCGGGGCTGTTCGGGCGAGCGCTCCGTGTGCGCGCCGGACGTGGGGGCGTCAAGGCGATGCTGCGCGCTTTCGAGAGCGCCCCCGGCCAGTTCACTGGCGTCTTCGTGGGCGCGGGCCTGCCACCCTCGGCGTCCGGCCAGGGGTGGGCCCGCAGCTTGCCCCCCGACTTCAGGCGCGCTGGTGGCGAGATCCACAGGAATCTCCGAGCCTTTAGCTCCACGTCGGTACGGAACTGGCTGACGCAGCAGCGCGTGGGGTCCAAGAAGGGCGACGAGTGGCAGTCGCTGTGGCGGCGGTTATGGCGGTCGACTTCGCGCTGGGCGACTGCATCGACGACGTCCGTCTCTATGTGAGACTTAACTCAGATGACCATGCAGGTGGAGGTCGCCCGGCGCCACCTCTCGTCCTTCGTGTGCGAGAGCCGCGCTGGGGTCAGCGTGAGCGCGGCTCGCCTTCGCGCCGTGGCGTCGCCTGGGTCGGCGGTTGACATCGCGCCGACCTGGCTGATCACCGAGGCGACGACGCACTCGAAGTTGGAGCGCCAGCGCGAGGGGTGATTGGCGCCGAGCTGCGACGCCTCCAGAAGGGCGACCCGAAGGGCCCGGAGGCCGCCGGGTCCATGGGGGGACCTCCCCCCAAGGGCGGTGGCGGCAGTTGACGCCAAGCGCAGGAGGAGGTGCCTTGGCAGCCGGGGGCACCTCCCAGGCGCAAGATGCGGCTGCGTTGTGGAGAAGGAGCTAGTGGCGTCTGGCTACCCGTCGCGCGGGAGGAGGGCGCGCCCGCGGTGCTCTGGCAGACGCGGCGGTCGCCGACGCCCTCGAGGCCAAGTGTGGCGAAGAGGCCCTCCTTCCCAGGACTCGACGTTCTACGTCAGCTGCTGCAGGAGGGGCGCGCGTTGCCCCCGCTGCCGCTGGCGCGCGTTGTCCCCGCTGCCGCCGCTGCCCTGGCCATCCTCGCGGTCGCCCTCAGTATCGGGTCGCGTTGGGCAGAGGGAAACGCGTCGTCGAGCTGTGCGTCGTCTAGCCAACGGGGTCCTGGAGACGATCAACCGTGTTCACGCTGGGGTCTAGCAGCAGCAGGCTGGCCGCGCCGTCGAGCGACGAGACCTGCGAGGGGCAGGCGGGGCGGCAGGGCAAGTTCAATTTCGAGGCATTTGGATGGCGCAGGAATTTGCTGATGCTCGCCAGGGATGGCGACGGTCGTGCGCTCGAGCGGCGGCTATCCCAGTTAGGTCCCCTGCGCGAGGGCGACCAAGCGGCAGGTGCGTGCGACTTTCGTGGCAGGCCGCGTCGAAGAGGCGATCGCCGAGCGGACCGTGGAGATGCTGGGCGCCCTGCCGGGAGAGGGAGAAGCCCTCTTCTACGTTGAGCAGAGCAGCGTGGTGGACTGGGGCGGCAAGAGCGAGCAGCTGCTGAGGGAGCTCGAGGATCGCTGCAGCTTCCTGTCACCCCGACCCCCCTCCGAGATTATGGCTGCGCCTGCGCGCCCAGCTGTCGTGGTGCGGTGCCAGCTACCGATCGAGCTGCAGCGCGTCCTGGACCACGAGATGGCACTTCCGTGCTGTCAGAGGCTGCCGATTGGGAGCTCGCACTAGGTGTGCATCTTGATGGCGATCAGCGTGAGGAGCCTGGGCGAGACCTTGAACTCCAACAGGAAGCTCGCCGAGAGCACGCTGCGGCAGGAGATGTGTTCCTGCGAGATGACGGACGAGGTGGGTACTCATGGCCAGGAGTGGGTCGACTTCCAGCGCAATCGCAGGGGCGCCGATCGCTGCGAGGCGGGCCTCTGAGTGGACGGGCTCTGTGAGATCGCTAATTCAAGGGGTCGGCCCAGCGCGTCATGGTGGCGATGCACATCTCTGCCCGGGGCCGCCGCCAGGGCGACGGGCAGCGGCGCGCGGAGGCCGTCTGCCAGCAGCGCGGGTGCCGCTCTTCCTTTTCGCCTTCGACGCGCGCTGGGACTTCGTGGGCCCGCGCCCCGTCGCGGCGCTCCTCGAGCTGGCCAGCGCTGGGCTGCTGGATGTGGTGCTGGGCCGCCTGCCATGCGCCGCCTGGAGCTGCCTGCGGCGTCGGCCAGGCGGCCCGCCGCCCCTGCGGCGCCGCCGCCACTTGCTGGGGCTGCCGTTTATGGGGACTTGTGAGAGGACGCGTTCCGTCGAGGACAACGCTGTCCTTTTCGACTTCCCAGGCGTGTGCGAGGCTGTGCCGTCGCAGGGCGGGGCTTTTCTTTGGGGCCGTCCCGCCCATCACGGCGAGTTCCCTTTCCGTTCTGTCTGTCCTCGAAGGGGTGAAAGGGTCTAGCCTCTCGAGCTCAGTGTGCAGTAGTAACTCTAGACCAGCGCATGTAGGGGGGAGGGGGTGGCCCGAAAACCTACAGGTCTCTTCTCCAATCTCCCAGGGCCGCCTGAGGGTCTCCTTCGCTGTGGCGTGCTCCATGCTCATGACAACGTGCGAGGCCGCGATTCTTAGGGGGTCTTCGCTGCAAGTCGGCTTCAAAATTATCTTTCAGGTATGGCTCGATCTTTCGGATGGTGTATTACGCGTGCATAGGTGCAGATGATAATGGAATCGAGAGGTCCGGGGGGCTGGAGAGATCCTTCAACGCCACGTCCTCGCGCAAGCCAGTAGAGTAGAGAAGCTGAGGGTCGGATCGGAGGGTCATGCTCAACGAGCAGTACGGCCGGGGCGGGAGGTACTTGCTGTGGCCCAGCGACGTGGCGAGCTACTTCCACGTCGACGACGCCCTCCCGATGTCGGTCGGGCCGGAGATGGATCGGCCCAAGTGCGGCGAGCTGATGCAGCATGTCGCCGACGGCTGGAAGGAGAAGGGCTTCCCGGTCACCGAGCGCGTCGAGGCCGAGGGTGATCTGAAGGCCGTGGGCTACCGTTGCGCGTCGACCCGCGGAAGGTGTGGCTGTTGCGCGAGAGCTGCCTCTGGCTACTGCAGGTCGACTGGATTGACGTGGAGCTGCTCCGGGCCGTGGTGGGCGCCTGGCTGTGGGGGGCCCTCCTCAGACGTGACCTGCAGCCCCCCGTGCTGTGTGCAGCATGATGGACAAGCACGCCAACTAAAGTCATCATCTGGTGGCTTTCCGTGCGGCACGAGGTGAGGGCCATGGCGTTCCTGGCCCCCGCGATGGAGCGCGCGCTGTGCCTGCCTGCTGCGTCGCTGGTGTTCTCGACCGTCGACCTGGGGGTCAACGACGAGGATTTCATCGGCCTCGGAATCGTGGGGGCGCCCGCAGACTTCGCCGAGCGGGAGGCGCCGGTGGCGGGTGGCGCGCGCCAGGCCACGCGGTCGCGAGGTTTGACAGCAGGGTCGGCCACCTGGCCCGCAGGGGCAGGGAGATCCCGAACCGCATCGCCGTTTCCAGAGCGCCGAGGAGCCTCCATGAGAAGCCGCCGCATGACTGGAAGGAGCTGGGCTTGGCGCTGGCGACGCCCCGACCATATCGCGCTGGGCGAGGGCAGGGCGGCCCTCAGGCTACCGTCCGCGCGCTTAGCCGCGCGCCTGGGGCGCGCGGCCATCTGGTCGCCAACTTGGAGGACGGCGAGGGCCTCCCCGCGGGCGTGGCCGACTGGGGCCCATCGTCAGTGAGCTGACCTTGCTGCTCCGACGACGAGCCGCCCTCAGCGTAGCTACCAAAATCAAGTTCGCGCTGCCTTGGGTGGGCGACAAGCACCGGGCAGCATATTGGTTGTCGCGTCGTACATGAGGCGGCGCGGGGCCCAGGCGCCTGGGCCATTTCCAAGCTGCGCGGGCCAAAGCGCATGCCATGAGACGTGCAGGCGGAATGCCCGAGGGTTCTCATCTTGGGCGTTCGCCAACCATCTTGAACCCCGTCGGCCCTGTGCAGTGCGGTGACGCGCTGGTGGGGTACAAGAATGCTTACGAGTCCTTGCTTACGCCGTCAAAGTTTTGTAACCGTTTGGCGGCGGTCGAATTGTTCCCTACCTAGGCTCTGCCTAGAAGGGTTCTTACTCTCTAGCTTAAAGGGGCCGGGCAGTGGAAAGCGCCCCGGGCGTATCCCCCAGTCCCCTGGGAGCGGTTCCCCCCAGTCCCCTGGGAGCTTTAGCTTTAGCTTTAGCTTTAGCTTTAGCTCGAGCTTTAGCTTTCGCTTAGCTTTAACTTAGCTGTAGCATAGCTTTAGCTTAGCGTTTCGCTTAGCTTTTCGCTTAGCGTTTAGCTTAGCTTTAGCTTAGCTTTAGCCTTAGCTTAGCTGTAGCTTAGCTGTAGCTTAGCTGTAGCTTAGCTGTAGCTTAGCTGTAGCTTAGCTTTAGCTTAGCTTTAGCTTAGCTTTAGCTTAGCTTTAGCTGAGCTTTAGCTTAGCTGTAGCCTAGCTGTAGCTTAGCTGTAGCTTAGCTTAGCTTTAGCTTAGCTTTAGCTTAGCTTTAGCTTAGCTTTAGCTTAGCTTTAGCTTAGCTTTAGCTTAGCTTTAGCTTAGCTGTGGCTTAGCTTTAGCTTAGCTTTAGCTTAGCTTTAGCTTAGCTTTAGCTTAGCTTTAGCTTAGCGTTACTGTTACTACTAATGCTGCCTTCCTAGGGGTTCCAACTCCTAGGTAGGGTCGCACTGGGATAATTTTTCCTCGCATGAAGGGCTTGCTGAAGTGGGCCCACGCTGTGCTCCGTGGCTGGGAGAAGTCACGGTTGATCAAGCACGCCGTGCCGCCTGGCAAGCTGATGTGCATCAATCTGGCGTCCGCTGGGCATGCGAGGCTGGGCCTAGGCATGGTGCTGCAGTGCCGTGAGGCTTGGCCTGCGCCCTGGACGCATTTTTTATTCATCGTCGGGCTATCGATAGCAGGTCAGATTCAGGGGTGCGACTCGGTGCGAAAGCTCAGCGGCCCCAGGTGCCGTACTTCCCGACGTCATGCTGTTATCGCTGCAGCCCTTTCAAGATGTGTGCAGTTGGCCCCACCTGACCAGCTTCTCTTTCCATGCACTATCTCTCAATATCGTGCGTTCTTTAAATCAGCCGGCGCGGCGCTGGGGCTTTCTGTGGGCTGGGGCCAACGCCCGCGCGCCGGCTGGGCGATCGATTCTCGCGCCGAGGGCGTCCCGTTCGCGGAGATCCGCGAGGGCGGCCGCTGGGTCAGCGACTCCAGCCTCTGGATCTACTTCGACGTGCAGTCGGCAAACGCGGTGCTCGCCGACCTGCTCACGAGAAGCAGCTGCGCTGGGCGGCTGGCTGCTGGAGGCAGTACGTGCGCCCAGAGCTGCCGGGGCCCCCCCGCCGCTGACGTGGCGCCGAGGGGAGGCAGCAAGTTTGTCGACGGCGACTACGCGCCCCCTGCTTCGGCGAAGACTTTCTCACCTGCCTCGGCGGAGAGCTCGAGGACGGCTTCGCCAGCCCCAGCTCAACCGCTCTCGCCAGGGGCCAAGTCGGGCCCCGCGCCGCCGTTGTCCTGGGCGCTGGTAGGCACGCCCTTCGCCGACCTAGCGGCCCCGTCGCTCCTGAGCGGACCGCCGAGCGGGGCCGACCCGCTCGCTCCGATCGCGGAGTCCGTGGCGCCACCGCCCCTCGCGCCCCAGACGACCCCTGGGCCGCGGCGGCCGCGCCCTTCGCCGTGGCGGAAAGGTCTTGCCAGCTTGGGCCGCGTGGGCCGCGCGTGGGGGCTTTCGCCAGGCGCTGTGCTGCTGCTGGCGCTGTGGATCAGCCCCCCCGAGCTTCTTGCCCGTGCTGGCCACGGCGCCGGCGCGGTTATCAGCCCGAGGGCGTTGCCGACGCTGGTGGTGTGCTGACGCGTGCGGGCTCCGACGTCGCGGTACTGGTGACGGATGTCGCCGTGGCGGTGGGCCGCGGCTCACCGTCGGCCCCGGGGGGGTCCCGGGAAGGCGTCGACCTCCTCGATGCCACGGCCAACGCGTCAGGTGGGCGCTTCATCCTGTTCCTCGGCTACCACCGCGCGGGCCAGGATTCCGCGATGACGGATGCGCTGGGGCAGCCACCCGAGGCGCGGGCCGCGGAGATCTGGAAGGCTCTCGACCAAGTTGGCCCGACATTACATGCCATCGCCAAGTCGGACCAACAGTTTGTCGCGCTGAATTGCTTTGGGGTCTTTGAATTCGAGGTGGCGCTTCTCTGTGCATACTGCGCGGGGCTGCGATTCACGTGGGCGGCTTTCCATTTCGAACCAGTTTGGGCCAATCCTTTGTGGGAATGGATTGGACTTGATGTGAGCGCGCGGCTGGGGCGTATCTCGTATCGAATGAAGTCAAGCACAGATGCGGCACTACAGACCTCAGCTGGCTGCGCGCACCGCTTCCACGCGTCCGGCATCCCTGTCGGCGGCTTCCCACCCTTGTGGTTCCGCCTCTGGATGCGCATGAGATTTTCAGCAGAGTTTGCACGCTTGTCTGGCGGGAGTGGGCTGGAATGGCGACGAGAAGATCAGTGGTTTCGATTTGCCGTGAATTTCAGATCACAAGTGGGTTTCGGCATCAGTGGAGCGTCATCCATTCCAGCCTTGTATGGGGAGCTTTGCAAAAGCGATCGTGCATATATGCTGTGCTCTGGGTATCAGAGCAAGCGTTTTTCTTCGATGCTGGCCTGCCGCTCGCCAGTCCAGCGTGCAGATGGCAAATGCTTTCGAAGTGGTTGTGCACTCATCCTGCTGTAAACCTCGTGCCGTGCCATCGTCCTGTCCATCCGTGTCTGTCTGCCCTATGTCGACTGGGCTACGCCTGTGCCATGTCCAGTCCCTGGGTGGGTTGGCGGGCTTCCAGAACATGCCAGATCAGCTTCACGCGTTCGCACCCCATAATTTGATATTGAGGGCAATGCATTTCATTAGTTCCCTACCTAGGCTGTGCCTAGAAGGGTTCTTACTCTCTCAGCTTAAAAGGGGCCGGGCAGTGGAACACGCCCCGGGCGGTTCCCCCAGTCCCCTGGGAGCGGTTCCCCCAGTCTCCTGGGAGCTTTAGCTTTAGCTTTAGCTTTAGCTGTAGCTTTAGCTTTAGCTTAGCTTTAGCTTAGCTTTAGCTTAGCTGTAGCTTAGATTTAGCTTAGCGTTTCGCTTAGCTTTTCGCTTAGCGTTTAGCTTAACTTTAGCTTAGCTTTAGCTTAGCTTTAGCTTAGCTTTAGCTTAGCTCTAGCTTAGCTGTAGCTTAGCTGTAGCTTAGCTTTATCTTTAGCTTAGCTTTAGCTTAGCTTTAGCTTAGCTTTAGCTTAGCTTTAGCTTAGCTGTAGCTTAGCTTTAGCTTAGCTGTTGCTCAGCTTTAGCTTGACTTTAGCTTAGCTTTAGCTTAGCTTTAGCTTAGCTTTAGCTTAGCTGTGGCTTAGCTTTAGCTTAGCTTTAGCTTAGCTTTAGCTTAGCTTTAGCTTAGCGTTACTGTTACTACTAATGCTGCTTTCCTAGGGGTTCCAACTCCTGGGTAGGGTCGCACTGGGATAATGTGATTGGTTGCAGATCTCCCCTCCGCAGTTTTTCTGTCCCCCCTATCGCGCTTGGGTTTCGCTTCGATTCCGTGGTGGAGTGTCCTTGCAATTTCCCTCCTTGAGCCAGCGTTAGGGAGTTCTGCAAAAAAAGGATCGTGAATCTATGCAGTGCTGTTGGGGTCAGCAAAATTTTGTTCTCGACACTCGCGTGCCGCTCACCAGTTCATCATGCAGATCGCAAATACTCTCGAAGTGTTTGTGCAGTCATCCTGCTGTAAATTTCGTGCCGCACCATCTTCCTGTCCATCCGTGTCTGCCATATTTCGATTGGACTTCGCCCTTTTCATGTCCAGTCCTTGGGTGGGTGAGCGGGCTTTCAGAACATACCGGATCAGCTTCACAAGTTCGAGCCACATCATGATTATGATATGGATGATGGCCGATGATCGTTGTGATGCTGACGATGATGCAGGCGAGGAAGATGAGGATGATGATGATGATGCGGATGCTGGTGATGGAAATGATGATGATGATGATGATGATGATGATGATGATGATGATGAGGATGAGGATGAGGATGAGGATGAGGATGAGGATGAGGATGAGGATGATGATGATGATGATGATGATGATGATGATGATGATGATGATGATGAGGATGAGGATGAGGATGAGGATGAGGATGAGGAGGATGATGATGATGATGATGATGATGATGATGATGATGATATTTATGGTGGTGGTGGCGGCGTTGGTGACGGTGATGATGGCGGTGATAGTCATGATGATGCTGATGCTAATGATGATGACGACGATGCTGTTGGTGATGATGCGGATGATGACGATAATGACAAATATGATGATGACTATGATGATGAGGATGCGGATGAGGATTGGGATGCTGATGATGATGCTGATGCTGATGCTGTTTCTGATGGTGATGCTGATGAGATGCTGAGGAGGACGGCAGAGGAGGGGGGAAGGACAGAGTGCGGGAGGAGGAATAGCGGAGTACGGGAAAGAAATGGGTTGATGATCAGTGGAGGAGGGTTCATGAGGAAGAAATGGAGGGTGAGGGCCACGAAATGGACGTGGAAGGCTTCCAAGGGCTCGATGACCGGGCTGTCGGTCGCCTTGTGGGCAGAATGCCACGCAGGCCGAGGCAGATCGATGCTGTGTTCGAGGCAGGCACGGACAATATGAAACCACGCCAGAGATGCCGAGATCGTTTTGGACAAGCGTTGGTCCGTCCACAGATGCTCGGGCATAGCCGGATAGGAAAGGGCCAACCAGAGATGCCAGGATATATTTGGACAGGTCGCGGAACGACAGCAGAAGTCGTTGAGTCCCTGACGGGACGAGGACGTGCGGCTCCTTCGCGCTCCCACGCTCCCACACGCGCGCGGCTCCCCAGGGCCCCCCCGCTCTCAAGGGGGCCCCCTCCGCGCCAGCCCGGCGCCAGCCTTTTTGTAGCTGGGCTGGGAGCTACTGGAGGGGACGGGAATTTCTCTGTCTGTGTGTGGGCGTCGAGGAGGAGGAGGGGGAGGAGGAGGAGGAGGAGGAGGAGGAAGAGGAGGAGGCGGAGGAGGAGGAGGAGGAGGAGGACGAGGAGGAGGAGGAGGAGGAGGAGGAGGAGGAGGAGGAGGAGGAGGAGGAGGAAGACCCTCCGGCCTCGGTCTGCGAGTGAGGTGCCTTTTGCGACGGAGGCCGGCTTCCAGAGCGTCCTCGGGGGCGCGACTTTCTGGCTTTTTCTTTCGCGGGGGAAGATCCACCCGCAAGTTAAGCATGGGATCCCGGTCTCGGGAGCGCGGCTCCGGTGTGCGCTTCTTTATGTCAGGGGTTTTCCAGTAGCGGGGGCGGCCAAGAGGGGGGTGATGACTGGGGGGGTGGATATCATGGCGGGGGCCATGATATGCCCTCAGACTTCATGGCGCCTCTTCTTATTTCAGTGCGTCCCCAGCCCCGCCCCTGGGCCGCGCACGTGCATCGGGCCATGATTCGCGCCCTCCCCCCCCCCTCGTGGACGCCCCCCTCTTGGACGCCCCCCGACACGAGTGGGGGCGCGTGTCTGGGGTCATTTCTGGGGGTTCTGGCCTCGGGGCCGCGAGTCTGGTGTACTTTTTATGTGGGACTGGCCTCGGAAGTGCGAGTCTGGTGCACTGTATAAATGGATTGCCGCTTCGGGATGCGCGAATCTGGTGTGCCTCACTGGTGAGTCTGGCCTCGGAAGCGCGAGTCTGGCGTAATGGAAACAAGACTTCTGCTCAGGAGTGCGAATCTGGTGCACCTTTGCCCCAGGGATTCTGGTTTCAGGAGCGCGAGTCTGGCGTACTTTGCAGGAGGGATTCTGGCCTCGGGAGCGCGAATTGGTGCAGGGTGCAGGAGACCTCATCCGCGCAGCCTGGTGGCCCTACAAAGGTCCAGCGGATATAAAAAACATCCGAGCCAGCCGACCCTCGATGCCGAACCAAACCAGCGGCGGGGGCGGCGACGACGACGACCGCGACGTCGTACCTCGACGGCGACGACAACGACGACAACGATTTCAACGACGGCAACGACAAAGACGACGACGACGACGACGACGGACGACGACGACGACGACGACGACGACGACGACGACGACGACGACGACGACGACGACGGGGGCGGCGGCGGCGGCGGCGGCGGCGGCGACGACGACGACGACGACGACGACGAGGAAGACGGCGACGACGACGACGACGACGACGACGACGACACTGGCGTCGGCGGCGGCGACCCAGACGACGACGACAGCGGCTGAGGCGGCGGCCCCGCGACGACGTCGCCATGGTCACCTCGACGTTGAACCTCGACGGCGATGGCGGTGGCGGCGGCAGCGACGGCTGTCCGCTCCTGGAAATCTCGGGAGGCCCCAGCACTTGGCAGAAACGCCAGACAAAATTCCGCTGGGAGGGGGAGGAGGAGGAGGCAAATCTCAGTAGGAAGGAGAGCCGAGGGGGGAGGATGGAGAAGGAGGAGAAGGAATGAGGAATTGGAGGGAGGAGGAGGGAGGAGCAGGGACTGGGCAGAGGAGGGACGAGGGATGGTGATCGATCCCTGAGGCAGCACCGACGGCGGCGGCGGTGACCGGCCTGACGCGCCAGGGAGCGGCGCGTCCCCCTGCGGGGGTGCTCCCGATGCCCGCCGGGGCGGGGCCGCCGGAGCTGAGCCGGCTCGCCCTGCTGCAGAAGTGCACCCAGGCGCCGCCATCGTGCCGCCGCCGCCGTCGGCGTCGTCGTTGTCGCCGCCGCCGCCGCCGCCTTCGTCGTCGGCGTCGTCGTCGTCGTCGTCGTCGTCGTCGTCGTCGTCGTCGTCGTCGACGTCGTTTTCGGCGGCGTCGTCGGAGGCGTCGTGTTTGTCGTCGTTTGCGTCGTCGTTTGCGTCGTCGTTTGCGCCGCCGTTCTTATCGTCGTCTTCGTGCTCGTAGTCCTCTCCCTTCGCTTTGTCCTCGCGGTCCTCCTTGTTTCTCCTGGTCCTTGCTGTTGTCATCCTTCGTCTTTGCCATCCTTCTCCACGCCTCCGCGTCTTTCGTCCTCGTCCACGTTCTCGTTCTCCTGTCCCGTGGTATGGCCTGCCTCTCCATTGTGAGGCAGATGAGCTCAGCTGCGAACCCTCCAGGGCACAGCATTGGAAATCCCAAGTTGTCGTCCTCTTGCCGCTCCTGACGTCTCGCACGTGCCCTTCTGTTTCGGGCGCCCGTTGACGTCGACGTCATCTTCGGCTTCCGACTTCCTCCTATCTTCTCCAGCCTTCTTCGCGTCAGGACAAAATGTATGTGTTTTTTGTTGTGTGGTGTTGCTGATTTCTGAGACGTAAAGAATCAGTCATTGTTGTTGATCCTCCCTCTGATAACCATTGTACTTTTAAATTGTTGACGCTTAGCGAATCCCCACCAGCCCATCCAGAAACGATGCCCAGAGGAATTGCGTCGATCAGGGAAGTGAGCAGCAGACAGAGGAAGCCATGAGACATCTTGGGATATCTTGAGCCATCTTGGAGGTCATTTTGGGCTCTCCCAGGCGCTCTTGGAGTCATCTGACTCAGTGCCCCCCCCAAGAGGCCAACATGTGGCTAAAACCTTTGTAAAATCAATGATTTGGCATTCTCGCCGAGGCCTCTTGGAGCATCTTGGGTGCCTCTGGGGGGTCTCTTGGGGCCTCTTGGGGGTCTCTTGGGAGCCTCCTGGGGGCCTCTTGGGGTAGGACCATCTTGGGGCACCCTTGGGAGCCTTTGGGGCCATCTTTGGGTCATCGAGGGTGAGATCGATCACAGGAGGGGGTGTTACGGATTACAGTCGCCCCCCCCAAGAGGCCAAAATGGGGCCAAAACCATCGTAAAATCAAGGATTTTGGCTTCCTCGCCGAGGTCGTTTTGGACGCTTCGACGACTCGCGAGACCCCCTGTCCAGGTCCATATGGAGGGGGTAGGGGGAGGGGTAAACCCTTCCCCGAAGGGGAAGAAGGAGGGGTGGAAGAGGAAACTCGTTAAACCACCGACGCCCTAAAGGGCTGGTGGGATTAAAGTGCTCCTCCCGGGTCTCGCACACTGTTTTGTACAAGGGAACGCGAGGGGTCACCAAATTGGGCCGCTGGCCCCTCAGTTCCAACAACAACGGCTCCTGCCTGATATTTCCTCACAATTTATTTGGAATTGTTGCTCAAGCTCGGGATTCCCTCACACTTTATACAGGAATCGCGCCCTCGCGTGGGACTTCCTCGCAATCTATTTAGACGCCGCGCCCTGGACACTCAGGAATTTCGCTCACGCTGTGGATTTCCTCACGATGTACTTCGGAATCGCGCTATCGCTCGAGACTTCCTCGCAGTTCATGGAGGACGCACGCTTCAGCAACCCGCCTGCTCGACCTGGCCGTCCGCCTTCCCGACCCGCCCGTTAGGGTCTCCCCGCCCGGTCTGCCCGTTTGGTCTCGTGCTCCATCCTCCTCCCTCCCCCCTGTCCATTCCTTCCATCCGTCCCCTCTTCCCTTGCCTGAGGGGCTGCGCGAATTAGTTTTTGATCTGCAGGGCGAGAGCGAACCTCTTGCGCTGAAAGCTAAGCGGGACGCGCACAGCTTTAATTAGCAGAGAAAGGACGGAAGAGAGCGGGGCCTCACGCGGCCGGGAGGAGGCGAAGCCCAGGGATCAGGCGGTGCCGAAGTGGACGTGCGGGACACCTTGGACAGGAGCCCGGTGGTGAAGTCCCGGGAGGAAGAAAGCCGGTGGTGGAGCCGTCAGCGGCGCTTCGAGAACACCAGCCTCACAAACTTCGGGAGAGGACGCGCCACG
>CAUYUJ010020068.1:101400-121400 GCA_963575745.1 Prorocentrum cordatum | reverse complement strand
CGTCGTCGTCCTATGTAGGTTTCGAGTCTTAGTAGTACGTTATAGTAGTAGTTTTAGTAGTGTGCAGTAGTAAGTAGTAGTAGTAGTCATAGTTAAGTAGTAGTGGTAGTAGTAGTAGTAGTAAGTAGAGTTAGGAGTAGTAGTATAGTAGTAGTAGTAGTAGTAGTAGTGGTAGTAGTAGTAGTAGTAGTAAGTAGTAGTAGTAGTAGTAGTAGTAGTAGTAGTAGGTGTAGTAGTAGTAGTAGTAGTCGTAGTTAGTAGTAGTAGTAGTAGTCGTAGTCGTAGTAGTAGCAGTAGCAGTAGTAGCAGTAGCAGTAGCAGTAGCAGTAGCAGTAGCAGTAGCAGTAGCAGTAGCAGTAGCAGTAGCAGTAGTAGTAGTAGTAGTAGTAGTAGTAGTAGTAGTAGTAGTAGCAGTAGTAGTAGTAGTAGTAGTAGTGGTAGTGGTAGTGGTAGTGGTAGTGGTAGTGGTAGTGGTAGTGGTAGTGGTAGTATTCGCAGTAATGGTCGTAGTCTGTTTCATACAGGGAACGTGCCTGTTCACCCATTTTCCCTATCCGGATCTTACCAGGCTTCATACCTTCCTTGTAGCGTTTCTGCGTGGCCGTACACCACCCCTACAGCGGTCCTGGCAAGCTTTACGCCCCCTGTATGGCGATCCCACTAGGTTTTGTACCTTCCCTGTAGCGATCCTACGAGGTCGAAGACCACCCCTATACGGATCCTACGAGGTGTCATACTTGCCTTGTAAGGGGTCCTACCAGCTCATGACCTCTTACCTTCTTTTTTGCGATCCGACTAAGCCTCATTCCAGCCTTAAAAGGACCATACCAGGCTTCGCACCAGCCCAACAGGTAATCATCGGCAGGCCTTGCCCGTTCTTATAGGAATCCTTTCAGGGTCCAATACACCCCGACAATGATACCGGACAGAAGCCCCAATCAGAACCTTTTTAGGGCTATAGGGCTACGGGGCTATAGGGCTATAAGGCCATAGGGCTACAGGTCCATAGGGCTATAGGGCTATAGGGTCATAGGGCTATAGGGCTATAGGTCTACGGGGCTATGAGGCTCTGGGGCTCTGGGCTACAGGGCTATAGGGCTATAGGGCCATAGGGCTATATGTCTATAGGGCTGTGGGACTGAAGGGCTATAGGATCAAACGGCTATCGAGTTATAGGGTTATAGGGCTATCGGGCTATATGGCGATTGGGCTATAGGGCTACAGGACTATAGGGCTATCAGGCTATGGGGCTATGGGGCTATAGGGCCATTGGGCTATATGCCTTTAGGTCTATAGGGCTACTTGGCTAATGGTCTATTGGGCTATAGGGCTATAGGGCTGCAGGCCTGTATGGGGCTATAAGGCTATAGGGCTATAGGGCTGTATGGCTATTGGGCTATAAGGGTATTGGGCTATGGGGCTATGAGGCTTCAGGACTACAGGGCTGCGGGCTATCGGGCTATAGGGCTATAGGGCTCTAGGGCAAAAGGGCTATGGGGCTATAAGGCACCTGGGCGGGCCGCGGAAATCGGTGGCAAACCACGCCTAACCATATGAGTCCGCTAGGACCCGTAAAGCGGCAAGCCCTGATGGGGACAGTACCCTGCAAGCCTCATGCCTCCCTGCAAGCGATCTTACCAAGGTTTCTATCTGCCCGGTAGCGATCCTACCAGGCCTCATACCTTCCCTGTGGCGGTTTTACCAGGCCTCATATCTTCCTTTTGGCGATCCTACCAGGCCTTTTACCTACCGTATAGCAGTTCAACCAGGCCTAACACCTTCCTTGTAGCGACCCTGCCAGGCCTCATACCAACCGTATGGCAGCCTCAATGGAAAGGATCAATATGCATCCTTGTTTGGAAATAGTACGGCTTGTGTCGCACCATCGTTGCTCGTTGCGTGCGGGAGGCAACAACAATGCTGTGCTTGGGAGGGTGTACCTGCTCCTGGGGCGAAAACGCACCAGCCGGACCAGCCAGCTGGGCCTGGGAACCTGTCGTTGCGTTGCGTTGCGCTGCGTTGCGTTGCGTTGCGTTGCGTTGCGTTGTTGTTGTTGTTGTTGTTGTTGTTGTTGTTGTTGTTGAACATTATTAATTCTAAAGAATAATTATTGTTGGGACCCCTGGTGCACGGCCCCCCTGCGCCGCCTAGGCCGCAGCTACATTTTCATCATTTTCGTGAGGAAGCCTCAGGTAATTCGATGTGATCAAGATCCGGTTGTTTTGTTGTAATCCCGCTTTCCCTTGCAAAAAACACTATAAAATGACATTTCTTGTTCTAATATAATCAAATTTCAAGAATCCCTTGCAAAAAATAAGGTAAAGTGGACATTCGCGCGCGCAAGACGAAATCCTTCCAAAACCTTAGTGTTCGCAGCGATTTTAACATAAAAACATCAAAAAACCAATGGTTTTTCAACAAAAAATGTCAAAATCTCATCCCGCGCGCTCTTGCGGATTCGTAGGAAACCCAACACTTTTTAAACATTTCTGTCAAACGGGCTTTTGCGAGCAACTTTTTCGAACTTCTGCGACAACGGTTGCGCACCTGCCAGGGCCATCATCCCTGTCAAATAATACCATGCGGGACACATTCGTTTTTTCTTCGCGCGCGCACGCCGAAATCTCCAAAAACCATTGGGCTTCTTAAGAATTTTAGCACCGCGCATCATAAAATCACACGAATCGCACCGTAGGTGGAAGGCTTAACAACTTCTGTGGGTTAACAAGGCTTAACAACTTCTGTGGGTGTACGAACGTAGGCTTAACAACTTCTGTGGGTGTGTACTCCACGCCAGTGTAGTAGCCACGGTCGTCCGCAGGCCACGAAGTGAAGTGTCCGAACGTCATAGGGCGGGAAGCTGGGTGTGGGTGGTGGCGAAGAGTCGTGTGGATATTTGGTAGAGCTTGCACTGCCCCCCCACAAAGTGGGGGTATTGGCTGGCGTCGCATGAAAACCCTGGCACTGGTGAGAACACTGAGCGTTCGGGTAAAGTGATTGTTGTTGTTGTTGTTGTTGTTGCTGTTGTTGTTGTTGTTGTTGTTGACGAACCCACTCACTGGCGCCGGCCCCCCCCCCCCTGTCGCAACGCAACGCAACGCAACGCAACGCACGTTACCCCGAATCCTGTAGGATTCCGATGGGAATCCTATAGGGTCTCCGCGAACCCTATAGGAATCCTTCAGGAATCCCACAGGAATCCCATAGCTCTACGAATCCTATGGGAATCCCATGGGAATCTTATAGGAATCTTATAGGGCCTTCACGAATCCTATGGGAATCCCACAGGAATCCTATGGAAATCCTATGGGGCCTTTTACGAATCCGATAGGAATCCTAGAGGAAGCCTGTAGGAAACCTATAGGGCCTTTAGGATTCCAATGGGAATCCCATATGAAGGAATCCTGCGGGAAGCTTTTACGAATCCGATGGGAGTCATATTTAGGAATCTTATAGGAATCCCAATAGGACCTCTGGCCTCACAGGGAGCTCCTCCGAAGCTTCATTTCGGCACACCCCTCTCGAGGATCGTGGCCCTGGCCTCAGAGGGCCCCTCCGAAACTTCATTTCGGAACACCCTTCTCGAGGATCGTGGCCCTGGCCTCACAGGGTTTCTCCGAAGCTTCATTTCGGCACACCCCTCTCGAGGATCGTCGCCCTGGTCCCACAGGGAGCTCCACCGAATTTTTATTTCGGCACACCCCTCTCGAGGACCGTGGCCCTGGCCGCACAGGGAGCTCCACCGAAGCATCATTTCGGCACACCTCTCTCGAGGATCGTGGCATAGACCCCACAGGGAGGCCCACCGAAATTTCATTTCGGCACACCCCTCTCGAGGATCGTGGCCCTGACCCCACACGGAGCCCCACCGAAACATAATTTCGGCACACGTCTCTCGAGGATCGTGGCCCTGGCCCCACAGGCCGGCCCAGCTTCGAATTCGCCTCTTCCGTGCAGAAGGCACGGCGGCGGATTTGACTCCCGTGGCTCTGGTGGCCTTGCGGCTGACGTGGGCACGCTCCTGTCCCTCTCTTCATTTGTGGTTTAAGCCATTTGGGCATGCGCCTCCCCCCTCTGGGGCAGGCCGCTGAGGGAGGCCGGGCAACACGCCGGGAACCATGGGGATTCTATCGCATCCCTTAGGGGTTCTACAGCATCCATTGGGGCTTCTATAGCATCCCTTCGGGATTCAATAGCAGCCCTTATGGATTCTAGAGCATCCCTTAGGGATTCTATAGCATCCCTCAGGGATTCTTCATATCATCCCTTTAAGGATTCCATCGCATCCCTCAGGGATTCTATGGCATCCCTTAGGGATTCTATAGCATCCCTTGAAGGATTCTATCACATCCCTGAGGGATTCTTTGGGATCCCTTAGGAATTCTATAGCATCCCTTAGGGATTCTATAGCATCCCTGAGGGATTCTATAGCATCCCGAAGGGATTCTTTGGCATCCCTTCAGGATTCTATGGTAGCCCTAAGCGATTCCATAGCATCCCTTAGGGATTCTGTAGCAGCCCTTAGGGATTCTATAGCATCCCTCAGGGATTCTATAGCATCCCTTAGGGAGCCTCCCCTTAGGAATTCTCTAGCATCCCTTAAGGATTCTATAGCATGCCCGAAGGTTTTGGCTCGGGGGAGCGCACATAGTTTCAGCTCGTGGGAATGCGTCGGCTTTCTTAGGGACCCCGAAGAACTCCAGAGCATTTTCCAACGGCTTCCTTTGGTTTCTGTTGCCAACCATATGTTGCGTTGCGTTGCGTTGCGTTGCGTTGCCGGGGGGGGTCCGGGTCCACCAGTGAGATGTTTCGCCACAAGGAGCGAAACAGCGAGCTGGTGGACCCTCACCGGGTCCACCAGCCCGTTGTTTTGCCTTGTTGTTGTTGTTGCTGTTGTAGTTGTTGCCGTTGTTGCTGCTGTTGCTGCTGCTGTAGATGTTTCCGTTATTATGGTTGACGAAAGCATTCGTTGGCGCCCCCCCTCGGCGCAACGCAACGCAATGGACCCTTTGCCCCCCCCAGGCGCTACGCAACGCCACACAACGCAACGGGCGCAGGGGAGGAGGAGTGTAGCAGCGGAGGGAGGAGGAACAGCAGGAGGTGGAGGAGGGGGAGGACGCAGCCGTTGTGGTGCTCCTGTGCGTCCCTGTCGTCGTCGTCATCGCCCTCTCTGTCTCCCTGTCTGTCTGTTTGCCGCCGCCGCCGCCGACGACGAACACCACGACGACGACAACGACCTTGCGGTTCTCTTGGCGGTGCTGAGGCCGTCTTGGGCAGGGGGGATATGACATGTGATGAATGTGACTATTGCTATTATTACTCATAGTACAACAGGAATTACTCCAACTACTTCTACTACTGCTACAAGTACGATTACGACTTCTATTACGATTACTACTTCTACCCTTTCTACTACTACTACTACTACTGCTACTACTACTACTGCTACTACTACTACTACTACTACTACTAGTAATAGTAGTACTATTACTACTACTACTATTTCTACTACCACGACGACGACTACTACTACTACTATTGATACGACGGTCACTACCACTAGTACTACAACTATAATTATCACTACTACTGTTACTATTGTTGGTACTGCTAATTCTATGGCTGATAATGCTACCACTATGACAAATAGCACAATTATTACTACTACAGCTACTATTGCGACGACTACTGCTACTACGTACGATTAATTGAGCAGCTATTGCTACACGTGTTTCTACTTCTACTACTACTACTACTACTACTACTACTACTACCATGACTACTACTATTACTCTTACTACCACTACTACCACACTACTACTACTACTACTACTACCACTACTACTACTACTACTACTACTACTACTACTACTACTACTACTACTACTACTACTTCTCTTACTGCTACTACTACTACTACTACTACTACTGCTGCTGCTGCTGCTACTACTACTACTACTACTAGTAGTACTACTACTACTACATCTCTTACTACTACTACTACCACGACGACGCCGACGACGACGACTACTACTACTACTACTACTAAGACTACTACTACTACTACTACTACTACTACTAATACTACTACTATTACTACTACTACTACTACTGCTACTGCTACTTACTACGACGTACAACGATGCACCACCACGTATTCTGTAGTACGCATTCGGTACTATGTGCTACGTATTCCTATTACTACTATTTACTACTACTACAGCAACAACAACAACTACTATTACTACCGTTACTATTACTAATACTACCACTACTACTCCTGCTGCCTCTACTACTACTCCTGGTTTTCTTATCACTAACACGACTACGAGTACTACCATTACTACCACTATTGCTACTACTTCGACTAGTACTACTACTACTACTGCTACTACAGCTACAACTACACCTACAACTACACCAACTACTACTACTACTACTACTACTACTACTAGTAATAATACTACGGGTGCTACTAGACGACGGCGACGACTACTACTACTACTACTACTACTACTACTACTGCTACTACTCTAGCTGCCCCTACCCCTACTACTGCTACTACTACTACTACTACAACCACTACTACTACTACTACTACTACTACTGCTTCTACTACTACTTCTACGAGCTTTTTGCATCATTATTTTGATGATGGTTCTTATGCTACTACTATCAATACGACGACTACCACTACTACTACTACTGCTACTACTACTACTACTGCTACTACTACTACCATTACTTCTACTGCTATTATTATTATGACTATCACGAACGAATTCCTATGGATTCGTGCGGACATTCTAGGGCTTCTTATGAATTTCGTAGTGAAGACGCCCTCGTGGGCCCAAAAGGTCCCAGAAGGATTCTGAAGGATTCCTTCGGGATGCTTACAGGTTTCCCAGGGCCGCCCCAGGAATCACTTGGGATTTCTAAGGATCCCCTAAGGATACCCTTGGAATTCCGTAGGGACTCCCTAGGGCTTCCGGAGGACTTCTGGGGGAGTCCTACGGATTCCTTTGGGGGGCCTCCAGGATTCCTCTGGGGGTGTTTGAGATTCCCTAAGGATTCCCTAGGGAGCCCTAAGGAATCCGGAGGATTCACTAAGGATTCCCAGGGGATTCCGAAGGATTTCTTTGGAAGTCCTCAGGATTCCTGAGGGAGTGCTGAGAATTCCGTAGGGCACGCGGAAGATTCCGTAGGGAGTGCTAAAGATCCCGCAGGGAGTGTTCAGGAATCCGCAGGGGGTGCGCAGGATTTCATAGGGGAAACCAATGATTCTTTAGGGGTGGCTTAGGAATCCGTCGGGGGTGCTAAGTTTTCCTTGGGGAGTGCGAAGGATCCCCAAAGGATTCCTAAAGGATTCCGAAGCATTCCCGAGGAATTCCCGAGGGATTCCGAAGGATCCCCTAGGGATTCCTCAGGATTCCCTCGGGATTCCTCAGAATTCTTTTGGCTTCCCAGGGATCCTTTGGGATTCGAAGGACTCCCTAGGATTCCTTAGGGATTCCTAAGAATTTCCTACGGATTCCGAAGGATTCCCGGGAGAGGAGTACCCAGCTCCCCGCCCCACCCACCCACCCTGCAACGCAACGGAACATGCGTTGCGTTGCGCTGCGCGGGGGGGGGGTCCGTGTACATTAGCGAAATGTTTCACCACGCGAAGCGAAAGGGAGTACTGGAGGACCCGGTCCGGGTGCACCAGTACTTTGTCTTGCTTTTTTGTTGTTGCTGTTGTTGTGGGTGCTGCTGCGGTTGCTGCTGGAATGGCTGTTGCAGTTGCTGTTGCTGTTTCTGTTGCTGCTGCTGCTATTGCTGTTGCTGATGCTATTGTAGCTGCTGCTGTGATCGTTGTTGTTATTGTTGTGGTTGTGGATATTGTTGCTGTAGTAGTAGTAGTAGTAGTAGTAGTAGTAGTAGTAGTAGTAGTAGTAGTAGTAGTGGTAGTAGTAGTAGTAGTAGTAGTAGTAGTAGTAGTAGTAGTAGTAGAAGTAGAAGTAGTAGTAGTAGTAGTAGTAGTAGTAGTAGTAGTCGTAGTCGTAGTCGTAGTAGTAGTTGTTGTCTTTGTTGCTGTGGTTGTTGTTGTTGTTGTTGTTGTTGTTGTTGTTGTTGTTGTTGTTGTTGTTCGTCTTATTCTTGTTCTTGTTGTTGCTGCTGCTGCTGCTGTTGTTGTTGTTATTGTTGTTGTTGTTGTTGTTGTTGTTGTTGTTGTTGTTGTTGTTGTTATTGTTGTCGTTGTTGCTGTGGTTGTTGGTGTTGTTGTAGTTTTTGTTGGTGTCTTTGTCTTCGATGCTGTTGTTGTTAATGTTGTTGTTGGTGTTGTGGTTGTTGTTGTCTTTGTTGTTGTGGTTGTTGTTTGTTGTTGTTGTTGTTGCCGTTGTAGTTGCTGCTGTAGTTGTTGAGTTCTCATTTCTGAAGAATAATTATTGTTGATCCCCCCCACCGGTGCATACTGTTTTTTCTCAGTCAAAGTGTGCCCCTCGACGCTCGCACCCTGTTCTTTGACAGGGAAAGTCTTGATGCTCAAGCTGGGCCCCTGGCCCCCCGGGTTACAACAACAACGGCACCCGCCTGAGACTTCCTTACAATTTAGCCAGGACCCCCGCTCCCGCCCGAGAGTTCCTTATATTCAGGAGTCGCGCTCTCGCTTGGGACTTCCTTACAATTTATTCAGGAATCGCTCTCCTGGCGCTCTGGAGTCGCACTCGCTGGAGACTTGCTTGCAACTTACTGAAGAATGGCCTTGCGTTGGAATTTCTTGCAATTTGCCCAAGCGCCGCGCTCCCGACACCCAGGCACCCAGGAGTCGCGCCCGTTGTGGCCCTATGTGCACGCCCTTCGTGGCCCCGCTGTCGCCATTTGTGTCCCCCTCACTGTCCTACGTGGCCCAGTTGCTACCCTCAGTGGCCCAATAGTTGCCTTCTGTGGTCCCGCATTACCCGCTCGTTCGCGCTCTTCGTGGCCCCATGCGCATTCCATTCGTGTCCCCGCTGTCGCCCTTCGTGGCCTACTTCGTGCCCTTCGTGGCCCTGCTGTCGTTCTCTCTCGCTCTCGCTGTCGCTCGTCGTCGCCGGGGTCGTCGTCGTCGTCGCCGTCGTCTTAGACGTCGTCGTCGTCGTCGTCGTCGTCGTGGTCGTCGTCGTCGTGGTCGGTCCCCTGTCCGTCCCTCTTGGGGTCGGGTCGACGGTCCGCGGCCGCCCCGCCGATCAGCGCTGCCGCTGGCCAGGCCGACGGTCCGCGGCCGCCCCGCCGCTTGCCGGGGCCCGGCCTGCAGGGAAGAACGGTATACCCCCCAAAAGGGGTTCGATCGAAGACGAAGAGGGCGGGTATCGAGGGTTTGGGAAATACGCGGTATTGGACACTCGAGCATATAAGGGCGAGCAATCTTAATTATTATTATTGTTGTTGTTGTCGTCGTCGTCGTTGTTGATGTTCTTGTTGTTGTTGTTGTTGTTGTTGTTGTTGTTGTTGTTGTTGTTGTTGTTGTTGTTGTTGTTGTTGTTGTTGTTGTTGTTGTTGTTGTGTGTGTGTGTGTGCACCAGGCCCCAGGGCCGTCAAATATCCGCTCGGAACCGCTCGGGACGGAAACCCGTCTCTGGGAAAGGGTACACCTTTTGGGGTCCGTGTGGACGATATCACGATGTCGGAGGCCTCGGTCCCCGCCCCTCCTCTCTGCCGTTCCTGCTCCTCGGGATGCTCACGGTTCGGTCGGCTCGGTGGCGTCGCGGTCGGTTGCGTTCGGTCGGCTCCGTTCGGCCGGTTATCGTGCCGCTCCTGCGTCGCTGCGCCCTGCTGGGCTGCCTTCGGACTGTTGGTTTCGGTTTCGGTTTCGGTCTCGCTGTCGGTTCGGCTGGTTTTTGGTCGTGCCGTCGCCGTGCGAGGCCTGCTCTTCCGCTCTCGCGAGCCGTACCTCGTGCTGCAGTGCACGAGTCTGCGATTGCGGGCCTCCTCATGCCGACGGCCCTTGTTCTGCAGAGCCAGATTGTAGAGCAGGAGCTATTCGGCCATCCTCCTCCCTGCTCCTCCCCCCTCTGCGTCCCCCTCCACCTGCTCCTGTGGTGCCTTCCTGCACCTGCCCAACCCCCCCCTGTGATGCTCCCGCTGCACCTGCCCGATCCCGGCTCCACTCGCTGCGCCTGCCGCCCCCGTTTGCCGCCCCCTCTCCGGGCAGATCATCGAGACCTTCGACCCGAAGCGCACCACGGTCGATGCCTGGGCCGAGGACGCCGAGATCCTGAAGGAGCCATGGAGACGGATGGGGCGGAGGCTGAGGAGAAGGACAACGAGGAGGGGGGAGCGAGGAGGAGGATGAGGAGGAGGAGGAGGAGGAGGGGGATGATGATAATGATGAAGATGATGCTCATGGTGATGATGATGATGGTGATGATGATGATGATGGTGGTGGTGGTGGTGGTGATGATGAGGAGGAGGATGATGAGGAGGATGATGATGCTGACGATGGTGGTGGTGATGATGATGCTGATGCCAATGCTGATGCTGATGCTGACAGTGATGCTGATGATGATGCTGCTGATGCTGATGCTGATGATGATGCTGATGCTGATGCTGCTGATGATGATGATACTGATGCTGATGATAATGATGATGATGATGATGATGATGATGATGATGATGCTGATGATGATGATGATGATGCTGATGGTGATGATGCTGCTGATGCTGATGCTGCTGCTAATGCTGCTGATGCTGCTGCTGCTGATGCTGATGCCGCTGCTGCTGATGCTGCTGATGCTGATTATGATGCTGATGATGATGATGACGATGCTGATGATGATGGTGGTGGTGGTAGTGATGGTGGTGACGATGACGATAACGATGACGATGACGATGACGATGACGATGACGATGATCATGATCATGATCATGATCATGATCATGATGCTGATGATGATGATGATGATGATGAAGAAGATGATGACGATGACGATGACGATGACGATGACGATGATGATGATGATGATGATGATGATGATGATGATGATGATGATGATGATGATGATGATGATGATGATGATGATGATGATGATGATGATGATGATGGTGATGATGACGAGCGATGGCCGCGGCGGCGAGGAGGAGGTGGAAGTGTCAGATTATAGCGTTCCGACTGGGTGAGCATGGTAAGCTTGTGAGCCTGGAGGAAGAGCACGTTAGGCAGCTGTGTCTTGTTGTTCAGCAGTTCTTATGAACGTTTCCGGCAAGGCCTTCTCTGGACATACCGCCTTTTGGCTCAAGTTTTTATGCTTTCTCGTTGAAAATTCCTTGCTTGACATTCATGGTAGCAGAGCACGTGGTTCGCCCCACGGGTTCCACAGCAGAGATGGTGGCGGTGGCGGCAGTTGCAGTTGCCCCATCGAGTCCTGGAGCTCACGATCCGGGTTTCAGAAGTGTTGTTATTTGAACTACGTGGAGTCTAGTAATTAGTACAGCCTGGGTACGAGTTGGTTTGCGGGGGTGTGCAACGACGTTTGCGAGAGCGGGTGCTTCAGGCACGTGAACGCTGCGCTCCAAGCCAATCGCGAAGACATGACATTATTTTTCAAGCGCGCTGCCATAGAGGGCGCCAGGACTGTTGGTAACGACGACTCATTCACAACGTCGCAGATGAACTGCACAATGAATGCGCTCCTGGTCTCGGTGAACGAGCACAACATGTACGGCGGTCAACAGTGGGATAATGAAAAGTAATATCTGACGAAACCGTTCCAACATCAAACGAGCACTTCGGAGCATGTCACCAGGATCGCTGAGGCCTTACAAGCCGCAGGTAACGCCAGGGCAAGGGGAGGTGATAACGACGCCGTGCGAGAGTGCGAGGCTGTTCAACAGTCAGAGGTGTTTTCAGGTGTCAGGGCCGAATACGCATAATGCAGCGAACAGCTGTTGAATGCATGCTCAAATGGAGCGCGGCTTCCGAAAATCTTCACGAATTTGTGCAACAAGCTCGAGACCATGGGCGGGGCATTTCCCGATGCCGAAGAGGACGATCAGAGCAAGGTCGTAGCGGGGCAGTAACGGTGAACAAGTACACCACAGCGCGGGACATCAAAGGAAACACAGGCGATTGAAAGGGGGAGATGAGTTGGATGAAGACGATTATGCCAAGTTTGGCGAGCACGTCTGGCATTGATCGAGCGACAGCCAAGAGGTTGCAGTGCCCCGGGGAACGATTCAGAGCCTGCACGAAGGATAAGGCTTGATGGCTGTTCTGGAAAATCCACGAGCGGTACTCCACGGCGGCGGGGTCTACCTGAGGTTGCCGTCCAGCTTGAACAGTAGAGTGCGTTGGTATCATCACTGGGAAAGCATTTCTCTGCCTTTTCGGTCTATTGCTACTCAGGCTTGCGACAATAGTTGCGACTCATGCAGGCCATTGGCTTGGTGACTTGCAGTAGGATTATTGCGCGGCCGCAGAGTCGTTGAACGTCGACGCCCGGCAGAATCTCTTCGCGAAGTGCGAGGGCCAGGCAAGGGGGGCCGCTCGACGCTGACCGCTGACGCGAAAGGCGCCGATGCAGTGGACATTGGCCAGGTTAACGATGGCGACCGTGGAAAATTGGGACGCCAGTGAAGGCGATGGAAGTAGTGGCGACGAGGCGGGTAGCTGGTGGCCCTGGACATGGGGAGACATGGCCGAGAAAGGCAACGCTAATGAAGCTAGTGGTGGAAATTTGGAGGGTCAAAGACCCCCGTGCTACAGGCGTGGATGGCGCGGGCGCGCTGCCGGGGATTGCGCCTCCAAGGGGGCCGCCAAAGGAGAAGGATGAGGACGCGTGATAATGCGCTTGCTCCATGGGCTACCAGAGGGTGCAGGCAGGGATGATCATGCGCTTGCTCCGTGGGTTATTAGTGGGTGCAGGCGGGGGGATGCAGTGGGAGATATTAAGGCACCATGGTATGCACTGGGGGTGGCGTCAAGGGAGGTTGCTGAGCGGATCCCCCAGGAGGTTGCCAATGGAGCCGAGCCCCAGGCTGAAAAGGAGGAGGCGTGGGGGGATTTGCGCCGAGCAGCGAGAGGGGGTGTTGCGCGTGCAAGGGTTGCAGTGCCGCCCGCTGCCCCGAGAGCGCCATTGGGTTTTTTCGAGGTCGCGGTGGGGCAGGGGGCCCAGGAGGGCGTGCGCGCGTGGCAGGGCAACCTCTGCAGGGGCCAGATTGCTGCACCGTCGAGTTGGGCGGATTTGCGGACAAAAGTGGAGGCGATGATCAGATCGAAGCCGGAGTGGGGGGCGCGGTGCTAAGTGGCGAAGAGGGGGGGCCGGGAAGCCAGCTTCGGGGTCAGGAGGTCGGCGTTTTTCATTGCAACCAGGGCGCCAATGGGAGCGGCCTTATTTTGGGCTGTGTCGAGAAGGGGGAAATTTTGATTCAAAGCGACGCCGGGCCACAGTGGAGGTGAAGGGCCCTGACGACGAAGTCAATCGAGTGCGAGTAAGCGGCCAGGGAAGTGGGGTGGAGGCGATTGTTGTTGCCGTGGATCTAGACGGCCACGGCGCTATCGGAGCCCCGAGCGCAGGAACTCACTTCCTTGTCAAGCCCGCGCATGCCTCCAAGAACGGCGAACGCTACAGTGCGGCGAACGGGTCAGCCATCAGGAACCACGGGGAGCGGATCGTCGGGGGATAGAACGAGGAGCGAGTCATGATGAGCATGCCCATCCAAGTAGCCGGTGTAATAAAGGTACTTGGCTCCGCGCGTGGGGTGGCCGAAGCATGGGGCCGCGTAGTTTTGGGCCCGGGCGGATGGGTGGTTGCGTAGTTTTCGCGAGCGCGGGTGCCGTGACAGAAGGCGACGATCCGCGAGGAGCATGGCAATTCCCAGTTCGCCATCCGGGCGCCGGAAGGAGCTGCGAGTCGAGGGGGCGAGGACGGTGGAAGGGGTCGACGAGGGGAGATGTGCGGGTTCTCCCGGGCAGGGAACTCTCATGGCGGACGTGTTCTATACAGTGCCCAGCCGCGCCCGTGTGCCCTCGCTATATTCCGGTCGCCATGGATTTGGAGGACGATCGAGGGTGGGGGCATTGAGTCAGTTTGCGTGGGAGATGTTCGGTGGCATGGGGGCCGAGGTGCCTGGAAGGGCCGCGTGTGATCTGAGAGCAAGCAGAGGTTGAACTGCATGGGCAAATTCACTTGCCCGCCGAAGCAAGCGCCCCCGCTGCGTGAGTGGAAGGGCAAGGGGTGGGTCGCGCAACGGAAAAATAAGGTCGCCAGTGCAAGGGGTGCCGGTGATCTCAGTTGAGTACTTGTGGCTGAGCGGCGCAGGAGGAGAAAGCGAGGGCGAGGGCAGAGGATCCCTAATCGTCGCCTTGCGTCGCCGGGGCGCCGAGTAAACTTGGGGCAGGGTTATCCCAGGAGGCGTGGGTCCGTGTTCAGTATGCGCATTCATCAGGGCGCTCGAGGAAGCGGTCAAGGCCTCGTGCGACCTCGACGCGGGGCTAGAAGTCAGCCCCTTCGGGGGCTCCCAAGCAAATGGGGCAGTTGAGAGGACATTCCGGGCAGAGGAGACCGCGCTCGGATGGCAAACGGTGCTTTGGACGACGTGAACAATATTGAGGACGGAGGAGAACGCGCCCTTGTATCTTGGCTAGTGGCTTATGCATCTTCTCGCATCGGCAAATGCGCGATAGACGCCAGCGGTAGAACCGCCCGCGAAGGATGCCGAGGGCGGAAATTGAGCAGGCCGTTGCCCGATTTTGGAGGATGTGTCATGTATTTGAAGACTCCGCCTACGGAAGGTGGCCGTGACCTTGTGGCCGCGTGGGGGAGTAGTGTGTGTAAGTGAGCACGTGTGAGACAAGTTGATAGTTAGTTGTTGGCGCTCAAGAGGCGTCGTCAAGTCCCGCGAGTTCAAGCGCGATGAGAGCAAGGGGGGACATGCAACTTTAGTTGAGAGTGGTAACGTAACAGGACTACCCCGGCAACCGCGCCGAGACGCATTTGAAAAGGGAGGTGAAATCCAGAATGGTATGACCGATGGCGGTGCCGAATCAAGGCTCTGCTGCAGATGCCCAACCGTTGGTGGCTCGAGGACTCGCGGTGAAGCAGTCGGAGCCCCCGCCTGGATATTATGGGCGTGAGGCTTTAGCCGGAGGAGACGCCGCCCATGGGCCTCGTAGTGCGGGCTGTCGATAACGTGTTGTCGAGTGGCCTCAAAGACAAGGCGACCCGAACATCCATGTGGTATTAGCTGCAGCTCAGACACGGACGGGGCCCGACCGTCTTTTGCAGGACATGGGTAGAGAGGATCCTTTTGTAGACGACTGGGCCGCTTGAGACGGGTTAGACAATTGGCGGCGCCATGGTTTCAACGCCCAAATGTACGCGTCTAGATGCATGGGGGTTATCGCTCGCTCGCGCTTGAGCAATGGGAGATGGGCGCCCGTAATGTATCGGGGGCCTGGTGAGATGGATATGGCCGACGGAAGGGAGTTGCGAGGGCCTCGGAAGGGAAGGGCTGAGTTCCGCTTTATCCTTAGCGGCGATGGCGACGAATGCCAGGCCGATGTTGCTCTTCCAAGATTAGCGGCAGCACGGGGGATGGCAGCTCATCCCGGGGGCGATGAGGACTCGAGGAGTCAGGGATGAAGGGGGGCGATGGCAAGGAGGCGCAACAGGGGGCCAGGTTAGCCTGGGGAAGCGAGGGGCCCGAGGGCGAACACGTATTACAATGGCGAAAACATACAACGCAACAAATTTGAACATGTGGGTGAAGGCAGAAACTGGAGCAGATATATTAGCAGTGGCGGGTGGTTCTTCAATCCCAGAACTTTTTTGAGGGTCGGGGACGACGTCGTGGTGGTGTGGTGTATATTTTTTCCATTGTTTTCCCGTGGAAACAACAAAGCATGTATATACCAGGATGCCGTCTACACCATAACCCGTTTCCTTGTGCGAATGTCAGTGCGGGGCCGGCAAGCAGCACCGGTGTATGTATGTATGTATGTATGTATATATACACACATATATATATGTATACATATGTATATTTGGTATCCTTTCTTACATCAAATAATATATCCGCGTGGGTTTTGATCCTGGTGTAGTGGAGTGTTTGTTCGGCACGAATCTCAATGCCGCCAAGCACTTCATTGCAGTCAGGAGAGATGTGAGGCTATGCGGTCACGGTCGGCACCGCGTGCAGTCGCGCGTTTCAGAGGCCTGTTCGCCAGTGCGAGTTGCTGGCATGGAGAGAGAATGGTGCTCGTGCCTGACTTGGCCTTATACTTCTACGTGTTCTGAATATGGGAACCATTATGGTTCTAATTGTGGAACAATACGTGCAAAAGCCCAGCTTTTAAGCGATGATAGATCAGCACTACTGGTGATCGTAACTCCAATTCAATTTCGCGGCTGTCCGTAGGTTCAAGCCTTTCAAGTCGGATCGGGGTTTTAAGGATGCGGGGAGTTGATCATTGCGAAATGAAGCGCGTCAAGTTTGCGCTGGCACTGTGTGCAATCCGCAGGAAAGGCGGTCTCACTTCCTCTGCGAGCGTCCTGCAGGAGCCTCGAGATGGAGGACCGCGACGTCAATGCCGGGAATGCAGAATCACGCAGTTGCACAGACACAAGATGGCGGTCTGTGCGTGAGGCAATTTGTAATATTGGTGGAGGTGTCCATAAAGAACCCCGCGCGGCTCATGACTAAAAGGTCTACATCGGAAGGGCCCGCGGCATCAGGCACACATCGGGTTTTGGATAACCAGGTGACGGCTGACGACCGATTAGGGTGCTCTTTGAGAGCCTGTGACCCAGGGGTTCATCGGAGTGGTGGAGCGCAAAGCAGAGGCCGAGCGCGTGGGCGTGGCCGTGCTCCTTTGCTAGGAGTGAGAGCTCCAGTAGCTGCGTGGCGAGGCGGCGACGGAGCTTGGCTCCAAATTTAGCGTGAACCCGCTGTGCTGGAGGCCCCGCGGGCCGAGGTGGCGGTGCAGTTCCCGCGGCCGACGATTGTCGTCGAGGGCGTCATGGCCTCGCTCGACTCCGTCCTGCCCAACGTCCAAATGTCCGTACCTTCGGCGCGGATGAGGAGGCGGCCAAGGAGGTCCGCCGCGCGGAGCGCCGCGTCCGCACTGCGGCCGTCGAGGCGAATGCCGAGCGACGGGCGGAGCTCGAGCGCCAGCGGGCGGGCGCCGCCAGAGGCTCGGGCCTTCTGGCGGGCGGCGCGGCTCCAGGCGCGCCTGCCCCCGAGACAGGCGGGGTGCAGCGGCCTGCTGGGCCTTGGGCTTTCGCTTTCTTGCTGCTGCTGAGGCGCCCCCCGCGCGCCGCGGGGCAGGCCGTGCCTGCCGAGGAGGGTAAGTTCCGTGAGACGGCGCAGCGGTTCGCCGATGGGCTCGAGAGCTCCGCCAATCGCCAGCTGTTGGAGGCGCCCGTGGCCGCTGCAGTGGTGTAGATCTGTCCCGTGCTATGTCCAGATGATGTCTTTGCAGGAAGTGGTCTCGGCCGTCGACCCCGCGGGCGGCCAGTGCGCGCTGGCGTCGACCGACCTCGCGTGGGCGCCGGCGGTGATCCAATAACCCCCCCTTGAGGCCCATTTCGGGGAGGTTTCTCCTAGCGGAGTTTTCGGCGATGCCCTCGGCGGCCGCCCGCCTCCAGCGCTTCTTCGTCGGCAGCTGGCGCAGGCGCGGGCGCTGTGTGTCGGGGTGTTCTGGCGGCCTCGGTGTCTGCGAACTTTCCTTGTCCCTGGTCGGGCGCCAGCGTCGGTGCCGCCGACGGCGGAGCCGCCGGGCGCGCTGCTTGGCGCTGCCGAGAGGCCGGCGGTCTCGAGTCGACGCCGCCGGCTGATGGCGGCCAGGCACCGGTCAGTGGGTTCGTGGCCATCGCCAACGCGTCGTCGACCGGAGCCCTGGGGTACTGCTGGCTAGCTTGTTCGGTGCTCAGGTAGTCCTCGCCCAGGAGCGCTGCGCTGGCGCTGGCAGGGTCGCCAGTCTGCAGCGGCGGGCGCGCAGCCTGGGCTGCCGCGGCGTCCGGGACACGGCGGCCCGCTCCGCCGACAGAGGCGCTCGCGGAGGCTGCGCGGTCCTCGCTTCCGCGGCAATGCGCACCCCCCTGGGTGCCTGGTGTCGGGCGGGGCCGCTGCGGGCATAGTGCGTTGTGGCGTGTCTGGCGGCGTCGTCCTCGTGTCCGTGTACCTCCGCGATTCGGTCGGGCTCGACGTGTCCAATTTGTAGATCTTGGCGGCTGTGGGCCGCTGCGTGGTGGGCGTCGCCGTCCGTGGCTACTGCTGGGTCGTGGGCGGGGACTTCAACGTGTTTCCCGAGCTACTGGCCCCGCGGTACAACTCGGTGGGCGCCGTGCTGCTCAGCTCGGAGGCTTCGACGTGCAGGCAGAAGCTGCCAGGCGCCAAGCTCGACTACTTCGGGTTGGACCATCGCCTTCGGGGCCGCGTCCAGCGGCCCCAGGTGGTGCAGGCGGGCGACGCGTATCCGCGCAATCCTGTGCTGCTGCCGCTCCTGACCCATGATGGGCCGCTGTAGTGCAAGGCGCCGCGGGGGCCGAACGCCATCCCGGCGGTGGCGCCCCCCGGCAGTGGGCCGGTGAGCTATGGCGTTTCATGGGTAATGCTTGGGCCGATTTCTTTGTGAAGTTCGGGGCTCGGGACACTGCGATTGCTGATGTGGCGGTGGCGCCGCTCCAGCCGGCCATGGGTGGTTGTCATTTGTCATGCCAGTTTCTCTCCCGAGCCGTCCAGATAAGCTGCGCTCGTCCAGAGGTCTCCCAGGCGTTTGCTGCTCCAGTGCCGGCTCGGGCCCCTGGGCCCACTTTGCCCCAGCTAGTTTTAGTGGCTCATGACGCCGTGTCGCTGGCTCCTGGGTCCTCGGCAGTTCAGTGCAGGCTGTGTTTGGCCGTTGCTCGGACTTAGCTAGTTGCGAGCCGCTGCTGAAACCAGGGGCGCGGTGCGAGTCTGGTTCGATGCTGCACCAGCTAGCGGCTGCTCCCGAGCGGCTAGGCTGGCGGCAGCATGTCTCGGGGGAGGGGGGAGGTTACCCTTGCTGTAGGTGCTGCCGCTGTGGAGGCGGTGGCGGGAGGATATCTTTTCGAGTGCGACGGGCACATAATCCTCCGTGCGCTGCCTTTCTTGTATGGTGGCCTATGTGGGGCCCGGGTTGCCTTGGGGTATCTCACATTGGATGCCTTCGGAACCTTGTGTCCGTCGGCACTTCCGAATCTGGCTCGTCGGCGAGCCAGGGACTGCCTTGCCGTAGGCAAGCATCCAGCGTCAGACGTTCTCTTCAGGCTTGTGATGCGGGGAGGAGGCCTGTTGGGTGCCGCCAACCCCGCCTGAGTTGAGCTGGTGTCGTCGAAATATCGATAGCCTCCCCTTTCCCGATTAGCATTACCTGAATGCTTTCAGCCTGGAGTGCTGGTTATTTATCATGCTCCTTCTTTTCATTTAATATAGTGGCCGTCGCGTTCTCGGATGATTCGGCGTTCAATGCTGCGTCCTGCGTCCTCCTCGTCCCCCTCCTCCTCCTCCTCACCCGAATTTTCCGCACTCGAAGCACGATCAGGAAATCGCCTCGAGGCGCTCCCGCGTTTTCGGCCGCCTCCCTGGTGCCTTTGCAAGTGCGTCTGCAGGGGGCTGGTCGACGGGGAGGATGCGCAAAATCTGCGCGAACATGCCTGGCCGCTGGGTCCAGGAAAAAGGAGAATCGGCACAAGCATGTAGTTTCGGAGGCCCGCGCGGATTTCTTGGATCGGCGCTGGATCCTGTTGCCCGACGCGCGGAGCGCGTCAGGGGCGTCGCCCGCGGCGCAACCAGAGGAGGTCCATCGCCGATCCTGGAAATCCGCTCGGATACCTGTAAGTTTATGTTTATTCCAAAGTTTGTAATACAAGGGGACACAACCTTCCCAGGCGGGCAATGTCAGACCCCCCAAAACAAACCCTGAAAAGGGTGTCCTTTTGCCCAGACCTCTTGAAACCCTCCAAGACAGCTCAAATGAGACCCCCTCGAATATGACCCCCCAGTTTATGACGAAACCTGGA
>CAUYUJ010020068.1:41400-93900 GCA_963575745.1 Prorocentrum cordatum | reverse complement strand
CTGGGACACACAAATAAATACACACAAACAGAGATATCCCCCAGATTTTCCCATGTTTTCGGGGTTTCTGTCTTCCCCCCCACTGCCCATATTGTCCAATATTTTTTGGGAATCCCCGATTAATTGTGTCTGTGTGTTTTTTCCCCTCCTGATGCTGGCCCCCCCTTCCTCCGTCCCGACGCCCCCCTCCACTGGCCACCGCTCGCGAGCAAAGGGGGCGCCTGCAGCGTGCGGTCGGAGGGAGGAGCTGGGGCAAGTTCTTCACGGTGTTTTCTGGGTCGGGCCGCTCCTCGATGCTGGAAGGTATGCGTCATATTAGGAATCAGAGTAGCACAGTAGGATTCGTAGGAGGAGTCTCGGTCGGAGTCTCAGTGGAAGTCCGAGTAGGAATTCTAGTAGAAGCTGTAGTAGTAGTAGCAGTCTCGGGAGTCTTAAAACGAATTTGCTTCGCTCATTCCGCTGGCCCGTGGTATGTCGATGTTGCCATCACCTATCCTCGTGTTGGCGACGATTGGGAAGTCGCTGCTTGGCTCGTGTTTCGCCAGACGTATGTTGTGGAGTCCGCGTGGGGGAGAAACACCTGCTTGGTAGGAAGGGGCAGCACTCAACGGGACACGCCCCCCCCCATCCAAGAGTCACCACCGACACTCGAAAGCACGAGACGGCAGTCATCATGGAACATGTGGGGACACACTGGTATTCTGTTCTTCAGAGCTCCTTCGTGCGATGTCGGCGCATCTGGGCGCTCCTCCTCCTCCTCCTCTTCGTCCTCCTCCTCCTCCTTGGAGTTCCCGGGGCGGTGCCTGGGGGCTCTGGAGGCCTCTCACAGGCTTCTTGGGGCTTCTCAGAAGGCTCTCTGGGGGCTGTCTTGGACCATCTTGGGACGCCTTAGTACTATCCTGGGGCCTCTTGGGGCTTTCTCAGGACCATCTGTTCCCTCCCTGAGGCTCTTTTGGAGCCCCCTTGGGGCGTTGCGGGTGCGCCGTTTTTGGAGCCTTTCTGGGTTCCACTGCGAGTCATCTTGGGCGACCTGATATCCAAATTGAGGCCTCATAATCCAATACGAAGCGAGAAGGCTCGATGATGAGATCTTGAAAGCTTTCGTTCTTCCGATGTGTGAAGGAAGGAGACACTTCGATCCCCTAGCTGAGAGCAGAGCTCGACATTGCTCTGCCAAGTTCAGTTGTGCATGTTGGTCGAGGTGTTGTTGCCCGATCGCGTGCACGAAGCTTTTGCCACCGCGTCTTTTCGGAGCGTTCTGTATTGCTCTTGCACGGGTCTAACCTGGATATGAGCGTGGCTTGTCGCAGATGCGGAGGATGCTCGGTGATGTGATCTCGAAAACTTTCGTTCTTCCGATGGGCGGGAGAAGGAGGCGCTTCGATGCCCGTAGCTGAGACAACTTTCGACACGGCTTCGCCGCTTCTGGTCACGAATACCTCATGAGTCGTTGTTGCTCCGGCTTCTGCGAGGCACTCTTGCTTCAGCGTCTTCTCGGAGTGTTCTGCACTGCTCTTGCGTGGGACACCCACCATTCTGGGTTTGGCTTGCCACAGGTGCGGATGGATGCTCCATGGAGAGACGTCGTAAACTTTCGCTCTTCCGATGCGTGGGAGCGGCCAAGAGGGGGGTGTCCGAGAGGGGGGGGTGCAAATCATGACCGGCGGCATGTGCGCGGCCCAGCGGGGGGGCCAGGGACGTAATGAAATAAGAAGAGGCGCCATGAAATCTGAGGAAATACCATGGCTCACGCCATGATATCCACCCCCCCCTAGTCATCACCCCCCTCTTTTCCGCCCCCGGAGGAGGCGCTTCGATCCCCTGGCTGAGAGCAGAGCTCGACGTGGCTCTGCCAAGCTCAGCCACACATCTGCTGCACGAGGCGCTGCTCCCCCCGGCGCGTGCGCGGCACTCCTGCCGCGGCGTCTCTTTTCGGAGCGCTCTGGACTGCTCCTGCACGGGACGTGCGCGGATGCGAGCGTGGCCTGTCGCACGTGCGGATGCTCGATGGTGATATCTCGAACACTTCTTTTCTTCCGATGTGTGAATTCGGGGGAGAAAACGTGCCTTTCCTGGTCCTCCTGGGGAATCCTCGTTGTCACCGCTGGATTCGCCTCGAAATTCTGGTCAGAACGCACCCCAAGAGAGGTCCGGGGACAACACGTATCCGTATCTTTCCGCCCCCCAATGAATGAAAGAGACGCTTCGATCCAATAGCTGAGGGCCGGCACTGTTTCCCCGCTTCTGGTCACGAATGCCTCATGGGCCGCTGTTGCTCTGGATCTTGCGATGCCGTCTTGCCTCAGCATTGTGCGGATCGTTTCGGATTGCTCTTGCGTGGGGGCTTTCACCATTTGGAGTTTGGCTTCCCACAGATGCTGATGGATGCTCCATGAAGAGACATCGAAAACTTTCGTTCTTCCGATGTGTGAATGACGGAGATGCTTCGATCCCCTAGCTGAGAGCAAAGCTCGACATGGCTTTGCCAAGTCCAGCCGCACATGTTGCACGAGTTGTTCCCAACCATCCTGTGGTGTTGGGTCCTCGTTTTGAAGAGACGGTGCCCCGCGTTCCCTCCTCCTCCTCCTCCCGCTGCCCCCTCCCTCCTGCCATCATCATCATCATCGTCATCATCATCATCATCATCATCATCATCATCATCATCATCATCGTCATCATCAACATCACCATGATATTCGGCGTCATCATCAGCATCACCCTCCGCATGTCTCTTTCGGCACACCAATCACACGGTTCGTGGCCCCATAGGGAGCTCCACCGAAGCCCCCAGTGGCAGGGTTCGCATGGCGGCCCCGCCTCATTTTGGCGCACCCCTCACACGGTTCGTGGCCCCATAGGGAGCTCCACCGAAGGCCCCAGTGGCAGGGTTCGCATGGCGGCCCCGCCTCATTTTGGCGCACCCCTCACACGGTTCGTGGCCCCATAGGGAGCTCCACCGAAGGCCCCAGTGGCAGGGTTCGCATGGCGGCCCCGCCCCATTTTGGCGCACCCCTCACACGGTTCGTGGCCCCATAGGGAGCTCCACCGAAGGCCCCAGTGGCAGGGTTCGCATGGCGGCCCCGCCCCATTTTGGCGCACCCCTCACACGGTTCGTGGCCCCATAGGGAGCTCCACCGAAGGCCCCAGTGGCAGGGTTCGCATGGCGGCCCCGCCCCATTTTGGCGCACCCCTCACACGGTTCGTGGCCCCATAGGGAGCTCCACCGAAGGCCCCAGTGGCAGGGTTCGCATGGCGGCCCCGCCTCATTTTGGCGCACCCCTCACACGGTTCGTGGCCCCATAGGGAGCTCCACCGAAGGCCCCAGTGGCAGGGTTCGCATGGCGGCCCCGCCCATTTTGGCGCACCCCTCACACGGTTCGTGGCCCCATAGGGAGCTCCACCGAAGGCCCCAGTGGCAGGGTTCGCATGGCGGCCCCGCCTCATTTTGGCGCACCCCTCACACGGTTCGTGGCCCCATAGGGAGCTCCACCGAAGGCCCCAGTGGCAGGGTTCGCATGGCGGCCCCGCCTCATTTTGGCGCACCCCTCACACGGTTCGTGGCCCCATAGGGAGCTCCACCGAAGGCCCCAGTGGCAGGGTTCGCATGGCGGCCCCGCCTCATTTTGGCGCACCCCTCACACGGTTCGTGGCCCCATAGGGAGCTCCACCGAAGGCCCAGTGGCAGGGTTCGGCAGGGTTCGCATGGCGGCCCCGCCCCATAGGCACCCCTCACATGGCGGTTATTGGCGCACCCCTCACACGGTTCGTGGCCCCGCAGGGACATAGAGAGCTCCACCGAAGGCCTCAGTGGCAGGGTTCGCATGGCGGCCCCGCCCCAGTGTGGCGCACCCCTCACACGGTTCGTGGCCACATTGGGAATTCTTTTTGCTTCGTCCCACCTGCCCTGCGGTATTCACGTTTGCATATGGTTGGGTCCTTCGCCAGGATAATTCTTGCCCTAGTGCGTGCGAGGCACTCTTGTCGCAGCGTCTTTTCGGAGCGCTTTGTATTATTCTTCAACGGGGCATGCGCGGATGCGAGCGTGGCCTGTAGTACATGCTGCTGCTTGATGAGGAGACACCGAAAACTTTCGTTCGTCCGATGTGTGAATGAAGGAGACGCTTCGATCCCCTAGCTGAGAGCAAAGCTCGACATGGCTTCGCCGCTTTGGTCACGAATGCCTCCTGAGACGTTCTCTCTCTGGCTCCTGCGATGCACTTTTGCCGCACGAGGTGTTGTTGCCTTAGCGCGTGCGAGGCACTTTTCCCACAGCGTCTTTTCGGAGCGTTTTGGATTGCTATCCAGCTGCCTGGCAAGTCCATCCATCGTGCCTGGGTTGTGGGCATGAAGCCTATTGGATGTTCGTTTGGTTCTCGCAGGAGGCCTCTCATGGGCCTTTGGAGGCAATCTTGAGGCCTTTTAGGCGCCGTTTTCGGGCCTCTTGGTGCCTCTTTTGGACCTCCTGGGGGCCTCTTGGGGCCTCTCGGGCCTCTTGAGGTAGAAGGCTAGAATTTTCGATGCGTGTTCCCTCTCTTGGGCTCCTTCTGGGGCCGTCTTGAGGCCCTCTTGGGCCGTGTTGGGCGCCTGTTGGGCCGTCTTGGGGCGCTCTTATAGGCCGTCTTGGGGCCCTCTTGGAGGCCGGTCGTGCCGTTTTGGGGTGGTCTTGGGTGCCTCTTGGGCCGTCTTGGAGCGTCGCAAAGCCGCGAATGCGAGGACGCCAATTGGGGCGTCTTGGAGGCGGAGGAGGAGGAGGAGGAGGTGGAGGAGGTGGAGGAGGAGCAGGATGAGGTGGAGGAGGAGGAGGAGGAGCGCAATACGTTCCCAGCGCATGAATGACCATATAGAGCATACACCACGTAAATAATCCACCACTCACACTAAATACAAAGCGCACGCACACCCTGCGCCCCTCCCGCCCGCCCGCCAGGCACATACCCCGTTCGCACACCGTACACTCCCCCGCCCGCCCGCCAGGCACACGCCCCGTACGCACACCGTGCACCCCCTCCCCCCCGCCCCCCTGGCCCAGACCCTGTACACGCCCGCGCACGCACGCGCACGCGCGCACACAGCCGCACACACAGGCACACACAGGCGCACACAGAGGCACACATGCACATGCACGTACGCACACGCACAAGCTCAGGCCACCCGCAGCACCCGACCAAAACAACCGCAGGCAACCACTGAACACGAGCTCTCAACGGCGACCACCTGGGCATTTAGGGGAGCCCAGCGACCGCCTCCCTGTGCACGCCGCGCGTTGGTTGCAAGTGCATGCGCGCGTGCGCACGCAAGCTCAGAGAAGCGGCGCTTCCCGTTCCTGTAGGGAAAGGTTCCCTCGAAATAGACGTTTCGCTCGAGACATCCCCGAGACACCGAACATCTTGAACGAGTTGTTTCAAGACGTTTTATGTGAAACACAGGCGCTCTCGCTCGATTCATCCTCCAAACAATGAGATATTGATATCGGTCGCGAAACAGCTCGAATACTCAGACGTGGCCGTTTCGCTCGAGACATCCTCGAAACAAAGCAGTTCGAAGAGCTTTTGTTGAGATGTCGAGGCTTGAGCATAGCGATTTCGTTCGAGACATCCTCGGACAATCGAGATGCCGAGTGCGCTCTACTTGCTGTCTCGTTTTGGAACGCTCCCTGAGGGCTTCAAAATGGCCGAAGACCGCTTCAATGGGCGCCCCAGGGGACCCCACGAGCGCCCAAGCACACCCCAATAAGCCCTTCATCACATTCGCAATCATTCCAAGCCTGATCGTGATTACGAGAATGACGATTATGATGATGATGATGATGCTGATGCTGCTGATGATGATGATGATGCTGACTGTGATGATGCTGCTGCTGATGATCATGATGATGATGCTGATGCTGCTGCTGATGTTGATGATGATGCTGACAAGGATGATGATGCTGATGATGATGCTGCTGCTGATGATGATGCTGATGAATAGGAACATGCTGGTGATGATGCTGATGATGATGCTGATGCTGATAATGATGCTGATGATCATGATCGTCACCATCAGCATCATCGGCACCTTCATCACCACCACCATTCTCATCTTCAGCTTACCAGCATCGTCGTCATCGTCACCATAATGGACGTTATCAGCGTCATCGCCATCGCCATCATCATCGTCAGTGTCATTGCCATCGTTGACTGCCACACGACGCAACACTCAACGCATGCAACACACAGAACACATAACACATCCGTAGACCACGCACAGACCATACTCTTGCCGTCCATCCCCCCAGAACGCATCCCGCACACCCACAGTACACCCCCCTGCCCGTCGTTTCCAGAACGCACCCCGCACGCCAACCGTACACCCCCCCGCCCGTCCCCCCCCCCCCCCGCAGAGCACACCCCGCACGCACGCCGTACACCCCAGTCCCGCCCGCCCAGCTCACCCTGCACACACAGCCGCACACGCACACAGCCGCATACACAGGCACACAGAAACACAGGCACACGCGCACGCGCGCGTACACACGCGCACAGGCCACGCGCAACACCTGACCAAAGCAGGCGCAGGCAACCACTAACCATAAGCTACTAATGGCAACCATCTGGGCATGCACGGGATCCCAGCGATTGCACCCCGTGTTGGGTGCAACCCCATACGCACGCAAGCTCAGAGAAGCGCTCTTCCCGTTCTTGTCGGGAAAGGTCCCCCCCCCAAACGGCCGTTTCGCTCGAGACATGCTTGAATACCTGAGATGTCGAAGGAGTTGGTTCAAGACGTTTTATGTGAAGAATGGGGCTCTCGTTCGAGATATCCTCCGAAACAGGAGATCCCCAGGAATCTTGCGAATCCGCCAGAATCTTCAAAATGAGGCTCTCGCTCGAGACATCCTCGACAACAATGGGGTGGTGGACGACCTGCTTCAAGACGTCTTCTGTTCAAAATGGGGCTCTCGCTCGAGACATCCTCGAAAGCACGAGGAGGAGCAGGGGGGTGAGGAGGAGGAGGAGGAGGAGGAGGAGGAGGAGGAGGAGGAGGAGGAGGAGGAGGAGGAGGAGCATGAGCAGGAGGAGGAGGAGGAGGCGTTAGTGGAGGAGGAGGAGGTGATGGTGGAGGAGCTGGAGGAGGAGGAGGAGGAGGAGCTGGATGAGGAGGAGGAGGAGGAACAGGACCAGGAGCATGAGCAGGAGGATCAGGAGGAGGAGGAGGAGGATGAGGCAATTGAAATATTAGTACGTGTGCTGCGGCTTCATGCTCACATGTGGGTGCGTTTGCTGCTGAGTGCGTTTGCTTCCATGGTTTGGTGTAGCTGCTGGCAGCAGTTGAACTGGGCACGTTTGCTGCGGCCCTTCTGCCGTTAACATCTGGTTCGTTTGCGGCCTGTACACGCCCGCGCACACACGCGCACACGCGCACACAGCCGCACACAGAGGCACACACTGGCACGCACACACGCACACACATGCACATGCACGTACGCACACACAAGCTTGGGCCACGCGCAGCACCTGGCCAGAGCGACCGCAGGCAACCACTCAACACGAGCTACCAACGGCGACCATCTGGGCACTTAGGGGAACCCAGCGACTGCATTCGTGTGCACACGTGCGCGTTGGATGCAAAGCCGTGCGCGCGTGCGCACGCAAACTCAGAGAAGAGGCGTTTCCCGCTCTTGTCCGGAAAGGTTCCCTCCGTTTCGGCCTTTACGTTCGGGGCGTCCTCGACACGAAAAGGTGTTGGAAGGGCTGCTAGGAAGGCGTTTTCGGTTGAAAACGAGGCTCTTGAAACGAACATCCTCAGAAAATAGAGGTGTTGAGATCTTTGGCGCATTTTGAGCAATCCGGCGTTTCGCTCGAGATATCCTCGAGTAACAAGGTGCTGGAAATGCCGTTGATAAGGTATGTTATGGTGAGGTGAAGGTTCTCGTTCGGGACATCCTCGAACAAATGGAGATGCTGAGATCGCTTGCGAAATCTCACTCAGTATCACCAGTGGCGTTTGGCTCGATACATCCTCGAGAAATTGACTTTGGAGTGGACCCTGCTGTCATCAAAACGGCCGTTTCGCTCGAGACATCCTCTACACATTGACATGTTTGCAACTTCGTCTTTGCTCTGGACCCCCACGACGGCCCAACTGGTCCCTGACATGTCTTTAGATGTGCCTAAGACGACTCCATAGGGATTCCAGGCGGCCCCGAAGACGGCCTTAAAATGCTGTGAGAACCATCGTCAGCATCACCATCGTCATCGTCGTCATCATCGTCATCGTCATCGACATCAGCCTCGTCATCAGCATCATCTTCATCGTCAGCAGCCTCATCATCGCTATCATCATCGCATCGTTGTGGCCACCGTCAGCGTGCACATTACAACGCGCGCGCCACACATACGACACAACGACCGCCACTTCATGGATACATATATGTATATATATACACATATGTTTATACATATATATACATATATATGTATTCATGTGTATGCATATGTACATAGCTATGTATATGCATATGTACAAGTATATATATATGTATATATTTATTCATGTAAAAATATACACATACCCGAATGCTGTCACACACTACACACCAACCATATTCATACCGTGTCGCCTCGGCCGCCCGCCCCCCCCGTCCCGCTTGCACAGCACGCGCGCCGGGCGCCTCCCCCGTCCCGCCCGCCCAGAACACGCCCAGCACACGCCCTGCACAGACGCGCTCGCACGCGCGCGCGCAGCCGCATGCAGCCGCACACGCAGGCACTCAGAAACACAGGCGCACGCACACAGCCGCACACACCCAGGCACACACACACTGTTTTGATTCGCGGGTCGAGAGCGCACCTCTTCCGGTCGAAGCTAAGCGGGCGGCGCGAAGCTTGAATTAGCAAAGAGGGGGAGGAGGGAATGAGCGCAGCTTCAGGGCGAGGCCGGAGGCAAAGCCTCGGGATCAGGCGGTGCCGAAATCGACGTGCTTGCAAAGGTGCGCCTTGTCCAGGAACCCGGTGGCGAAGTACTGGCAGAAGCAAAATGCTGTGATGGCCAGGCACACACACATACGCATTTTTTTGTAAGTCGGCGGCGCGTAGGACTCCCAGGCGCAGTCGGCAGATGGAGGTGCCAATTGCGAAAGAACTCAGTCGATCGCGCCGTGATGAAATCATCTAATCATGGCCATGCAGACTGGTAGTGGTGGTGAAAAGGTGAGGCGCTCAAAAACCAAAGTGCAGCGGCCAAGCATCCGCGGAGCGTGCTCGACGCCAGGCGTGGAGCTCGACAGCAGTCCGGTGCTAATTAGCCAGCGGGGTGCAGCGGCCAAGCATCCCGCGGAGCGTAGCTCGACGCCAGGAACGTGCCAGTGGCCAATCTAAAGAACAACGGTGTAAGGCTGCCAGACCAGCCAGCAAGCGGCGGCGCGAGACGGGCACAGGCGAGATAGGCGCCGCCGCCGAGCTAGCAAAGAACACGGCATAATGCCGTGCTGGCGCAAGTCGCGCGGAGACAGCGCGCGTTCGAGACAGACATCCACATCAAAAGGCCGAGCTGCCCGTGGGCGACCGCGACAGCCAGCACACGGTGGCGTACGTGGGTGGTGGGCACAAGCGAAACAGGTACGCACAAACACACGCGCACGCATGTGCATGCAAACCCGTATGCATACCGTGTGGCCTCGGCCGCCCGCCTTCCCTGTGCACGCCCCGCACGCGCGCCGTGCGCCCCCCCCCCCGCCCCACCCGCCCAGCACGCGCCCTGCACAGACGCGCTCGCACGCGCGCGCAGCCGCATGCAGCCGCACACGCAGGCACAGAGAAACACAGGCGCACGCACGCAACCGCACACACAGGCACATACACACAAGCACAGACACGTTCACGCATGCACGTGCACGCAGGCACGTGCCGAGGCCACGCGCGGCAACTGACCAGAACAACCACAGGACACCACTGCACGCAAGAAGCTGGCAACCATCTGGGCCTTCGGTGATACCCAGCGGCGGTGCCTATGTGTGCGCCCGCTCCGCGCTGTGTGCAAACATCCGTGAGAGCGCGCGCGCACGCAGGCTCAGAGAAGCGGCGCTTCCCGCTCTTGCCCAGAGAGGTGTACGGAAAGGTGACCATTTCGAGCCCACGGCGGCCCAAGAGGCCTCCAAGACGGCGACAGCTCACCCCAAACCCCCCCAGACGGCACAAGAGGGACCCAACAGGGCCCCAAGACGGCCCAACAGCGTCCCAAGACGGCCCAATAATTTTTCGAGATGCCCGAGAGAGCCTCCAGAGCCCTCCCAAGAGGGCCCCGGGAGGCAATAATCAGTGTTTTTCCGTGTGTTTTCCAGTGTGTTCTGGGTTGTCGCAATCTCGAGCTTCCCACGTACCAATACGGCCCAAGAGGCCCCCAATATTATCCCAAGGTGGCCAAAGAGGCCCGCAAGAGGGCCCCAAAACGGCCCAAGAGGGCCCCAAAACGGCCCAAGCGGCACCCAAGACGGTCCAGGAGTGCCCCAAGACGGCCCCCCAAAAGGCCCAAGAGGCTCCAAAACGCCCCCTACGAGGCTTGCGTTTTTTTTGTCAGGGGGGTTCTTCCACTAGTTGTCCTCCTGCTCCCCTCGCTGTCCTTCCCGTCATCCACGCTGTCATCCTCGTCATCCACCGCCTTGTCGTCGCCATCATCCTTCTACTCTTCCCCCCCGACGAGTCCAAACGGACAAAATCGGCGCTTCCGTTCTTGTCCGATTAGGTTGCACGGGACTTTCACCATTTTGAGTTTGGCTTGCCACAGATGTGGATGGATGCTCGATGAAGAGACATCGAAAACTTTCGTTCTTCTGATGTGTGAATGAAAGAGACGCTTCGATCCCCTAGCTGAGAGCAGAGCTCGACATGGCTTCGCCGCTTCTTGAAACGAATGCCACATTAGTCGTTGTTGCTCAAGCTCCTGCGATGTACTGTTGCCGCACGAGGTGTTGTTCCCCTAGCTTGTGCGCGGCACTCTTGCCACAGCGTCTGTCCGTATCGTTTTGGGTTGCTCTTGCACGGGGCTGTCACCATTCTTGAGTAGTTTGGCTTGCCACAGATGTGGATGGACGCTCGATGAAGAGACATCGAAAACTTTCGTTCTTCTGATGTGTAAATGAAGGAGACGCTTCGATCCCCTAGCTGAGAGCAGAGCTTGACATGGCTTCGTCGCTTGTGGGCACGATGCCTCATTCGTCGTTGTTGCGCCAGCTCCTGCGAAGATGAGGTGTTCTTGCCCTAGCACGTGCATGGCACTCTTGCAACAGCGTCTTTTCGGCTTGTTTTGGATTGCTCTTGCACGGGTCTTTTCGGATTGTTTAGGATTGCTCTTGCACGGGGCTTTCGGATTGTTTCGGATTGCTCGTGCACGGGGCTTCACGATTTGGAGTTTGGCTTGCCACAGACTTGGCCCTCGCCACCTGGCCCTCGCCGTCATCCCTTTCTGCTTCCCCCCCTGCGAGCCCAATTAACAATATCGGCGCTTCCTGTTCTTTTCCGATCAGATTTCTGAAAAATGGCCGTTCTGCCAGGAAATCCTCAACAAATCTTCTCCAGAAGGGGCTCCGAACCAGCAGTCTCTCGGAATCGCTCCCGCATAGCCTTCCAACGGCCCCAGGGAGCCCCCCCCTCCCCCCAGCGAGCTCCCGAAGGCCCCGCGGGGGACCCCCGGAGCGCCCCCAGAGAGCCCCCAAGGGGCCCTCAAGAGCCGCCCGAAGGCCCCCCCAGGGGACCCCCGAAGAGGCCCAAAAGAGACCCTCAAGAGGCCCCCTGAGAGCCGCCCGGGGGTCCCCAAGGGCGCCCGGAGAGGCCCCGGGACTGCCCAACAGGGCTCCAAGACAGTCCAAGAGAGCACCAAGACACTCCAAGAGAGCCCCCACACCCACGGGCCTCCGAGAGGCTCAGACTTGACGGCTCACGAGATTCATCATATGGCTTGAGCGGGGGGGCCGGTATCCTTCCTCCTCGTACGTGTCCTCTTTCATGTCTCTCTCTACTCGTTGTCCTCCTGCTCCCTTCGCTGCCCTCCCCTGTCATCCACGCTGTCATCCTCGTCATCCACCGCCTTGTCGTCGCCATCATCCTTCTACTCTTCCCTCCCGACGAGTCCAAACGGACAAAATCGGCGCTTCCGTTCTTGTCCGATTAGGTTGCACGGGACTTTCACCATTTTGAGTTTGGCTTGCCACAGATGTGGATGGATGCTCGATGAAGAGACATCGAAAACTTTCGTTCTTCTGATGTGTGAATGAAAGAGACGCTTCGATCCCCTAGCTGAGAGCAGAGCTCGACATGGCTTCGCCGCTTCTTGAAACGAATGCCACATTAGTCGTTGTTGCTCAAGCTCCTGCGATGTACTGTTGCCGCACGAGGTGTTGTTCCCCTAGCTTGTGCGCGGCACTCTTGCCACAGCGTCTGTCCGTATCGTTTTGGGTTGCTCTTGCACGGGGCTGTCACCATTCTTGAGTAGTTTGGCTTGCCACAGATGTGGATGGACGCTCGATGAAGAGACATCGAAAACTTTCGTTCTTCTGATGTGTAAATGAAGGAGACGCTTCGATCCCCTAGCTGAGAGCAGAGCTTGACATGGCTTCGTCGCTTGTGGGCACGATGCCTCATTCGTCGTTGTTGCGCCAGTTCTTGCGAAGATGAGGTGTTCTTGCCCTAGCACGTGCATGGCACTCTTGCAACAGCGTCTTTTCGGCTTGTTTTGGATTGCTCTTGCACGGGTCTTTTCGGATTGTTTAGGATTGCTCTTGCACGGGGCTTTCGGATTGTTTCGGATTGCTCGTGCACGGGGCTTCACGATTTGGAGTTTGGCTTGCCACAGACTTGGATGGGTGCTCGATGAAGAGACATCGAAAACTTTCGTTCTTCTGATGTGTTAATGAAGGAGACGCTTCGATCCCCTAGCTGAGAGCAGAGCTCGACATGGCTTCGCCGCTTCTTGGCACGAATGCCTCATGACTCGTTGTTGCTCCAGCTCCTGCGATGCTTTCTTGCCGTGAGAATCGTAATTCCCCTAGCTCGTGCATGGCACTCTTGCCACAGCGTTTTGGATTGCTCTTTGATGTTGCTTTCAGCAATTTGAGTTTGGCTTGCCACAGACGTGGACGGATGCTCGGTGAAGAGACATCGAAAACTTTCGTTCTTCTGATGTGTGAATGAAAGAGACGCTTCGATCCCCTAGCTGAGGGCAGAGCGCGACATGGCTTGGCCGGTTCTTGGCACGAATGCCTCATGACTCGTTGTTGCTTTGGCTCCTGGGATGCACTCTTGCCGCACGACGTGTTGATGCCCCAGCGCGTGCACGGCACTCTTGCCACAGCGTCTTTTCGGATTGTTCTGGGTTGTTCTTGCACGGGGCTTTTACCGTTTTGAGTTGGGCTTGCTACGTATGTGCATGAATGTTCGATGAAGATGCATCGAACATTTTCTTTCCTCTGATGTGTGAATGAAATGAAGAAGACGCTTCGATCCCCTAGCTGAGACCAAAGCGCGACATGGCTTCGTCGCTTGTGGGCACGAATGCCTCATTAGCCATTGTTGCTCCGGCTCCTGCGGTGCACTCCTGCCACACAAGGTTTTGTTGTTCCAGCGCGTGCATGGCACTGTTGCCACAGCGTCATTTCGGATTGTTTTGGTTTGCTCTTGAACGGGGCCTTCACCATTTTGAGTTTGGTTTGGCACATATGTTGATGGACGCTCGATGAAGAGATATCGAAAACTTTCGTTCTTCTGATATGTGAATGAAGAAGACGCTTCGATCCCCTAACTGAGAGCAGAACTCGACACGGCTTCGTCGCCTGTGGACACGAGTGCCTCATGAGTTGTTGTTGCTCCGGTTCCTGCGGTGCACCCTTGCCGCACGAGGTGTTCTTGCCTTAGCCGCTGCATGGCACTCTTGCCACAACGTCTTTTCGGTTTGTTTCAGTTGCTCTTGCACGGGGCTGTCACCATTCTTGAGTTTGGCTTGCCACAGATGTGGATAGATGTTCGTTGTAGAGACATCGAGCACTTTCCTTTTTCTAACGTGTGAATGAACGAGACGCTTCGGTCCCCTAGCTGAAATCAGAAATCGACATGGCTTCGCCGCTCCTTGGCACGAATGCCTCATTAGTCGTTGCTGCCCTGGCTTCTGCGATGCACTCTTGCCGCTCGAGGTGCTGTTCCCCTAGCGCGTGCACGGCACTCTTGCCTCAGCGTTTGTTCGTATTGTTTTGGGTAGCTCTTGCACGGCGCTGCCACCATTTTGAGTTTTGCTTGCCACAGATGTGCATGGATGCTCGATGAAGAGACATCGAACACTTTCGTTCTTCTGCTGTGTGAATGAAGGAGACGCTTCGATCCCCTAGCTGAGAGCAGAGCTTGACATGGCTTCCCCGCTTGTGGGCATGAATGCCTCATTAGTCGTTGTTGCTCCGGCTCCTGCGATGCACTCTTGCCGCACGATGTGTTGATGCGCATGCGCGGGCATGGCACTCTTGCCACAACGTCTTTGCGGATTGTTTTGGGTTGCTCTTGCCGGGGGTTCTTACCGTTCTGAGTTTGGCTTGCTACATATGTGGATGGACGCTCGATGAAGAGACATCGAACACTTTCGTTCTTCTGATGTGTGAATGAAAGAGACGCTTCGATCCCCTAGCTGAGAGCAGAGCTCGACATGGCTTCGCCGATTTTTGGAACGAATGCCACATTAGTCGTTGTTGCTCCAGCTCCTGCGATGTACTGTTGCCGCACGAGGTATTGTTCCCCTAGCTTGTGCGTGGCACTCTTGCCACAGCGTCTGTTCGTATTGTTTTGGGTTGCTTTTGCACTGGGCTTTCACCATTCTTGAGTTTGGCTCGCCACAGATATGGATGGATGCTCGGTGAAGAGACATTCAAAACTTTCGTTCTTCTGATGTGTGAATGAAAGAGACGCTTCGATCCCCTAGCTGAGAGCAGAGCTCGACATGGCTTCGTCGCTTGTGGGCACGATGCCTCATTCGTCGTTGTTGCTCCGGCTCCTGCAAAGAACTCTTCCCGCATGAGGTGTTCTTGCCTTAGCGCGTGCATGACACTCTTGCCACATCTTTTCGGATTGTTTTGGATTGCTCTTGCACGGGGCTTTCGGATTGTTTCGGATTGCTCGTGCACGGGGCCTCCACGATTTGGAGTTTGGCTTGCTACAGACTTGGATGGGTGCTCGATGAAGAGACATCGAAAACTTTCGTTCTTCTGATGTATTAATGAAGGAGACGCTTCGATCCCCTAGCTGAGAGCAGAGCTTGACATGGCTTCCCCGCTTGTGGGCATGAATGCCTCATGACTCGTTGTTGCTTTGGCTCCTGGGATGCACTCTTGCCGCACGATGTGTTGCTGCGCATGCGCGGGCATGGCACTCTTGCCACAACGTCTTTGCGGATTGTTTTGGGTTGCTCTTGCCCAGGGTTCTTACCGTTCTGAGTTTGGCTTGCTACATATGTGGATGGACGCTCGATGAAGAGACATCGAAAACTTTCGTTCTTCTGATGTGTGAATGAAAGAGACGCTTCGATCCCCTAGCTGAGAGCAGAGCTCGACATGGCTTCGCTGCTTCTTGGCACGAATGCCTCATTAGTCGTTGTTGGTCCGGCTCCTTCGATGCTTCCTTGCCGTGAGAATCGTAATTCCCCTAGCTCGTGCATGGCACTCTTGCCACAGCGTTTTGGGTTGCTCTTTGATGTTGCTTTCATCAATTTGAGTTTGGCTTGCCACAGACGTGGACAGATACTCGATGAAGAGACATCGAAAACTTTCGTTCTTCTGATGTGTGAATGAAGGAGACGCTTCGATCCCCTAGCTGAGAGCAGAGCTTGACATGGCTTCGCCGCTTCTTTGCACGAATGCCTCATTAGTCGTTGCTGCTCCGACTCCTGCTATGCACTCTTGCCGCACGATGTGTTTTGGCGCATGCGCGGGCATGGCACTCTTGCCACAACGTCTTTGCGGATTTTTTTGCATTGCTCTTGCCCGGGGCTTTCACCATTGCGAGTTTGGCTTGGTAGATATGTAGATGGACGCTTTATGAAGAGACATCGAACACTTTCCTTCTTCTGATGTGTGAATGAAGGAGACGCTTCGATCCCCTAGCTGAGAGCAGAGCTCGACATGGCTTCGCCGCTTCTTGGAACAAATGCCACATTAGTCGTTGTTGCTCCAGCTCCTGCGATGTACTGTTGCCGCACGAGGTGTTGTTCCCCTAGCTCGTGCGTGGCACTCTTGCCACAGCGTCTTTTCGGATTGTTTTGGATTGCTCTTGCACGGGTCTTTTCGGATTGTTTAGGATTGCTCTTGCACGGGGCTTCTTCCACGATTTGGAGTTTGGCTTGCCACAGACTTGGATGGTTGCTCGATGAAGATACATCGAAAACTTTCGTTCTTCTGATGTGTGAATGAAGGAGACGCTGCGATCCCCTAGCTGAGAGCAGAGCTCGACATGGCTTCGCCGCTTCTTGGCACGAATGCCTCATTAGTCGTTGTTGGTCCGGCTCCTGCGGTGCGCTCTTGCCACACGATGTGTTGTTGCTCATGCGTGGGCATGGCCTTCTTGCCATAGCTTCTTTTCGGATTTTTTTTGATTGCTCTTGCACTGGGCTTTCACATTTTGAGTTTGGCTTGGTACATCTGTGGATGGACGCTCTATGAAGAGACATCGAAAACTTTCGTTCTTCTGATGTGTGAATGAAGGAGACGTTTCGATCCCCTAGCTGAGAGCAGAGCTCGACATGGCTTCGCCACTTTTTGGCACGAATGCCTCATTAGTCGCTGTTGCTCCAACTCCTGCGATGCTTTCTTGCCGTGAGAATCGAAATTCCCCTAGCTCGTGCATGGCACTCTTGCCACAGCGTTTTGAGTTGCTCTTTGATGTTGCTTTCATCAATTTGAGTTTGGCTTGCCACAGACGTGGACGGATGCTCGATGAAGAGATATCGAAAACTTTCGTTCTTCTGATGCGTGAATGAAGGAGACGCTTCGATCCCCTAGCTGAGAGCAGAGCTTGACATGGCTTCGCCGCTTGCACGATGTGTTGTTGCGCATGCGCGGGCATGGCACTCTTGCCACAACGTCTTTGCGGATTTTTTTGCATTGCTCTTGCCCGGGGCTTTCACCATTGCGAGTTTGGCTTGGTAGATATGTAGATGGACGCCCTATGAAGAGACATCGAAAACTCTCGTTCTTCTGATGTGTGAATGAAGGAGACGCTTCGATCCCCTGGCTGAGAGCAGAGCTCGACATGGCTTCGCGGCTTCTTGGCACGGATGCCTCATTAGTCGTTGTTGCTCCGGCTCCTGCGATGCTTTCTTGTTGAGAGAGTCGTAAGTCCCCTAGCTCGTGCATGGCGCTCTTGCCACAGCGTTATTTCGGATTGTTTTGGATTGCTCTTTGACGTTGCTTTCAGCCATTTGAGTTTGGCTTGCCACAGACGTGGATGGATGCTCGATGAAGAGACATCGAAAACTTTCGTTCTTCTGATGTGTGAATGAAGGAGACGCTTCGATCCCCTAGCTGAGAGCAGCGCTCGACATGGCTTGGCCGCTCGTGGGTACGAATGCCTCATTCGTCGTGGTTGCGCCGGCTCCTGCGAATAACTCTTGCCGCACGACGTGTTCTTGCCCTATCGCGTGCATGGCACTGTTGCCCCAGCGTTTTTTTTGATTGTTTTGGATTGCTCGTGCACGGGTCTTTTTGGATTGCTTAGGATTGCTCTTGCACGGGGCTTTCGGATTGTTTCGGATTGCTCGTGCACGGGGCTTTCACCATTTTGAGTTTGACTTGCCACAGACTTGGATGGGTGCTCGATAAAGATACATCGAAAACTTTCGTTCTTCTGATGTGTGAATGAACGAGACGCTTCGATCCCCTAGCTGAGAGCAGAGCTCGACATGGCTTCGCTGCTTCTTGGCACGAATGCTTCATTAGTCGTTGTTGCTCCGGCTCCTGTGATGTACTCTTGCCGCACGATGTGTTGTTGCTCATGCGCGGGCATGGCACTCTTGCCACAGCGTTTTTGCGGATTGTTTCGGATTGCTCTTGCACGGGGCTTGCACATTTTGAGTTTGACTTGCCACAGATACGGGTGGATGCTCGGTGAAGAGACATCGAAAACTTTCGTTCTTCTGATGTGCGAATGAAGGAGACGCTTCGATCCCCTAGCTGAGAGCAGAGCTCGGCATGGCTTCGCCGCTTCTTTGCACGAATGCCTCATTTGTCGTTGTTGCTCCGGCTCCTGCGATGCTTTCTTGCCGTGAGAGTCGTTGTTCCCCTAGCTCGTGCATGGCACTCTTGCGATAGCGTCTTTTCGGATGGTTTTGGATTGCTCTTTGACGTTGCTTTCAGCCCTTTGAGTTTGGCTTGCCACAGACGTGGATGGATGCTTGATGAAGAGACATCGAAAACTTTCGTTCTTCTGATGTGGGGATGAAAGAGATGCTTCGATCCCCTAGCTGAGAGCAGAGCTCGATATGGCTTCGCGGCTTCTTGGCACGCATGCCTCATTAGTCGTTGTTTTACCGGCTCCTGCGATGCACTCTTGCCGCACGATGTGTTGTTGCTTATGCGCGTGCATGGCACTTTTGCCACAGCGTCTTTGCGGATTGTTTTGGATTGCATGGGGCTTTCATTTTTTTGAGTTTGATTTGGTAGATCTGTAGATGGACGCTCTATGAAGAGACATCGAAAACTTTCGTTCTTCTGATGTGTGAATGAAGGAGACGCTTCGATCCCCTGGCTGAGAGCAGAGCTCGACATGGCTTCGCTGCTTCTTGGCACGAATGCCTCATGAATCGTTGTTGCTCCGGCTCCTGCGATGCTTTCTTGCCGTGAGATTCGTTGTTCCCCTAGCTCGTGCATGGCACTCTTGCGATAGCGTCTTTTCGGATGGTTTTGGATTGCTCTTGCACGGGGCTTTCACCATTTTGAGTTTGACTTGCCACAGATATGGATGGATGCTCGGTGAAGAGACATCGAAAACTTTCGTTCTTCTGATGTGTGAATGAAAGAGACGCTTCGATCCCCTAGCTGAGAGCAGAGCTCGGCATGGCTTCGCGGCTTCTTGGCACGAATGCCTCATGAATTGTTGTTGCTCTGGCTCCTGCCATGCACTTTTGCCGCTCGATGTGTTGTTGCTCATGCGCGGGCATGGCACTCTTGCCACAGCGTCTTCGCGGATTGTTTTGGTTTGCTCTTGCACGGGGCTTTCACCATTTTGAGTTTGACTTGCCACAGATACGGATGGATGCTCGGTGAAGAGACATCGAAAACTTTCGTTCTTCTGATGTGTGAATGAAGGAGACGCTTCGATCCCCTAGCTGAGAGCAGAGCTCGACATGGCTTCGCCGCTTGTGGGCACGCGTGCCTCATTATGCGTTGTTGCTCAGGCTCCTGAGATGCACTCTTGCCGCACGGGGTGTTGTTCCCTAGCGCGTGCATGGCTTCTTGCCAAAGCTTCTTTTCGGATTGTTTCGGATTGCTCTTGCACCAGGCTTTCACAATTTTGAGTTTGACTTGCCACAGATATGGATGGAGGCTCGGTGAAGAGACATCGAAAACTTTCGTTCTTCTGATGTATGAATGAAAGAGACGCTTCGATCCCCTAGCTGAGAGCAGAGCTCGACATGGCTTCGCCGCTTGTGGGCACGCGTGCCTCATTATGCGTTGTTGCTCAGGCTTCTGCGATGCACTCTTGCCGCACGAGATGTTGTTCTCTAGCGCGTGCGTGGCTTCTTGCCAAAGCTTCTTTTCGGATTGTTTAGGATTGCTCTTGCACTGGGCTTTAACATTTTGAGTTTGGCTTGGTACTTCTGTGGATGGATGTTCGGTGAAGAGACATTGAAAACTTTCGTTCTTCTGATGTGTGAATGAAGGAGATGCTTCGATCCCCTAGCTGAGAGCAAAGCTCCACATGGCTTCGCCGCTTCTGGGCACGAATGCCTCATGAATTGTTGTTGCTCCGGCTCCTGCGATGCACTCTTGCCGCACGAGGTGTTTTTGCCCTAGCGCGTGCATGTCACTCTTGCCACAGCGTCTTCGCGGATTGTTTTGGATTGCTCTTGCACGGGTCGTTTCGGAATGTTTAGGATTGCTCTTACACGGGGCTTTCACATTTTGAGTTTGGCTTGGTACATCTGTTGATGGATGCTCGGTGAAGTGACATCGAAAACTTTCGTTCTTCTGATGTGTGAATGAAGGAGACGCTCCGATCCCCTAGCTGAGAGCAAAGCTCGACATGGCTTCGCCGCTTCTGGGCACGAATGCCTCATGAATGGTTGTTGCTCCAGCTCCTGCGATGCTTTCTTGCCGCGAGAGTCTTTGTTCCCTGAGCTCGTGCATGGCTTCTTGCCATTGCGTTTTTTTTGCCGATTGTTTTGGATTGCTCTTTGACGTTGCTTTCAGCCCTTTGAGTTTGGCTTGCCACAGACGTGGATGGATGCTCGGTGAAGAGACATCGAAAACTTTCGTTCTTCTGATGCGTGAATGATAGAGACGCTTCGATCCCCTAGCTGAGAGCAAAGCTCGACATGGCTTCGCCGCTTCTGGGCACGAATGCCTCATGAGTTGTTGTTGCTCCGGCTTCTGTGATGCACTCTTTCCGCACGATGTGTGGCTCTAGCGCGTGCATGGCACTCCTGCCACCCCGTCTTTTCGGATTGTTTTGGATTGCTCTGCGACGGGGCTTTCAGCAATTTGAGTTTGGCTTGCCACAGATGTGGATGAATGCTCGATGAGGAGGCATCGAAAACTTTCGTTCTTCTGATGTGTGAATGAAAGAGACGCTTCGATCCCCTGGCTGAGAGCAATGAGTCTCCTCTTGTGTTATTCTTTGACTCCCCTGGAGTTCTTGCGATCCTGGGCTGTCTGGGGGACCCCGGGGGCCGCGCCCAGGAGCGAAGCCACCTCTGGGGGGAGCCTGTCGGATCGTCTGGGGACCCCGAGGGGCCGCCACGCGCGAGCGAACCAGTGTTGTGCACATGCTCTGAACCCCGTCCAGAGACTGTAGCACGCCTCTGGCCCGTCGGGCCGGCGACTCGGGAGTCCCACGGGGAACCTTGGTCGTGAGACGGAGAGGGTCGGCTACACGGTGCGTTCCTCATATTCCCTGCACGAGTACTCCAGCAGCTCTAGGGCATCCCGCGAATAGTCTTAACATGAGTGTTGTTGTTGTTGTTGTTGTTGTTGTTGTTGTTGTTGTTGTTGTTGTTGTTGTTGTTGTTGTTGTTGTTGTTGTTGAATGCTCATCTCTAAATAATTAATTGTTGTTGCTCTCTGGCAACGGTTCCGCGCGCTCTCGCCTCGACGCTGGCTACATTTTCTCTGAAAACGAGGCTCCCGCTCGAGTGTTGGCTTGAGCCTAAATGTGGGCCCTTGGAGGCCCAGCTGCGACAACAACGGCTCCCGCTCGATACTTCCTCACAATTTTCCCCGAGACACCCTGGCCAGAGAGGCCCCCGAACTCAGGAACGGCGCTCTCGCTCGAGACTTCCTCGCAATGCAATTAAGGTGGCGGAGGTCCAGCCACGACTACAAGGGCTCCTGCTCGATACTTCCTCACGGTTTACTCCGAGAGCCCCTGGCCAAGAAGGCCCCCGATCTCAGGAATGGCGCTCTCGCTCGAGACTTTCCCGTAATTCAGGCAAGTTGGTGGAGGCCCAGACACGGCGACAAGGGCTCCCGTTCGATATTTCTCCATGGGTATTCCTGGAGTCCCTGGCCAGAGAGGCCCCCGAACTCAGGAACGGCGCTCTCGCTCGAGATTTCTTCGCACTTCAGTCAGTGGCCGACAAGGAAGAGACCCCCCCGAAAGGGTGTGCAATCGAAGGCGAAGTGGGCGGGCATCGTGGGTTGGGGTATTCGGAATGCAAGACACGTGTGCCAGTAAGAGCGAATAGTCTTAACATGAGTGTTGTTGTTGTTTTTGTTTTTGTTGTTGTTGTTGTTGTTGTTGTTGTTGTTGTTGTTGTTGTTGTTGTTGTTGTTGTTGTTGTTGTTTTTGTTGTTTTTGCGGCTGTTGTTGTTGTTGTTGTTGTTGTTGTTGTTGTTGTGGTTGTTATTGTTGAATGAGGACGATTAGACCGGCCCGGGGGGACCCCAGCAACCCCAGCAACCCCAGCAACCCCAGCAACCCTTCCGCGGCCGCGGAAGGGGTCCTGGTAGGATCCCATAGGATTCCTGAGGGATCCCTATCGGATTCCTCAGGGATCCCATAGGATTCCTTAGGGATCCCATAGGTTTCCTATACGATTCCTATAGGATTCCTTAGGGATCCCATAGGATTCCTATACGATTCCTATAGGATTCCTAAGGGATCCCATAGGCTTCCTCAGGGATCCCATAGGATTCCTCAGGGTACCTAAGGGATACCCATAGGATCCCCATAGGATTCCTAAGGGATCCCATAGGATTCCCATACGATTCCTTTAGGATCCGCATAGGATTCCTATAGGATTCCAGTAGGATTCCTAAGGGATCCCATAGGATTCCTCAGGGACCCCATCGGATTCCCAAGGGACCCTACAGGATTCCTCAGGGATCCCATAGGATTCCTAAGGGCTCCCATAGGATTCCTAAGGGACCCCATAGGATTCCTAAGGGATCCTGTAGGATTCCTTAGGGATTCCATAGGATTCCTAAGGGATCCCATGGGATCCTATAGGATTCCTCAGGGATCCCATAGGATTCCTAAGGGGCCCCATAGGATTCCCAAGGGATCCCCATAGGATTCCTAAGGGAGCCCATAGGATTCCCATACGATTCCTATAGGATCCGCATAGGATTCCTAAGGGATCCTATAGGATTCCTAAGGGATCCTATAGGATTCCTCAGGGATCCCATCGGATTCCTAAGGGATCTCATAGGAATCCTAAGGGATCCCATAGGATGCCTATAGGATTCCAATAGGATTCCCATAGGATCCCAGTAGGATTCCTCAGGGACCCCATAGGATTCCCAAGGGATCCCATAGGATTCCTAAGGGATCCCATAGGATTCCCGTACGATTCCTATAGGATCCCCATAGGGTTCCTAAGGGATCCTATAGGATTCCTAAGGGATCCTATAGGATTCTTGAGGGATCCCATCGGATTCCTAAGGGATCCCATAGGATTCCTAAGGGATCCCATAGGATTACTATAGGATTCCAACAGGATTCCTATAGGATCCCCAGTGGGATTCCTAAGGGAACCCATAGGATTCCTCAGGGACCCCATAGGATTCCCAAGGGACCCTACAGATTTGACTTCGCCATCCCTGGGGGGGCTGCGGTCTGCGAAACTGTCGCCACTTTCGAGGGCTGCTGGGGGGGGGGGGGGGGGCATCGGAGTGACCTGCGCGGGGACTTAGTATAAACAGGTTGGATCCTTCGGAACGCTGAAATAGGAATTCGATAGGAAATGGTCGAGTCCCAGCCGCCGGAGGAATTCCTTAATCATTTATTTGTTTTTGAATCGGAATTCAATAGGACATGGTCGAGTCGGGGACGGGGGGGTCCTTAACTGCGTCCCCCCGTCGGGGCCCGAAAATGAACCTCTTGGGGCCCTCGTGGGCCGCTCTTGGAGCGGTCTTGGGTGTTCTTGGGGCGGTCTTGGGGCCCCCCTGGGCCCCTTTTGGGGCCCTCTTGGGCCATCCAGAAGCCATCTTGAGGCCTCAAGAGGCCATCGGGCGCGAAAGGGTGACAATGCAAAAAACATCGGAAAAACATACAGGATTTGAATGATTTTGGCCTCTTGAGGGCTTCCTTGGAGGGCTCGAAAGGCACTTGGAGCCGTCCTGGGGCGGTCTCCAGAGCTCTTGGATGCATGTTGATAGCTATCTTGAACCATCTTGGGATATCTTGCGCGATCTTGGAGACCATCTTGGGCTCTCTGGGACCCGCTTGGAGCCATCTTGGGCCATCTTGGACGCTCCAACCGCTCGCGGCACCCTCCCTCCAGGTCCAGGGGGAGGGGGTAGGGGGAGGGGGAACCCCCTCCCCGAAGGGGAAAAAGGGGGTTTAGCAGAACGAGCTCCTTAGACCACTCACGCCCTAAAGTGCTGGTGGGATTCGCCGGTTTGGGCCCACGCTGGCTAACATCGTAGCCACTCTGCCCCAGGCCTCTTGGGCGAACCCCACCGCGAACACCTTGGGCAAAGCTGTTGTTGTTGTTGTTGCTCCTGGGTCTCCTCCTCCTTGCGTTCCAGCGTGGGCGTGCATGGTTGAATGCGCCCAGGGTATTTTTTCTTCGGGCCCCAGGACTCACGGAAATCGACCCGCGGTCCGAAATCATGATTCCAGGACGGCCTCCAGGTGCGCAGATCGCTCAAGAGTGAACGACCCACGCGATGTCAGCAGCCAGTTCCCATGTCGTCGCGACTGCGGTCGTCTGCGTCGTCGTCGTCGCCATCGCCCTCATGTCATCGGCTGGCTCGAGTGGCGCCCTGCGCCCTGGCTTTCAGCAAGCTGATTTCCTAAGCTCCTCCCATATTTCCATATCTCTAAGCCCCGACGGCATAGCCTAACGGCGCCGATGGTGGCCCTCGCCTACGGTCGTCTGGCCATGATGGCGATCACCAGGGTGGTTTTCGAGGGCGGCTTGACCGGCTCCGCCTGGGGCGACTGGTCGCTCTACCCGGGCTCCCCGGATTTGGCGGTCCAGGATCCGTAGAGGGAAGCTACACGCACCACCACCATGCCTCAGCAGGGCCATCCTGGGATGCAGGATGCTGTATCGACCCTCCTGCCCAAGGCAGGAGGGCGCATACACCATGCCGGGGTCCAGGATGGCCCTGGCCTGGCGTGGTGGCGGTGTATGCTTACCTGCCTTCTCGCGTGCAGGATCCAGTTGGCTTCGCCGTGAGCAGCACGCCAGACCTCAGCAGCAGCACCGTGACCATCACGATCATCACCGGCTCCGACTTGGGCGTCTTGGAGCTCCACAGCAACAACGCCACAGACACCACCGCGATATTCTTCGGCAGGGAGCGATCGCGTTTGTTCTGGTGCACGCGGCGGCGGCGGTGGCGACGGCAACGGCTTCGCCGAGGCCGTGCCCTACTACAGGCGGCAGCGGCGGCGGCGAACGCCAAGGCCGAGGCGTCCGGCGGCGCGGGGCGCGGCCAGGGCGCACGGCGGATCGCGGCGGCTGCTGCGGCGGCAGGCGCCGCCGCCGCAGCGGCGGCTGGCGCGGAGGGCTCGGAGGGCCAGGCGGAGGACGATGAGTTTTCGGCCGCGGACCTCGAAAAGTGGATGGTCATCAAGAAGCGCGCAGGCTATCCATCTGGCTACAGCCAGCCCCGCCCTCGTGCCAGCGCAGCATCGCGGGGAGTGGCGGTCCGCGCGGGTCCTCCCGGGGCCCCCCAGGGAAGAACAGCCGACGCCCCTGCCAGACAGCGCATGGCACTTCAAAGCGCTTGGGCCCAGCATGGGTGGCGGATTGCGGACTATGCGTCGGAGTTTTCCGAGACTGGACAGGCCACAAAAGCCGCAGGCCACCTTGCAAGGCGCACGCCGACAGCCGCGACGTGCTGACGCCGGAGGAGATGGTGCAGCTGCGTCAAGAGTTTGTGGAGGAGCTCGCGAACCCTGCTTTGGCCAAGGAGAGAAAAGTTGCAAAGGCAAAGGCTAGGCACCACGCGGGGTGGAAACCTCCGGAGGCGCCGCAATCTCAGGAGGAGTACCGCTTTGATTTCGGGAAACATTCTGGTTCCACCTTGAGGAGTGTGCTTCAGGAGGACCCTGGCTACCTTGATCGGTTGATGAGTTGGAGGAACAACATCCTGGACCAGAAGCTGACATTGAGGTGTGCTCTTGAGAAGGAGGGCCTCCTCGAGGGGCTCCTGGCGAAGAGGCCCCAGCTGATGGTCGAGAGAGCGCGGGGGATGATCGCGAAGGCGGCGGAGGACAAGGACAAGCCCCTGCATCCGGAAATCGCCAAGTTGCGGGTCGCGCAGCACATCGAGGCCACCGAAATCTTGGCCATGCATTCCAGCGAGACTGCCGTGGCGGCGCTTGCAGCGCCCCCGCGGGACCAGCAGCAGAAGAGAAAACGAGTGTCGGCAGCCAGGTACCTTCTCCCGCACTGTTCCAGATGTGGGAGCGTGGAGCACAAGCGGCCGCAGTGCCCGAACAAATCGCTGCAGGGCGAGGTCGTGGAGGACTGCCGCAGCCAGGCCGTCGTGGATTACATGCGGAACCGCCGATCTGCTGCACTTGTCGCCAGGCTGAAGTACACGCAAATATCTATCAGAACGCGGGAGTACGAAGAGAGGGCGAAGAAGATGGCGAGGGCCCCGATTGACACGGACTTTGTGCAAATGGCACGGTGGTCCCCAGAAGAGTTCGTCCACTACCTCGTGTCCGCTGGCATTTTGCACGACTTGAAAGGGACGCCGTGCCCGCGAGGGAAGTGCCAATCCTCCAAGAAGTCGAGCTTCCTCGAGGGCGCCGAGAAGGAGCTGGGCCAATTGCGATGCAATGCTGAAAAGGGGCAGGAAAAGGGGCTGGGCCAATTGCGATGCAATGCTGAATCCTATAGGATTCCTAAGGGATCCTATAGGATTCCTATAGGATTCCTAAGGAATCCTATAGTATTCCTAAGGGATCTTATAGGATCCTATAGGGTCCTATAGGATCCTATAGGGTCCTATAGGACTTCTAGAGGATCCTATAGGATTTCATAGATTTCCTATAGGATCCTATAGGATTTCTATAGGATCCTATAGGATTTCCTATGGGATTTCATAGGATTTCTAGAGGATCCTATAGATCCTATAGGATCTTATAGGATCCTAGCAGAGCTCCTCATAGAGCTCATAGAGCTCCTCTATGGGATTCCTAAGGGATCCTATAGGATTCCGAAGGGATCCCACAGGGTTCCTAAGGAATCCTATAGGATTCCTAAGGGATCCTATAGGATTCCTAAGGGATCCCATAGGATTCCTAAGGGATCCCATTCCCATAGGATTCCTAAGGGATCCTCCTATAGGATTCCTAAGGGATCCCATAGGATTCCTAAGGGATCCCATAGGATTCCTAAGGGATCCTATAGGATTCCTATAGGATTCCTAAGGAATCCCATAGGATTCCTAAGGAATCCCATAGGATTCCTAAGGGATCCTATAGGATTCCTATAGGATTCCTAAGGAATCCCATAGGATTCCAAAGGGATCCTATAGGATTCCTATAGGATTCCTAAGGAATCCTATAGTATTCCTAAGGGATCCTATAGGATTTCCTATAGGATCCTATAGGATTTCTCGAGGATCCTATAGGATTCCTCAAGAGCTCGCTGCACCGGTGCGCACACGCGTCGTGCTGTCAGAATCCGCATGGAGGACGTAGCGTTGAGAGCTTGGTCTGTGGAGGTAAGCTTTCGGGGTTGCTGGGGGTTGCTGGGGTTGCTGGGGTTGCTGGGGTTGCTGGGGTTGCTGGGGTTGCTGGGGTCCCGCGGTTGCCCCCGGGCCGGTCAAGTCGGCCTTGTCCCTAGGGGAGGAGGCGCTGTGGAGCTCCCCAGTGGACGGGCCGGTCAACTGCGCCTCGTTCTTATTGTTGTTATTGTTGTTGCTGCTGCTGCTGTTGTTTTTTTTTGTTGTTGTTGTTGAAATCTCATTTCTGAATTATAATTATTGTTGATACCTCCCGTCCGCTGCACATTGTTTTTTTCGATTGAAGTGCCCTTCCCGGGGCTCGCACTCTGTTTTTTATCAGGGAAAGTCTCGAGGGTCAAACTGTGTCGTTGGCCCCCGGTTTGCAACAACAGCGGCTCCCGCCTGAGACTTCCTTACAATTTAGCCAGGACCCGCGCTCCCGCCCGAGACTTCTCGCGTTTTATTCAGGAATCGCGCTCTCGCTTGGGACTTCCTTAGATTTTATTCTCCCGGCGCTCTGGAGTCGCGCTCTCGCTGGAAACTTGCTTGCAATTTGCTGAAGAATAGCGACCTTGCGTTGGAATTTCCCGCAATTTACCCAAGCGCCGCGCTCCCGACACCCAGGCACCCAGGAGTCGCGCTCACGCTCAGGACTCCCTCACAGGTTACATAAGAATCGGGATCTCGCTGCCCTTCGTGGCCCCGTTGCAGCCCTTCGTGGCCCCCTCGCTTCCTTTCGTGGCCCCGTTGCAGCCCCTCGTGGCCTCCTCGCTGCCCTTCGTGGCCCCGTTGCAGTCCTTCGTGGTCCCCTATCTTTGTTTCGTGGCCCCGTTTCAGCCCTTCGTGGCCTCCTCGCTGCCCTTCGTGGCCCCGTTGCAGTCCTTCGTGGCCCCCTATCTTTGTTTCGTGGCCCCGTTGCAGCCCTTCGTGGCCCCCTCGCTGCCCTTCGTGGCCCCGTCGCAGGCCTACGTGGCCCCGTTGCAGCCCTTCGTGGCCCCCTCGCTGCCCTTCGTGGCCCCGTTGCGTCCCTTCGTGGTCCCCTCGCTGCCCTTCGTGACCCCATATATGTATGCCCTTTGTGGCCCCCGCTCGATCGCGCCCGTGTTGGCCCCATATGCACCTGTCCTACGTGGCCCAGTTGCTACCCTCAGTGGCCCCATCGTTGCCTTCTGTGGCCCCGCATTATCTGACCTTCGTGGCCCCCGCTCGTTCGCGCTCTTCGTGGCCCCATACGCATTCCCTTCGTGTCCCCGCTGCTGCCCTTCGTGGCCCACTTCGAGTCCTTGTGGCCCTGCTGTCGTTCTCTTTCGCTCTCGCTTTCGCTCGTCGTCGTCGCCGTCGTCGTCGTCGTCGCCGTCGTCGTCGGCGTCGTCGTCGTCGTGGTCGGTCCCCTGTGCGTCCCTCTTGGGGTTGGGTCGACGGTCCGCGGCTGCCCCGCCGATCAGCGCTGCCGCTGGCCAGGCCGACGGTCCGCGGCCGCCCCGCCGCTTGCCGGGGCCTGGCCTGCAGGGAAGAACGGTATACCCCCCAATAGGGGTTCGATCGAAGAAGAAGAGGGCGGGTATCGAGGGTCTGGGAAATAGGCGCTATTGGACACTCGAGCAGATAAGGGCGAACAGTCTTAGAATGACTGTTGTTGTTGTTGTTGTTGTTGTTGTTGTTGTTGTTGTTGTTGTTGTTGTTGTGGCTGTTGTTGTTGTTGTTGTTGTTGTTGTTGTTGTTGTTGTTGTTGTTGTTGTTGTTGTTGTTGTTGTTGTTGTTGTTGTTGCTGCTGCTGCTGCTGCTGCTGTTGTTGTTGTTGTTGTTGTTGTGGTTGTGGTTGTGGTTGTGGTTGTGGTTGTGGTTGTGGTTGTGGTTGTGGTTGTGCTTGTGCTTGTGGTTGTTGTTGTTGTTGTTGTTGTTGTTGTTGTTGTTGTTGTTGTTGTTGTTGTTGTTGTTGTCGTTTCGACACGTTGCGCGCTGTTGCGCTATTTTTTCGTGGGGGCGTGGCGGGGCAGAACACGATACATTCTTCCAATGTATGTTTCGGCGGCCTCGAGAGGAACTGGGAGCAGGCGCGCGTGAAGCCCTTGCACTTGTGTGTGTGTGTGTTTCGCGGTTTCTCTGCCTGCGACCTGTTGCGGTCCGCCGCCTGCCACCGCACCTAGGTCGTTCCTTGGTCTCTTTGTCGGTCCACTCTGCTTACTCGGTTCCCCCGCCTTCCGGTCTCGTTTGGCGTGTGCCACCCTCCACCTTACCGTAGTCTCGTCAACCCACTGCTCCCCCAGCCATCCATGCCCAGATGGTCATGGCTGCCGGCAGCTGCGAGGCCTTCGCGGTCTTCGAGTGCGTGTGCGGGCCCAGACGCGCACGCGCGATTTGGTATTTTCCAACCTTCTATTCCCTGTCGCCGCGCGCAGGGCCGCGACGCAAAAGCGTGTGTGTGTGTGTGTGTGTGTGTGTGTGTGTGTGTGTGTGTGTGTGTGTGTGTGTGTGTGCGTCTGTGTGTGTGTGTGTATGTGTGCGTCTGTGTGTGTGTGTGTGTGTGTGCGTGTGTGTTCTCAGGCGCACCGCCCGGCTCCGCCAGTTTTCGCGGCTGTTTTGGCCTGCGACTTTTTGCAGCTCCGCCGCCTTCAGCTCGCTCTCCCCGATCACTCCTTGACGCATTCCCTGCTCGGTCCACTCACCTTCCAGTCGTGGTTGGCTTCTTTCACCATCCACCTTCGCCGAAGGTTAATCTACTCCCCGACCCTCCCCGCCATCCGTGCCTGGATGGTTATGGCTGCCGTTGGCTGCGAAACCCTGCGCGGTCTCTGAGCGTTCGGCTTGGCGTAGACGTTCGCGCTTCACTATTTGCTTTTAAGTTTCTACGGTCCGTCCCCGCGCGTGGGGCCGCGATGCCAAAATGTGTGTGCGCTCGATTCCATTTTGTTGATGCCGTCGATGACGGATTTGGTGGTAACGATCGCAAGGGCGAGGGCGAATATGAAGATGATGATGATGATGATGATGATGATGATGATGATGCCGATCTTGCGACAGGCGTTTTAGGTTTTAGAAATTCGGGACGTTTCGCGTATCCCCACCGGCCCACCCTAGCAGCCACCGCCTTGCATGGACGCTGTGTGCGCGCTTCCGCCCCTGGCCCTGGCACCCACACTCAGTGCAGCTTGCAGCTCACTTGAGGCGCCGTTTAGGCAGCTTGAGCAGTTTAGGTGCGCGGCTCTAGTTTGCTCCTGTTGTCAATTAGTAGGCCCGCGCCCCGGACTTACGACTCGCCGCTTGCGCTCTCGCCTGCGGCCGCGACCAAAAAAATAATATCCCCACCGGCTCATCCAGATACGAAGCCCAGGCGAGTTGAAGACGACGACGACAAGGACGAGTCAACCAGACATTTTTCGCGGAAGCTTCGCTCCGCGAGCTTTTGGGAAACATTTTGGATGCCTTTCTGGAGGCCTCTTGGAGCCATCTGGGCGACATTTCGGGAGCCTTTTGAGCCTTCTTGGGGTCGGGTCCTATTGGGGCTCATATATATATATATATATATATATATATATATATATATATATATTCTCTCGGGACGATCTTGGGCCCCACGGCTTCAGGGGGAGGATGGTTGAAATTTGCGCGTTTACCGCGGAGGCTGAAACATGGGGCCTTCTTGGGGTGCTATTGGGGCGCTCTTGGGCGCTCTTGGGGCCGCCTTGGGGGCCTCTCGGGGCTCTGTTGGGCCATACTGGGATAATCTTGGGGCCTCAGAGGCCGGTCGGAAGAGAAAAGACGAGAAAGCAACACCCATTTATGTTCCTCAGGCGCAAACATTGGAAGGATTTTGGCCTGTTGGGGGGTGCTTTGGAAGCCGCGGAGGGCACATGGAACTCTCCTTGGGCTGTCGTGAAGTATATCGGAGGTATGTTGGAAACTATATCGAGTCATGTTGAAGTATTCTATCTTGGAGGCCATCTTGGGCTTTCCAGGACCGTCTTGGGGCCATCTATACATATAACGGCGCACCGGGTCCGGGGGCCCGGGGCCGGGACCCCGACCACAAATGTGGGCCCCGGGGGGCCCGGAGGCTCGTCGGACCGCCGGACGCCGTCCAAGATCGTTCGCAGGCGGCTTCGGAACGCGCTCCGATGGCTCCAGATGCCTTCCAAGACGCCTGTCATGACACCAAGAAGGTCCCAGAAGCCTCCAAGACGCTCCGAGAGGCAGCCCAAGAGAGGCCCAAGAAGCAAAAATCGTGCCATTCCTATGGGAAAACGTATATTTTTCGCATGTTCGCCTCTTGGGCTTTCACCGCGTCCAAGACGGCCCAAGAGGCGCCCAAGACCGCCCCAAGACGGCCCAAGAAGCTTCCAAGAGGGCCCCAGGACAGCCCAAGAGGGCCCCAAGACGGCCCAAGAGGCGCCCAAGATGGCCCAAGAGGGCCCCAAGACGGGCCCAAGAGGGGGCCCAGAGGGGGACCACGAACCGCAAGCTCGAGCCTTCCGCCCCAAGAGGCCGCCAGGAGGCCCCAAGGAGGCCCCTCAAGAGGCCCCAGGAGACCCCCAAGAGGCCCAAAGGAGGCCCCGAGAAGCCCCAAATCGGCCCCCAAAATGCTTCGAACCTGCTTCCAGGAGGCCCCCGACAGGTTCAGAGGCTCCCGAGAAGCTACGTCAAACTCCCAGCGAGCGGCCGGACGAGGCCCCCCACAAAATCACAAGAGGGTTCCAGTATTTGTATCCTTCAGCGCTCTCTGGCCTTCTTCCCCCTGCCCCCTTCCCTGCGACTTTCGTTGACTCAAGCTCGCCTCCTAGCTAGAACCTAAGCGCGCGCGAAGCGCGCGCGTGGTTCTAGTTTGGATATTTTGGACGCTCCAATCGGTCGCGCCCCCCCCCCTCGGTCCAATCCCATGGGGAAGGGGGTAGGGGGACGGGTAAGCTCCCCCCCGAAGAGGGGAAGGAGTCTTTTCCCCAACCCTCCTGTGTTGGGTTGTCGTTTTGAATATAGCACTGGTCTCCACTCCTCCTGCGTTGCTCCCGGGTGGCTGCGGACTGCGCAACTGTTGCCACTTTCGCGGGCTCCTAGAAGGTCCAGCGGAGTGGAAATGTACGTGTATCCAGACGAGACCTCGCGGCTCCCTGGGTGGCTGCGAATTGTTCTATGGACGCCACTTTCGTGGGCTCCTGGGAGGACGAGCGGAGTGGAGGTGTACGCGCATCCAGACGAGACCTTTCGGCTCCCTGGGTGGCTGCGAACTGGGCATTTGTCGCCACTTTTGTGGGCTTCGGGGAGGTCCAGCGGAGTGGAGGTGTTATGCGCATCCAGACGAGACCTCGCGGCTCCCTGGCTGCGAATTGCGCATTGGTCGCCACTTTCGTAGGCTCCTGGGAGCTCCAGCGGGTTGGAGGTGCACGCTCGTCCAGATGAGACCTCGCGGCTCTCTTGGTGGCTGCGAACTGCGGTATTGTCGCCACTTTCGGGAGACACGGCGGAGGTGAGGGCAGCGCAGGTCATTTCAGACCTCGCGGCTCCCTTGGGGGCTTCGAACTGCCCAACTGTGGCTACTTTCGTGGGCTCCTGGGCGGCACGGCGGAGTGCAGGGCGCCCACATGGCGCGTGCGCACATGGCGCGTGGCACCGTCGCGTCATTTAGCGTGCGACACTGTTGCATCACAGAGCGCAGAGCGCCGGAACGTCACGCATCGCATGGCGCTGTCCTCAGCGGCCCAATCCTGCGCAGGTGCGCGACGCGCGTTGCCCGACAATGTTAGGCGAATAATTTCAGAGTGCTGCATATCTCGCACTGTGTTCTTGTGTATGGAGTTTGCATGCAAATAGTCGCCTTGCGTGGAGAAACGGTTGGGTAAGTCTCGCGTCGTTTGTTTTTAAGGACGAGAAGGACTCGTTATATTACCTTCGTCGAGAAGGGTGTTGGGGTCGGCAACATCTGTGCGCGATGATGGCAACAGTGACGAAGACGACAACGAATACGACTGCGATGATGGTGATGATGGTGATGACGATGATGATGCTGATGATAAGGATGATGATAATGATGATGCTTATGCTGATGCTGATGATGATGATGCTGATGCAGCTGATGATGATGACGATGATGATGATGACGTGAAACGATGACGACGAATCTGATCGTTATGCTGATGCTCCTGCTGCTGATGACGATGTTGATGTTGATGGCTACGATGACGAATGGTGATGATGATGATCTCATTTTTGTGCTGATGATGTCGACGATGACGATGCTGATGATGATATGATGATGAGGATGTTGTTGATGATGATGATGATGATGATGATGGTGATGGTGATGGTGATGATGATGGTGATGACGATGATGACGATGGCGACGATGACGACGACGATGCTGACGATGGCTGATGATGATGCTACTGATGATGATGACGATGAGTGGATGATGTTGTTGTTGTTGTTGTTACTGACGATGGTCATGACGATGGCGACGATGACGACGATGACGATGATGAGTATGATGATTGTGGTGGTTGTGATGATGATTCTGCTGATGATGATGGTGATGATAATTGTGATGCCCACGACGATGATGAGGTTGATGGTGTTGATAATGACTGTGATTGCAATGCTGATTAAGGTGACGATGACGAAAACGAAACCGAACATGATGACGGGGCCGACGATGATGCTGGTGATTGTGCTTATGCTGTTGACGACGACGACATCGCATACGATCTAGACCAGCCCATTTATAGCAATAGTTACGGCGACGATGACGATGACGATGAAGATGACGATGTTGATGATGATGACGACGACGACGATGATGATGATGATGATGATGATGATGATGATGATGAGGATGTTGATCCTAATGATGACGATGTTGATGATGATGACGATGGTGATGATGATGATGATGGAGATGCTGATGCTGATGCTGACGATGCTGATGCTGATGATGACGATGATACTGATGCTGCTGGTGATGATTCCGATGCCGATGGCGAGGACAACAATAACGACGATGGCGATAAGGTTTTTAATGCTGATGATGTTGACGACGACGGCGACGACGACTGCAGTGATGATGACGATGACGATGTCGACGACGGTGATGATGATGCTGATGATGAGGATGAAGGTTCTGATGGTGATGCTGCTGATGATGATGGTGATGGTGATGCTGGTGGCGATGATGATGCTGATGCTGCTGCTGATGATGATGATGCCACTGATGTTGTTGTTGATGCTGATGATGACGACGGCGACTATACTGCTGATGATGGCGATGGCGACGACGATGATGATGATGCTGATGATGAGGATGCTGAATCTGATTATGATGATGAGGATGATGATGATGATGATGATGGTGATGGTGGTGCTGGTGGTGGTGATTTTTTGGCGAATTGTGATGACGATACTGCTGATGCTGATTCTGATTCTGATGCTGATGCTGACCGTGATGATGCTGATGATCATTCTGATAATGCTGATTATGATGATGCTGATGATGATGATGATGTTGATGATGATGCTGATGATGATGATGATGCTGATGCTGATGATGATGGTGATGATGCTGCTGATGATGATGTGGATGATGATGCTGGTGTTGATGTTGATGATGCTGGTGATGATGGTGGTGGTGATGGTGATGATGATGATGATGATGATGATGATGATGCTGATGCTGATGATGACGATGAGGATGCTGTTGCCGATGAGGATGATGATGATGATGATGATGATGATGATGATGATGCTGGCGATGATGACGATGATACTGATGCTGCTGATGTTGATGATGCTGCTGCTGTTGCTGCTGATGGTGATGATGATGATTATGCCGATGATTGTGATGCTGCTGATGCTGTTGCTGATGATGATGCCGATGATGGTGCTGCTGATGATGTCGATGATGATGATGGTGATGGTGATGGTGATGATGATGATGATGATGATGATGATGATGATGATCATGATGATGATGATGATGATGATGATGATGATGATGATGATGATGATGATGAAGAAGAAGAGTAATACGAATACGAAGAAGAAGATGACGGTTGTGTTGCTGACGATCAGCATTGTGAGGATTATTCGGATGGTGAGGTGATGCGGTGGTGATGGTTGCGAGGATGATGTCATGTTGACGACGACGACGGCGATAATGCCGATTCTGCTGTTGATGCTGACGACGGTGAGGGTGGTGGCGATGATGAGGACGATGATGACGGCGACGTGGACCTTTTCGCGGTGCCCCCCTCGCCCCAGGCTGGAGGAGCTCGGCGTGGCGGAGTTCAGGCCCGCCCGCGCTTCGCGCGCGCGCGCGCTTCGAAACGCGGCCGCGCTGCGCCGCGCTGCGCCCCGCTGCGCCTGGCTGGCGGCGAGCGGCAGGGGGGAGGAGGAGGGCGTGGGAGGGGAGGGGGAGGGAGGGGGAGGGAGGGGGAGGGAGGAAGGGGAGGAGGGAGGGGGGGGGGGAGCAGCAGGGGGGGGGCTGATGCTGATGCTGATGATTATGATGCTGATGATGCTGTTGATGGTGATGGTGGTGATGATGACAACGATGTTGATCAGACAGGCTGATGATAGGACATTAATTGGATGTGGAGAAGGATGAGGAGGATGAAGAGGAGGAGGAGGATGAGGGATGAGGAGGGAGGAACACATTGGGGAGTGGTTAGTACGAGCGAGGGAGGAAGTGGGAGGGAGGGAGGGGCCTTCGATCGGACTGTTGCGAATTTCAAGATCCAGGACCTTCAATTGTGAGGTTGGGCGGGGCGAAACGCCAGGCTCGCCCTGCCGACGCGTCTGGGGTTGCGACAGGGGTGAGTTATGTATACAACCTAGACGGATTGAGGAGGAGGGCGAGGAGGGCGAGGAGGAGGAGAAGGATGAGGAGGAGGAGTAAGAGCACCATTGTAAACCCATTATTCATCAACGACATTGCGAGGAGCCTTCCCTCCAAGTGCCCTCTTCATAGCTCCTACCAGGGTTTTTTTTCACTGAGGGAAGTGCACCGTTGGAAGACAACCGTTTGATAATCTTGAACTGTGCCAGTGCACCATTCATGGGACATCAACGCCGCGAATCACCGTAACTGTTGCATCTTGACGATCGTGAATCGCGCCAGAATGTCATTCTTGGAACTCCAACACTGCCAATCAGCGTAACTGTCGCGCCCTGAGAATCAGACATGCGCAAGAACGCTATTTCTGGGACGATCGCCATGATAATCCGTGGACGTGTTGTAAACGTGCGCCGCGCTAAGGCGAGAGCCACATCTTGAAATGGAGCGGCCCTCCATCCATGAAGCTCTGGCATTTCTTTAAGACGAACGTGCGCGGCGCTGAGGCGAGAGCCACTTTTTGGCAACGTTCCGCCCTCTATTCGTGAAGCTACTCCAGTTTTGATGCCGAATTTGCGCGGCGTCATTCGTGAATCACATTCTGAAGACGCCCCACCCTACGTCCGTGAAGCTCTTGCATTTTAAAGCAGATGTGCGCGGTGCTGAGGCGAGAGCTACAGTTTCAAAACCACCCGATCTCCATCCGTGAAGCTCTTGTAGATGCTTGAGACGAGTGTGCGCGGCGCTGAGGCGAGAACCACCTTTTGAAAGCTGCCCGCCCTCCATCCGTGAACATTGTCATGGCGCCAACATCGCAGAGCCGATTTCGTTCGGAAGACGATAGAATGGGCCTGGAGTGTCCTGGAGAATTTGGTTCCGGATTTCGAGGTGAATTTCGTGCGGGTTTGGCCAGGGATAAAGACTACAACAAATCCACGCGAAATTCACTTCGTTTTTCACGCGCCTTTTCGGGCAGAAATCCACGCAGCAGTCCACGCAGAGCTCCGCTGCAGCACGTCTGCAGTGCCGGTGCAATGAACATTGTCGCAAGTTTCAATCTTCAGGATCATGTGTGGCGAGGAAGTCGCAGGCGAAACGCCCGGTCCGCCCTTGCGACCTGCCTTGGGGTGCGACGGGGCGAGAAGGGTGGAGAGGGCGAGGGAGTGGGCGAGGAAGTGCGGAGGAGGAGGAGGAGGAGGAGGCGGACGAGGAGGAGGAGGACGAGGAGTTAGGAGGAGGGCAAGGAGGAGGACGAGGAGGAGGAGAAGGAGGAGGATGAGGAAGAGGGCCAGGAGGCGGAGGAGGAGGAGGAGGAGGAGGAGGAGGAGGAGGATATATCAATTTGGTTTGCAGTGTTTTGCGCAGCGGTGGGACGACGCAGATAAGCAATTCAGCGAATGCCTGACAAGTGGCACTGGTGTCACGGTCAACAGGACTTGTATTGAGCCCGAGGTTTCACATTCTGCTTTTCAAAGCTGGTGCGAAGGCAAAGGCGCAAGACATGTTGCGCCACGCCAACACATTCTGACGCTTCGCGTGCACATCATGCCCTTCACCATCGCCATTATCTTTTCTTCATCTCCATCTTCATTATCATCATCAACATCATCATCATCACTATCATCATCGTCGTCATCCTCGTCGTCATCATTCTTGGCATCGTCATCGTCGTCGTCATTGTCATCATCATCGTCATCATCATCGTCATCATCATTGTCATCGTCGGCGTCAGCGTCCTACTCCTCGTCATCGTCATCGTCATTGCCATCGTCATCATTATCACCACCATCATCATTATCATCATCATCATGCTCCTTATCCTCATCATCATCGTCATCATCACCATCACCATCACCATCGTCATCATCGGCATCATCGGCATCATGATCATCGTCATTGTCATCGTCATCGTCATCGTTATCGTCATCGTCATCGTCATCGTCATCGTCATCGCCATCGTCACTGTCGTCATCATCACCATCACCATCACCATCACCATCATCACCATCACCATCACCATCACCATCACCATCATCATCATCACCATCACCATCACCATCACCATCACCATCACCATCACCATCACCATCACCATCACCATCACCATCACCATCACCATCACCATCACCATCACCATCACCATCACCATCACCATCACCATCACCATCACCATCACCATTACCATCAGCACCATCACCACCTTCCTTCTCATCATCATAATTCTTTTCCTTCGCACCATTTTTATTACCATCTGTGTCTCTCTGCGCAGATCAGACCCCGACGGGCACGATTTTCCGCACGCTGGCTCGTTGTGTCGGAGGGTGCGGTGGTGGAGGAGTGAGGATGGTGGCGGTGGAGGATGTTCGGATTATAGTCCACATTCAGCTCGAGTTGGCCGTAGACTCGCCGCTGGCCCTACGTCGGCATTGCGCTACGGGCCCTGGCAGGAGGCGGAGTCGCACCTGTAGTTGGTCAGTTCCATTTCCTCCGCAATTTTGTAACCTCCACTCCTCCTTGAATATCTATCCCTCCGCTGTCCTCTCTCCCTCCCCCACTTGTGGGTCGGGTAGGGGTGCTGGGGCGAGAGAGGACTTGGGGGGGGGAGGGGCGCCGGCAGGACCCTAGATGAGGGCAGAGCTTGCATCCTCTGTACCTGCAGGTTCGCCGCCAACTGTCACCACCCACCAGACCACCCCAACCCAACCCGAAGCCCTCAATTTGCCTTCCATTTCCAGTGGGGGGGGTTCGGGGAACGTTGAAAAAACACATGGTATCCGTACCCCCCCCAACCCGAAATTCGGGTCAAATTCGGGTCTTCGGGTTGGGTTGGGGTGGTCTGGTAGGTAGTCAAACTGTATTTTTTTCTAGCAGCCCCAGCGGTTGCCGGTGGGAGAGTGGGATTCTGGGCGAGACGACGGCCGCGAGCGAGTCGACCGCTAGGCGCCCGGTTAGGGCAGCAGTCAGGAGGGGAAACAACACACAGGCACAATTCATCGTCGAATCCCCAGAAGATATGGGAAAATATGGGAGGTGGGGGGGAAGACAGAACCCCAGAAAATATGGGAAAATATGGGGAATCCGGTTGTTTGTGTGTATCTATTTGTGTGTCCTGGGGCCCCTTCAGGTGAGGGCAGTAGGGTTGGTGCGAGGGGAGGTTGGAACATGGAGGGTCTGTGGGGGTGGAGCGCCAGCAAGACTTTCGACGAGGGCAGACACTGCATCTTTTGCACCTGCAGGTTACCCTCCAGCAGTATCCGTAAGATCCCACGGCTTCTGTCGGCTGCAGAGCCGGATGCCGAGCTGTGTGGGGGATGAGGACGCTGAAGACGACGCTTGTGTTCTTGGCTCGATCTGAGGCCTTCGGCGAGGGCTGGCGACTAGACCGTATCGGGCAAGAAGTACCCATGTACACCAATCGCTCAGTAGGAGCGTGTGCAGGCCAGTAAAGACCCTCGATGGAGGCAGTAGGGAGGAAGTGGAGGCGATGTTTGATGCCCTCGGTGAGGGCATCCTCCCGGTAAAGAAACCCTCGGTGAGGGCATCGACCCAAGAGGCAACGGGCAGCGTGGAGATGTGAGGATGAGAGGTGGATGTTGGATGTTGAATTCTGCCTGACGCTCGGCAAGAGCAATAGTCACGGGCATCTTTACATCGGCCCATCCTTGACTGCTGCCAGGGCATCGTTACATTGGCCCTAGCATCTTCGATGAACGTGTACCGCGTTGGATCATTGGCCCTGCACTGAAGCGATCTACCACAGGTTCCAGCACTGCCACGATAGGGGTGGGACTTGAGGGTCGTCATGGGGGGGAGGGGACTATCTTGCCGACGCCTGCAGATCTAATACCTATACGACCACCTTTGGGTGATGTGGAGTTTCGGGAGGGGGGAGGGGGAGAACGTCTCAGTCAATCGATGTCACATCGATCAAACTCTTGAGCTCACTCACAATTGATGCCACTTTCGATCTCACAGTCGATCCCACTACCGATTGGCAATCGAAGTCGCTATTGATTCCACAAGCAAACTTACTATCGATCTCTGATCTCACAAGCGATCTCACTATCGATCTTCAAGTCGATCTCCCAATCAATCTCACTGTCGACCTCACAACAGCTGTCACTAGCAGTCTCACTATCGAGCTCACAATCGATCTCACCATCGATCTCACTATCGGTCTGACAATCGATCTAACAATCGATCTCACAATTGATGTCAGTATCGATCTCACTTGGGATCCCACTGTAGATTTCACGAGCGATCTCACCACCGATTTTACAACAGATCTCCCGATCGATCTCACAACAGATCCCACTATCGATCTCACAGCGGATCTCAGTTTCGATCTCACAGTCGATCTCACAATCGATCTCACTATCGATCTCACTACAATCACACTACCGATCTGAGTATCGATCTCACTATCGATTTGACTATCGAGCTCACTATCGATCTCACAGTCGATCTCACAACCGATCTCACTATCGATCTCACTACAACTACACTACCGATCTGACTATCGATCTCACTATCGATTTGACAATCGAGCTCACTATCGATTTCACATTCGGGCTCACTACCGATACCAGAACATATTTCATCATCGGTCTCACAACAGATCTCATTATCGCTCTCGCAATCGATATCCAAATCGGACTCACTATCGATTTCACAACAGATCTCACTATCGATATCACAACACATCTTACTATCGATTTGGCAATCGAAATCGCGATCGATCTCACAAGCAAACTCACTGTCGATTTCACTATCGATCTCCCAATCGATCTCACATCAGATCCCACTATCGAACTCCCAATCGGTTTTACCATCGATCAGACAAACGATCTCACGATCTATCTCACCATCGGTCTCGCTATCGATCTTACAATCGATCTCACGATCGATCTCACAACATATTTCACTATCGGTCGTGCAAGCGATCTCACAATCGATCTCACGGTCAATCTCAGTATCGATCTCATTGTCGATCCCACTATAGGTTCCACGAGTGATCTCACCATCGATCTCACAACAGATCGTACTATCGATCTCACAACAGATCTCACGATCGATTTCACAACAGATCTCACTGTCGATTTGACAGTCGAACACACCATCGATCTCACAAGCTATCCCACGATCGATCTTCAAGTCGATCTTACTATCGATCTCCCAATCGATCTCACAATCGATATGACAATCGAACTCATTATCGATCTCACATTCTAGCGCACTATCGATCTCAAACAGTTCTCACCAGCAGTCTCACTATCGAGCTCACAATCGATCTCACCATCGATCTCACTATCGGTCTGACAATCGATTTACCAATCGATCTCACGATCGATCTCAGCATCGATTTCACTGCCCATCCCACTATAGACCTCGACACCACATCAGATCCCACTACCGATGTCACAACGGAGCTCACTGCCGATCTCACACCAGATCTCACGGTCGATCTCAACAGATCTCACAGTCGATCTCACTGTCGATCTCACCATCGGTCTATCCACCGCGCCGCCGACGGAACACACCGCGCCGCGCACCAGGGGGGCGGCGGGCGGACAACCGGCTCCACGGCCCCTAGCCACGGCGGCATCGTGCCTCTCGCGCGCCCGCGCAGCTTCGCGTCGCCCGCACGCACGACAGGAGCACGAAGCCGAGACCGGTTTCCCGGTGAAGGGCTCTCCGTTCCACTGCGATCTCAGCTCTCACCTCCGACTATGGCATCGCCGGCTTTTCCGAAAGCGCGCCACTGGATCACCCTGTAATTGAAAAAGGGGGGTGTGCTCGCAGGACCCTTCAAAGGGGGGGGGAGATTTTCGACCCCTCCTCCCCCTCACCCCTTTAAGGTGGGGGGGGTCCGAATCCCCCCTGCCCTCCCTTGAAGGTGGGGGGGGTCCGGAGCCCCCCCGCCCCTTGGCGCTGGTAAGGGTGGGAGGTCGGACGCCCCCCCCTATGCGCCCGACAGAGAGCCAGGGAGGGGGCCTCTTCCGCTGCTCCTTTCTGTGCCAGATTGGTGGGTAGGAGTATGAAGTAGGGAATAGTGAGTAGTGAGTAGTGAGTAGCGGGTAGTGAGTAGTGAGTAGTGAGTAGACATTAGCGAGTAGTGAATCGTGGGTGGTGAGTAGTGAGTAGGGAGGAGTGAATACTGAGTACTGAGTACTGAGTAGTGAGTAGTGATAAGGGGTAGGAAGTAGTGAGTAATGGGTAGCGAGTCGTGAATAATGAGTAGTGCGTACTGAGTAGGGAGTAGGGAGTAGTGAGAAGTGAGTAGTGAGTAGTGGACAGTGAGTAGTGATCAGTGAGTAGAGAGTAGCGAGTAGTGAGTAGGGAGTAGTGATTTGTGAGTAGTGAGTAGCGAGTATAGGGTAGTGGGTAGTGCGTAGTGGGTAGTGAGTAGTGAGTAGAGAGTAGTGAGTAGTGAGGAGTGAGTCATGAGTAGTGAGTAGTGAGTAGTAGTTTGTGAGTTGAGAGCAGCGAGGCGAGTAGTGAGTAGGGAATAATGATTAGTGAGTAGTGAGTAGTGAATAGGGAGTTTTGAGTAGTGGGAGGTGAGTTGTGAGTAGTGAGTAGTGATTAGTGATTAGTGAGTAGAGAGTAGCGATTAGTGAGTAGGGTGACACGGGGTAGTGAACAGTGAGTAGTGAATTGTGAGTAGCGAGCAGGGAGTAGCGAATAGTGAGTAGTGACTAGTTAGTAGTGAGTAGGGAGTAGAGGGTAGTGAGTAGTGCGTGATGATATGTGAGACGTGGGTAGCGAGTAGTGGGTAGTAAATAGTGAGTGGTGTGTAGTGAGTAGTGCGTAGTGAGTGGTGAGTAGTGAGTTGTCAGTAGTGACTAGTGACTAGTCATTAGTGAGCGGCCAGTAGTGAGTAGTGAGTAGTGATGAGTGAGAAGTGAGTAGTGAGTAGCGGGTGGTGAGTAGGGAGTATCGATTAGCGAGTAGCGAGTAGGGAGTAGCGACTCGTGAGTGGTGACTACTGAGGAGTGATTAATGAGTATAGTGAATAGTGAGTAGTGAGTAGTGCGTAGTGAGTAGGGTGTAGGGAGCAGCGGGTAGCGAGTAGTGAGTAGTGCGTATTGGGTTGTGATTAGTGAGTATTGCGTAGCGAGTACCGAGTAGGGAGTATCAAGTAGTGAGTAGTGAGTAGTGGGTAGTGGGTACTGTGTAGGGAGTAGCGAGTGGAGAGTAGTGAGTAGTGAGTACACAGTAATGAGTAGTGAGTACTGAGTAGTGCATAGTCAATAGTGAGTGTTGGATAGTGGATTGTTAAGTGAATAGTGAGTAGCGGGCAGTGAGTAGTGCGTAGTGAGTAGTGAGCAGTGAATATAGAGTAGTGAGTAGTGAGTAGTGAGTAAGGAATAGTGAGTAGGAAGCAGTGAGTAGTAAATCGTGGGTCGTGTGTAGTGAGTAGTGAGTATCGAGTGCTGTTTGGTGGTAGGTTTCGGGGTTGGGGTCAGGGTCTGCGGTTAGGGTGAGGATTATGGTTCGGGGTGGTAGTGGGGGACCCCACACCTCGGCTTTTGAAAGGGGAGGGGGTCCCCGGACGGACCGGGAAAAAGGGGGGGGGGTCCCCGACGACGGACCGGGAAAAGGGGGGGGGTCCCCGACGACGGACCGGGGAAAAGGGTGGGGGGGAGGGGTCCCCCTCCCACCCCTGGGGGGAGATCCAGCGGCGCTTTTCGTACCTCCTGCGCCGCTTGGTTTGTACTCTGGTGATTTTACTCCTTACCAGATTTCATCGTACGATCTCTTCTTTTCGTCCAGAGAAGAACGCAGCTGCTTCGTCGCCTGTCTGGCTAGCCCTAAACGAAGGAGGAAGAGGAGGAGGAAAAGGAGGAGGAATTGGAGGAGGAGGAGGAGGAACAGGAGGAGGCGCAGGAGGAGGAGGAGGAGGAATATGATGCAGTGGAGCAGGGGGAGGAGGGAGGAGGAGGAGGAGGGCGGGGAGTTGGAAGAGGAGGACCAGTGTAAACCCAAGACTCGTCAACATTATTATTGCAGTATCCCTCTCTTGAAGTTTCCGATTCATAGGCCCCTGTCAGGGGTCATTTTCACTGAGAGAACTGCCCTGCCGGAAGACAACCGTTAGACAATTCTGAGCTGTGCCAGAACACCATTTCTGGGAGTCCGACGCCGCGAATCACCGTTACTGCTACGTCTTGGCGATCTAGAGTCGTGTCAGAACACCGTTCCTGGGACTGCAACACCGCGAATCAGCCTAACTGTTTCGCCCTGACAGTCTGACATCGTGCCCAACACACAATTTCTGGGACTCTTAACCATGATAATCATATCGAGTCTGTTCTAGAACTCTTGAGGAGAGAATGTGTGGGCGGCGCTACGGTGGGAAGCGACACTGAAAAGGAGCGCGGTTTTTTGTTGAAGCGAATGTGCGCAGCGCTAAGGCGAGAACCACGTCTTGAAAACGGCCCGCCCTCCCTCCGTGAGGCTCTTGCAAAATTCTCGGACGACTGTGCGCGGCGCTCGGGCGAGAGCCACGGTTCTGAAAGCGGCCCGCCCTCCATCCGTGAAGCTCCTGCGATGTCTTGAGGCGAGTGTGCGCAGCGCAGAAGGCGAGAGCCACGTTTTGAAAGCGGCCCGCCCTCCATCCGTGAAGCTCCTGCAGTGTCTTGAGACGAGTGTGCGCGACCCTGAGGCGAGAGCCACATTTTGGAAAGGACCCGCCCTCTATCCGTGGACCTCGTTCTGTTTTCAAGCCGTCTGTGCGCGGCGCTAGGGCGAGAGCCACACGAAAAAAACGACGCGCCCTCCATCCGTGAACGTCTCTGCAGCTTTCCAGCTGACGGATCATACACGGTGAGGAGCTCTCAGGCGGAACGCCCCGCCCGCCCTGCTGACACGCCTCGGGGTGCGGCAGGGAGGAGTTGTTTGTGACACATGAGGAAAACGGATGGAGGAAGAGGAGGGCGAGGAGGAGGAGGAGGAGGAGGAGGAGGAGGAGGAGGAGGAGGGGGAGGGCGGATGATCCTTCTCAACCTTTTTCCTGGCACGGCCGCAAAGCCATGTCGGCAATCGAGCCCCATGGAGAGCAGCTTGGCCGCGGACCCCCGACGGAGGCAGTTCTTCGTCAGCGGCTGCGTCCAGGCGACGGCCTCGCTCGAGCTGCTCCGGTATGCCCTGGACCAGGAGGACCACGTGGCTTTCGCTCAATGTTCGTGCTGAGGGTCCTCCTCCTCTTCCTTCTCTTCCTCCTCCTCTTCCTCGTCCTTCCTCTTCCTCCTTACTCCTCTTCCTCTTCTTTCTCCCTCCTCCCTCCTCCCTCCTCCTTCCTCTTCCTCCTCCCTCCTCACTCACACCCACTTCCTTCCCATTCTTCCTCCTCCCCCCCCTCCCTACTCATCCCTCCTTCCCTCTCCGCTTCCTCCCTCCTCTATCCTTCCTCTTTTCTCCTCTTTTCTCCTCCTTTCTCCTCCTTCCTCCTCCTCTTCCTCCACCTCCTCCTTCTCCTCCTTCTCCTCCTTTTTCCTCCTCCTCCTGCAGATTCCTCCTCCTTCTCCTCCTCCTTTTCGTCCTCCTCCTCGTCGTCCTCCTTCCTCCTCCATGGTCGCACTCATAGAGCGTGGCACTCACCCGGCTGCTGCCCAGATGAAGCACTATCGTGGATGGCCGATCCGATCCCACTCCCTCCTCCCTCCTCCATCGCCTCCTCCTCTTCGTCGCCACCGTCGTCGTCCTCCTCCTCCTCCTCCTCCTCCTCCTCCTCCTCCTCCTCCTCCTCCTCCTCCTCCTCCTCCTCCTCCTCCTCCTCCTCCTCCTCCTCCTCCTCCGCCTGATCCTCCCTGTCCTCCCTCCCTGTCCTCCCTCCATCCCTCCCTCCCTCCTGCTCGGCCGCGTCGCGCGCCGAACCAGGAGGACCTCCCCCCCTGCTCCGCGCGCGGGGAGGCCCGCGGCGCGGCTGCGCGCCAGTGCGCTCAGAAGCCGACGCGCGCTCCGGTGCGATCCGATCTGGCGATTCGGTCGGGCGATGAAGACCCGGGGAGGAGGAGGAGGAGGAGGAGGAGGAGGAGGAGGAGGAGGAGGAGGAGGAGGAGGAGGAGGAGGAGAGGGGGAGGAGGGGGAGGAGGAGGAGGAGGAGGAGGGAGGAGGAGGAGGAGGAGGAGGAGGAGGAGGAGGAGGAGGAGGGGGAGGGGGGAGGAGGAGGAGGGGAGGAGGAGGGAGGAGGAGGAGGCGAGGAGGAGGAGGGGCAACATGTCACACGCCGAGGGAGCCCCGAGGCGTCGGCGAATCTGCACTGCCCCCTCGCTGCTGGTGGAGGAAGTGCACTCGCGCTCCGACCACTGTGCGGCCCCCGCGGCAAGGCTTCGCCGCCCGCTTCATGCGGGCCTGGCGCTGTCCCGCCAGTCGTGTCGACAACGCCTCCCTTTCCCCCTACTCCTCCTGCTCCTCCTCCCCCTCCTCTTCCTCCTCCTCCTCCTCCTCTTCCTCCTCCTCCTCCTCCTCCTCCTCCTCCACTGTTTCGGGTTAGACAAGCGTCAGCGAAGAACTGTTGCGGTCTAATCTGCAAGACAAATCGTATATACATATACATATATATACACATATATATACACATATATATAGTTGTATATGTATATGTATATGTGTATGTATATGTAAATGTACATGATTATGTATATGTATATATATGTACATATACATGTACATGTATATGTATATGTATATGTATTTGTATATGTATATGTATATGCATTTGTATATGTACATGTATATATATTTGTATACGTATATGTATATGTGTATGCATATGTATATGTATATGTATATGTATATGTATATGTATATGTATATGTATATGTATATGTATATGTATCTGTATCTGTATATGTATATGTATATGTATATGTATATGTATATGTATATGTATATGTATATGTATATGTATATATATATGTATAAAAGGAGAAAGAGAGAGAGAGAGAGAGAGAGAGAGTACGATGGCATTGGGTAAATCGTCAGATTGTCCGGGTGCAGACTGAGCGGCGCGGGAGATGCGAAGAGAGGCAGAGAGGCGGAGAAGCCCGCGAGGGCATAGAGCACCAAATCTGCAGGCGTCGGCAATGCAGTTCTTCTCCTCCTATTCCTCCTTCTACTCCTCCTCCTCCTCCTCCTCCTCCTCCCGCCTCCTGGGAGGGATGCTGCCGGGCGGACAGGACAGACGAGGGCAATCGTGTTCGTGTTGGCTTTGCGCGATCATCCCCTCCCTCTTGCCCCTCCTCCTTCTCCAAGAAAAAGTCCTCCTCCTTCTCCTGCCCCCGTCCTCCCTTCCTCCTCTCTCTCCCTCCCCGCTCTCGGGGAAACGGAGCACTCGAGGACGCTGGAACTCGGGTTTGCCGACGCGTTTTGACGAGGGCGTCCTGTTGTCGTGGGATGTATGCAGTTGGAGCTCGCGTCAAATTTCGGACTGGGTCTCGTCATTTTCATGATGGCCCCGTCCCTCGCTGGGGATAGCACAAGGCTGTCCGCTCTCTCCATACTTATTCATAGCAGTGCAATCTGTGATGCTAAGCGATGTGTTCACAGACGTCCAGCTGGCCCCGGAACTCCCCTATGTGGTGACGCGCGACATCTGGTATGCAAGCGACACCTTTTCAGCATCCCAGCACAAACACAACATGCAATCCATCTTGGCCGCAATTGTGGCTGAAGGCCAAATATATGGTATTGAGTTGAACTGGGAAAAGACAGTACATATTCACATTTCCACAGATGAAACAATTACGCGACCAACTTGGGAGGCGATCGAAACTACGAGGGCCACAAAATATCTCGGTGGCTTCATCACGTGCGATGATAAAGTATTCGCAGAACTTGACGCAGATTGGGGGAACCACACAAAGTGTTCAAACAATTGGACAAGTTATTGAGCCACGCGTCCATGGGGAGACTTCGGAAGCTCACAATTTACATCACTTGCGTTGTCAGTAATGTGTTGTATCATGTGGACTCTGGTTAATAGTAGTAGTAGTAGTAGTAGTAGTAGTAGTAGTAGTAGTAGTAGTAGTAGTAGTAGTAGTAGTAGTTGTAGTAGTAGTAGTAGTAGTAGTAGTAGTAGTAGTAGTAGTAGTAGTAGTTGAAAACGGTCAGCAAACGATTAGATGCCTTTCACTGCCGATGTCTACGCAGAAATTTGGGAATACCGCGCTCGTACATACCAAGAGTCAAGAACGTGGACGTCGTCAGCAACGCCAGTGACATTCCACTTTCTGAAGTTTTGCTCTGGTGGCGGGAATTTATACAATAATAGCTTCGAGCAGTAACGACTCTTTGGTAAAGCAAATACTTTGCGAGAACAATGGCGCGCCGAAAAGATGGGTCCGTCGCCGGAGAGGCCTTCCACGACAGCAATAGGCCAAATGAGTTTTCGAGCGAACGCAATCTTCGTGATTCGTGCCAAGCACACACGCGCACACGCACACGCGCAGAAACGAAGAGTGATCGACTCCCTGGAAACTTTGGGAATCATGCGTACGCGGAGGGGAACACGAACCGTCCAGAAAATAGGGGCCAACATGGGGGATCCAGGGGTCCATGTCTATTTATTTATGTGTGTCCCTGGGCTCCTTCCCCCCGTCGCGTTTTTTGTTTTTTGACCACCTGGCGTCGCGGCTGCCATGGCTCGGCACGGGCCGCGCGGCCGCGAGGAGTGCCGCTCCACCCCCGGCCCACCTCGCTCCGCTTGCTCCGCTGCGTGCTCGGCTCGGGCCCGCCCGACCTGACTCGATTCCGATATGCCGACGATGCCTGCGTGGCGCTGTTGGCCGTTCCGGCGCAGCCGCTCCGAGTCGCTTTCGATTTCGTGCCGATGCAGCCCGATCCGATGCACCTTTCGGTTCGATGCGATGTTCCGACTCGATGCTGACCCATCCTGCCCTCGCCCCCCCGAGTGAGCGGGGTCGCGAGGACTCCGCGAGGTCGCGAGGGTTCTCAGCGGGCGATTGGCGGATAGTGAGGCTGGCGCGGCCGCGCACTGGAGGAGCTGGAGAAGTGGGTCAAGATGGAGTGGTGCAAGCTGTATGATATGTCCTACATCGAGAACGACATCATCGGCAAGTTCCCTCGCGCTGCGTCTGCCTGCAGCCGGCCGCCGCTGCCGCCACTGCCGCCGCTGCCGCCCGTTCTGCCTCTGCCTCCTCTCTCTCATCTCTCCGCCCCCGCCCGCACTTTCCGCACCCCCCCCATCTGTTCCCTTTTCGCTCTTTGCTCGTCTCGTCTTCCCCTCTTGCCACCTCCGTAGTTTCCTCGTTTCCCGTCTTGCACCCCCAGCCCCCCCTCTCTCTCCTCTTCCCTTCCCTGCGCCCTCTGAGCCCTGCTCCTTTTGCCTCCTCGCCCCCTCCCCCCCTCCCCCGGCTCCTCCGCCGAGGGTCAGCACTATGCAGGACCGCGACGACGGACGACCACGGCCACGACGCAGAGCGACGGCGACGAACGACGGCGACGGGCGACGGCGACGGCCACGACGCCTCAGCACTCCACCCCTGGACCTCTCTGGGCCTGCGCTCCGACCAGCACCTCGAGGGGAACCCAGCCCCGTGGCCACGAGGAGCCCGTCGGAGGCCTCAGACGGTGGCGGCGACGGCGGCGACGACGCACGACGCACGACGGGCGATGGCGAACAGCGAACCGCGGACGGCGAACGGCGGACGGCGACGACGGGCGTCGTTCGACGGGCGACTGCCAGCCGCGGCGGCGACCGGCGACTGGCGATCGTCGGACGGCGACGACGGGCGACGTTCGACGGGCGTCCGCCAGCGGCGGCGGCAACCAGCGTCGGTGGTGTGGTGCCGAGGGGCTCCAGCGCCCGCTGCAGAGCTGCAGCGGGTGGCGTTTGCTTTCTCCTTCCTTTCTCCTCTCCTTCTTTCTCCTCTTCTTCCCTCTCTTCCTCTTCCTTGCTCCTCTTCCTCACTCCTCTTCACGTCGCTCTCCCTCCTGCCCCCTCCTCCTCCTCCTCCTCCTTGCTCCTCCTCCTCCTCCTCCTTCATTCGCTCTCCTGAAAGGTAACTCCTCCTTGTCGCACCCCGAGGCAAGTTCTTAGGGCGGGCCAGGCGTTTCGCCTGAAACTTCGTCACCATTCTGAAGCTTAAAAAGTGACAGAAGTTTCACAGATGGAGGGCGGGTCGTTTTCAACATACGGCTCTCGCCTTATCGCCGCGCACATTCGTTTTTCAAAATTTGCAAGAGTTTCACGGATCGAGTGCGGGTGGTTTTCAACATGTGGCTTTCGCGTAAACGCCGCGCACATTCGTTTTAGAAATTTGTAGGGGTTTCACGGATTGAGGGCGGGTGGTCTTCAACATGTGGCTCTCGCATCACCGCCGCGCACATTTGTTTCCAAACATTGCAAGCGTTTCGCGGATCGAGGGCGGTTGGTTTTCAAAATGTGGCTCTCCACCTAGCGCCGCGCACGTTCGTTTCAAAACAGTAGCAAGAGTTCCACGGATTGAAGGCGGTTCCTTTTCAAAATGTGGCTCTCGCCTTAGTGCCGCGCATATTCGTTTTAAACATTTGCACGGGTTTCGCGGATTGAGGGCGGTTCTTTTTCAACATGTGGCTTTCGCCTTAGCGCCACGCACACTCGTTTCAAATATTTGCAAGGGTTTCACGGATTGAGAGCGGTTCCTTTTCAGAATGTGGCTCTCGCTTTAGCGCCTCGCGCATTCGTTTGAAACATTTGCAAGAGTTTCACGGAATCCCATGATCAACGTACCAGAAATGGTGTTTTGGAAGATTTCAGGATTATGCGGCCGCAACAGTTATGTTGATTCGTGGTGTTTGAAACCCCCAAATTCGCGTTCTGGTACGATTCAGGATCGCCAATACGCAGTCAGGTTGATACGTGGCGTTGAAATCTAGAGAACAATGTTCTGGCACGCTTCAGGATCTTCAAACGGTTATCTTCCAACGAGGCAGTTCCCCCAATGGAAATGAACCGTTGTAGGGGCCTATGAAGAGGTAGCTTGGAGGTTGTGTTAATTCCAACACCGTTGATGACTCTTGGGTTTACACTGGTCCTCCTCCTCCTCTTTACTCCTCCTGTCCTCCCCCCTCCACCTCACTGTCGCTCTCCTCCTTCTCCTCCTTTCTTTCCCTATTCCTTCCTTCCTTCTCTTCCTTTTTTTCCGCTGCACCAGCGTGGGCTAGCGTGAGCCGTCTCAGAACGCACGAACAATGTAAGTTCGAATTGTTACAACCTCAGTGAAGACTAGTCGGAACGGGACGTGCGAATGAAAAACGAAAGAGCGAAGAAGCCCGTAAGGGCGAGCGTATCAGAAATGCGGTGTCAGCAAGGTAATTCACGGTCGTTCTTCCACCATTTGCCCACCTGCCAATCCTTTTACTACCACTCCAACTTCCCTCGGTGTATGTCGTGTCCGATTAAGGCCAGCGCAAGGCTGATTAAATCATGTCATCTTACTTACGCGAAAAAGCTTTGGTGATCACGTGTGCAGCGCTAGCGCATGTCTGCCTGACTGGCGGCAACTTGGAAGACGGACAGTACAGTCTAAGTCGTCGTCCACCTCAAGTCTGCCTCTTTCCTCCCCTTCATTACTCGTCCTCCCTTGTCCCTCTCTCCCTCCCCCGTCCTCGCTCTCCTCCGCCCTTCTCTCTCTGCCTCCCCCTCCTCTCCTCACCTTCTTATCTTCGTCTTGCATCCCATGGTGCCCACAGCTCCTGTCCTCTCTCCCTCCTCATTTATCCCACTGTGGCTCCCTACCCCCGCTTCTATGTAATAGGACCCAGGCCTTTCTAAATCACCCGTTCCCTCGGCTTCCCCTTCTCCCCCTCCCCCTCGCCTTAACCCCTTCTGAACCTTCCCCCCATCTTCTCCTCATCCCCTCGCTCCTTCTTTCTTCTCCTCGCCCCTCCTCCCCCCCCTCCCCCCTCCTCCGCCTTCTCGCCTGGGTTTCCCTGTGCAAGGAACTGCAGTTCGGCCGCTCCAGGTGCCTCTGCCAGCGCGGCGGCGCGGCGGGCGCAGGCGCAGTCGGCACCGACCGTCCCCTGGGGCTCGCCTATCTTCCTCCCCCTCCTCCTTCCCTTGTCTTCTCCTCTCCTGCTTCCTCCTATCCATCCTCGCTCTTCGATTCGCCTGGCTCCTCCTCGCCCCTCCTCGCTCCTCCTCGCTCCTCCTGGCTTCTCCTGGATACTCGCTCCTCCCACCCTGGCCATCGTCCTCCCCCCTCCCTTCCCCCCGAAGGCTCCAGAACTTGAGGCCCGAGCTGCAGCCGCTCCTGGACGAGGTGGAGTTCAAGGCCCGGCTCTGGCTCTGGCGAGTGCGAGGGCGAGGGCAAGACGGAGGGAG
>CAUYUJ010020068.1:33900-36400 GCA_963575745.1 Prorocentrum cordatum | reverse complement strand
TCCTACCCCGGCAGAGCCACCCTGGTCACCTCCTCCCCCTTAAACTCACGCGCCAGATCGGCGGACTGTTTGGTGCCAGAACACCATTCCTGGGATTTCCACTCCGAAAATGAGCGTCACTGTCGCGCCTTGACAGTCCGAAGGCACCAGTTCTGGGACGGTAACCTCGAGAGTCCTCTTGTTGAGACCTTTTTTATGGCGAATGTGCGCGGCGCTGAGCTGAGAGCCATCGTTTGAAAAAGGAACCGCCCTCCATCGGTGAAGCTCTTGCACATTTTTCAGACGAGTGTGTGCGGCGTTGGGGGCGAGAGCCACATTTTTAGAACGTCCTGCCCTCCACCCGTTGAACTCTTTGAAATCTTGAAGACGATGACTGTGCGCGGCGCTGAGACAGGGGCCGCATTCTGAAGACCACCCGCCCTCCATCCGTGAAGCCCTCGCAAGCTTTCCGGGCAGAAGTGCGCGGCGCTGGGCCGAGAGCCGCACCCTGAGGGCGGCCCGCCCTCCGCCGGGCGAAATCCCCGGCCCGCCCTCTCGACGGGGTGGTATTAGTGATGATGCTGACGACGACGACGACGACGACGACGACGATGATGATGATCATGATGATGATGATGATGATGATGATGATGATGATGTTGACGTTGACGGTGATAATTTTTGGGCTGATGATGCGGATGCTGTTGCTGATGATGATGACGATGATGATAATGGTGGTGACCATGATGAGGACGATGATGAAGCTGAGGATGCTGATGTTGCTGCTGATGATGATGATGCGAATGATGATCATGATGCTGATGCTGCTGCTTCTGATGATGATGATAATGATGATACTGTTGGCAGTGTTGGTGTTGGTGGTGGTGGCGATGATGATAATGACGATGATGATACGGATGGTGATGACGATGATCATGCTGATGAGGATGATGATGCTGATGCGGGTGATGCTGCTGCTGATGATGTTGATGATGTTGATGGTGATGATGATACTGCGGCTGCTGATGATGCTGATGCTGATGATCATGATGATGATGATGATGATGATGATGATGATGATGATGATGATGATGATGATGGTGAAGATGATGATGCTGCTGCAGATGATGAATATGATGCTGATTGTGACTATGTTGCTGATGATGCGGATGCTGCTGCTGCCGATGATGATGATGCTGATGCTGATGTTGATGCTGACGCTGATGACTATGATGATGCTGATGATGATGAAGATGATGAGGCTGATGATAATGATGATGCTGCTGATGCTGATGCTGATGATTATGATGCTGATGCTGATATTGATGCTGATGATGCTGATGATGATGGCAATGATGAAGCTGCTGATGATGATGATGATGGTGATGCTGCTGATGATGATGCTGATGCTTATGCTGCTGCTGATAATAATGATGTTGATGCTGCTACAGTTGCTGATGATGATGATGATGCTGATAATGATGCTGCTTATGATGATGATGCTATTGCTGATCACTCTGAGGATGATGCTGCTGCTGATGATGACGATAATGCCGACGACAACGACGACGATGATGATTATGCTGCTGATAATGATGATGCTGATACTGATGCTGATGCTGATGATGATGACGACGATGCTGATGATGATGATGATGATGATGATGATGATGATGATGATGATGATGATGATGATGATGATGATGATGATGATGATGTTGCTGCGAATGATGATGATGATGCTGATGATGCCTAGGATGATGATGCTGCTGATGATGCTGCTGCTGATGATGATGATGATGCTGATTTGGCTGATGCTTATGATGATGATGACCCTGATGCTGATGATGAGGATGATGACGATGCTGATGATGATGGTGATGCTGCTGCTGATGATGATGCTGATGTTGATGCTGATGATGTGGATGCTGATAATGGAGAGAGCGTGATCCGCCGCCGCTTATACGACTGTCGCAAAATAATTTGCCAACCTTTCCTCCCGCGATCCCATAGGAGGGTCCCCCCCCGCCCCCCCCCCCCCCTCCGAAAATCCACCCTCCCCCCCTGCTGGGCCGCCCCCCCCTGCCCCCGTCAAACCCCTCCCCCCATCCCTAACCCCTCCCCCCCCCCCTCCCCCTCGAAACCGGGGGGGGTCACTACCGGTTCGAACCCCATCCCCCCCCCCCCTCACCCGATTCCGGAAAACAACCGTAGGGTGCTCCCACTACCGGTTGCGACACCCACTCCCCCCCCGCCTTGAAAACCGAGTGGGGTCCTACTGGGTTGAAATCGACCCCCTACCCCCCCCCCCCCCCACGCACCGCCAGCAAACGACTCCCGGTCCCTACCACCGCTCGCATCACATCCCCCACTGTTGTTCCCAGCACCACTGTCCTCACCACCACTGTCCCCACTGGTTCCACAACCGTCCCTATTGTCCCCACCAATGCCCCCACCACTGTCGCACTGTCCCCACTGTTCCCACAACTGTTCCCACCACGGTTCCACTCTCCCCACTGTC
>CAUYUJ010020068.1:28900-33800 GCA_963575745.1 Prorocentrum cordatum | reverse complement strand
TGATGATGATGATGAGGATGGTGATGATGGTGATGATGATGCTGATGTTGATGATGATGATGATGATGATGATGATGATGATGATGATGATGATGATGATGATGATGATGATGATGATGATGATGATGATGATGATGATGATGATGATGATGATGATGATGATGATGATGATGATGATGATGATGATTATGATGATGAAGATGATGATGATGATGATGATGATGATGATGATGATGATGATGATGATGATGATGATGATGATGCTGATGATGCTGCTGCTGCTGCTGCTGATGATGAAGATGATGATGATGATGATGATGATGATGATGATGATGAGCATGATGAGCATGATGAGTCGGAGTCGGAGTCGGAGTCGGATTTTGGGAGGGAGGGAGAAGGGAGGAGGGAGGAGGGAGGGGGGAGCAGGGAGCAGGGAGCAGGGAGGAGGAGGAGGAGGAGGAGGAGGAGGGAGGAGGACCAGGAGGAGGAGAAGGAGGAGGAGGAGGAGGAGAAGGAGGACCAGGAGGAGGATGAGGATGAGGAGGAGGAGGCACGCCTCCCTACTGTCCAGGGTCACCGAGGCAAAGCCGTTCAACCTGACGCGGCCGAAGCCCCGCCTGATCCCGGAGCCGGAGGTGATAGTCAAAGACTACAAGGCCAAGAGAACCTCGGGAGTACCCCCTGGCCTCCTCATGAGGCCTCGGGCTGCGCGTTGGCAGCCCCCCCCCCCCAGGCAGTCCAGGCTGGCCTCAACGGGCCCGCCCGAGTATTCCGGGGCGGTCTCAACACCCTGGTGCTGCCTCTGGCGGCCCCCACGAGGCGCTCAGCGCCCCAGGGTTGGGGCCAGCCAGGACTGCCTGTGGGGTCCGCCTGCGCGCAGCCCTAGGCCTTTCCAGGCCCCCCCCCCCCTGGCGCGGCGAGGCGAGTCCATCTCCCCGCCAGACGCCACAGCGCCGACCCCTTGGAGCCTAAGTGATTTGTCCGACTGTGGATTGGGAGCGTTCCGCAATATATTCTCACCGAGTGGCCCGCACGGGCGATCAGAGCATTCGCGACGAAGAACAGCAGTAGGCTGACGAATACATTTGAGGCACTTGCAAGTCTCCGTAGAAGTTTTGGGGGTCTCTTGGGCCGTCTTGTTGTGGCCCTGTCGTGGCCGTCCGTGGGCCACTTCAGGCAATCTTGTAAAAATCTGGTGGGAAGTCGACGCGACCAGGAGAATTCTGGGGCAGATGAGTCCGCCAGTGTCCCTCTGGTGGGTTTCTGGGACCGCCTTGGGGAGCTCTTGGGCTGTCTTGGGGCCCTCTTGGGCCTCTGGATTCCCTGAGGAGGGTCGTCCCCTCCCCCCCGATGCCGCAGTGGAGGGAAGAACAACCCCCTCCCCTCCTCCTCCTCCTCCTCCTCCTCCTCCTCCTCCTCCTCCTCGTCCTCCTCGTCGTCCTCCTCCTCCTCCTCGTCGTCCACCTCCCCTCCTCCTCCCTCCTCCTCCTCCTCGTCGTTCTCCTCCTCCTCCTCCTCCTCCTCCTCCTCCTCCTCCTCCTCCTCCTCCTCCTCCTCCTCCTCCCCCTCCCCTCCGCGCTGCCACAGCGGAGGGAACAACCCCCCTTCGGTTCGAGGCCGAGGCCTTCGCTGGAGGCCCTCTGCTCTCCCTGGGCAGGCCGTCCCCTCCGGCGCCTCTGCCTCGCTCTCGCTGGACCCCCTGCCTCCCCGATGCCGCGCAGAGGGGACAGGCCCCCCCCCCCCAGCGTCGGAGCCCGAGGCTCTGCTCCGAGCCCTCTGGATCCCGAGGCCAGGCCATCTCCCCCCCCGGTGCCCCCCACCCCCCAGGGCCCAGCCCCTGCCCCGCGGGTCCGGGCGAGGCCGCCGCACGCGACGGGGCCTCTCCCGCCGCCCCCGACGGGGCCTCCCCCGCCGCCCCCGACGGGGCCTCCCTCTCCCCCTGGTGATCGCGGATGCTTCGGAGGGGCTCTCGCTCCTTCCCAGACGGCGCCGGCGCGAGTCGTGACGGGACCACGGCTCGGCGGGGTGGCGGGCGGTCACGGGCGTTCCCGCGAATCATAAAGCAGCAGGCGCCAGCATGAGGAAGTCCAGGTTTCGCTGGGGACCTGGGTTTTTCTGCATGCGGCCGAAGCCCTCCCGAAGCCATCCGCAAGCCCTCCCGGATGGGGTTCCGGGAGGGTTTCGGAGGGCTCCTCCTCTGGGAGAGGGCCTCGGTCGCTTTCGTGGAAAACCAGCCCCCCGCGAACCCGGGACTTTCCAGCTCCAGCAGCCCTCCCGCCTCGTCGGCCTCCCGCCCGGCCTCGGCTGCGCGCAGAGGGGGGCAGGGGGAGGGGGGAAGGCTTCTTGTACAGTCGGGGCGCTGCAGAAGGAACCCTTTTCGTTGGGGAGGGGCTCGGTGTTCCTTGAATGTTATGCAGTTTGCCTTCGGTTTTCCTGAGGTTGTCCACTGGAAATCGAAGTCTAACCTGTGGGCAAAAGGGGCCTCGTTCCTCATTTCTCGTTCCTTAGGTCAACGCCCCGACGGTAGAAGCACCCCTGCTTCTGGCCCGTCCCAGGCGAAGCCGCCGCCGATGCCTGGGCCGTCCCTGTCGGCGGTGGAGGAGGAGAAGCGGCAAAGGCTCGAGGAGGAGAAGGCGGCCGGCCGCCGCCCGCCCGCGCGCGTGGCGGGGGGGGGGCGGTTTCAGCCAAGGGGGGTCCCCTTCGGAGGGTTGGCCGATCGGTCGAGGGTCGATCGATCGGGGGCCGATCGAGATCCAGCTGTCGAACGAGCAGCATCGACCAGAAAGCAAGCGACGCCACCCCACCTGCGGCCCTCCATGTTGCGCTGCGGCCCAGCGGGCGCCGCAGCGTACAGCATGCAAGAGCCCACGCCAGATGTCCTGGTATACGCTAAGTACCCTGGGGCCGTATGTAGTTGGGGTGGTGTCGTTGGTTTTCTGGTCCACGAGACACCCATGCCCATAGGGAGATCGGAGGGAGGAGGACTGGCTATGCGTACGGGTGCGGGATGTCGGACAGCGGGGGAGGCTCCCGTTCGAGCGGGGGCCTCCATCCGACAACACGCACACACAGGCCCCTCTGTCCCTCCTATGGCATGGACGTGTTTGCTCGCTCGCCATCCGATGCGATCGATCGATCGAGGGCCGATGCGATCGAGGGTCGATGCGATCCAGGGCCTCGGCCCCGGCCGCGGGAGCGCCGGATAGTCGACCGAGCTTTTTGGGGTCTGTCTTTTGATGTTTCTTCCGCCCCCCCGAGGCCTCCGACGTGAGGAGGTGTTGCGCGGGCAAGTTTTACATCTACATCCTTTGCGTCTTGGACTTTCTGGGCAGGGGCGCCAAAAGGCCGAGGCGCATTGGATATGGATAACAATCTGGCCTCTAGGGCCACACTCATTCCCTATCTCCACTCCTCGGGTGTCGTCAGAGCCTCGAGTCATCAGGGCTGGGGGTGGTCAGGGGTAGCTCCCGATTCGTGCCTCGGGGGCCCGAACCGGAGTTGCCCCAGAGATAGCTCGGGAGTCCAACCACTCCCGAATCATCGTGGCCGGGTGTGGTCAGGGGTAGCTCAGGAGAGGAAAAAACACACAGACACAATTAATCCTCGATTTCCCAGAAAATATGGGAAAATATGGGAAGTGGGGGGGAAGACAGAAACCCAGAAAATATAGGAAAATATGGGGAATATTTTTATTTGTGTGTATTTATTTGTGTGTCCTGGAGCCCCTTCAGTAGCTCCTGACTCGTGCGTGCTCGCCAGGGCTCAGGCCGGAGTTGCCCCAGAGCGGAGTCCTCTCGGATCACTCGGGCGCCCAGCGTCTGCCGCGCGATCGCAGACATGGATCAGGGGGGCGTGGATTGGCGACGGGTCCCGCCTCCGTGGGACATCGCCGACTTCCGCCGCCGAGCGAGGCGGCACTGGCCGCGCCTCCCCCGATCCATGCATTTGGCGACCGCGCGCCACGTCCACGGATCGCTGATCCATGTTTGCCAGGAGGAAAAGAAACACACAGACACAATTGATCGTCGATTCCCCAGAAAATATAGGAGAACGTGGGCAGTGGGGGGGGGAAGACGGAAACCCAGAAAAAATGCAGGAAAATGCGGGGAATCTTTTTTGATTTTGTGCGTAGTTATTTGTGTGTCCTGGGGCCCCTTCAGTTTGCGCGCCCCCGAGTCCTGGATGCGGAGGCGGAAGTGGAGGAGGAGGAGGAGGAGGAGGAGGAGGAGGAGGAGGAGGGAGGAGGAGGAGGAGGAGGAGGAGGAGGAAGGAGGGGGAGTAGGAGTAGGGGCGAGGTGGCCGTGGATGCGGCCGCTCCTGCCCGCGCGCGGGGCCCCCATCGCTCCCGCCGCCGCTGCTCCTGCGGGTGCTGCCGCGGGGCGCCTCCCGGGGGGCCGCGCGCGGCCTCCCCGGGGGGGCCTCCCGGGGTGCTGCTGTCAGGAGCGAAAGAAGGACGTACTCCTCCTCCTCCTCCTCCTCCTCCTCCTCCTCCTCCTCCTCCTCCTACTCCTACTCCTACTCCTACTCCTACTCCTACTCCGCCTCCTACTCCTACTCCTACGTCCAGGTTCGTGTCGTGTCGACCGGCGGCGACCCCAGCGTGGGCGTTCAAGGTTGAACGCCGCCGGCGACCCAGAATCGGTCGATGTTGAAGGATCGCACGTCTGGGAAAGGGCCGATCGTTCAAGGTTGAAAGAGATCCCCGAGGTGACAGAAACCATCGCTGGGGTCGACACGACGCGAACCTGCCGTACATGTACATGAATCCACGCTGGTTTCGAGAGTTCGCATTGCGCGAGTGTTCGTGTCGCGCGGCAGGTCTCTCGCGGGTCAAGGGGCCGTGTTCATGTGCATAGCTGGGCGCGTGCGTCCTTTGTGTGCTCCCTGTTCTGGGGGCGCC
>CAUYUJ010020068.1:16400-26400 GCA_963575745.1 Prorocentrum cordatum | reverse complement strand
CCCCAGGCTTGTGCATCCTTGCGTCCTCCTGAAAAGGCCGCTCGCCCTAAACTGAGAGAACCCACCCCCTGCGCACTCCCTCTTGAGTCGAGAGAGTGCCACGCCTGGGCGAGAGGCGCGCATAGCGGCCGCGGTGAGAAACCACCCTCTGTGCACCCCTTATGGTGTCGAGAAAGTGCCACGCCTGCTACGCCTTCGACGAGAGGCGCGCATAGCGGAAGCGGTGAGAGACCACCCCCTGCGCACCCCCTCTGGTGTCGAGAGACTGCCGCGCCTGCTTTGCCTGGACGAGAGGCGCGCGTAGCGGCCGCGGTGAGAGACCACCCCCTGCGCACCCCCTCTAGTGTCGAGAAAGTACCGCGCATGCTGTGCCTGGACGAGAGGCGCGCATAGCGGCCGCGGTGAGAGACCACCTTCTGCGCACCCCATCTGGTGTCGAGAGAGTGCCACGCCTGCGTTGCCTGGACGAGAGGCGCGCGTACTGGCCGCAGTGAGAGACCATTCCATGCGCATCCCATCTGGTGTCGAGAAAGCGCCACGCCTGCTATGCCCCGGACGAGAGGCGCGCATAGCGGCCGCGGTGAGACACCACCCTCTGCGCACCCCTTGTGGTGTCGAAAAAGTGCCACGCCTGTTATGCTTCGACGAGAGGCCCGCATAGCGGCCGCGGTGAGAGACCACCCCTTGGGCACCACCTCTGGTGTCGACAGAGTGCCACGGCTGCTAAGCATTGGACGAGGGGCGCGAGTAGCAGCCGCGGTGAGAGACCACCCCCTGCGCACCCCCTTTGGTGTCGAGAAAGTGTCACGCCTGCTGTGCCCTGCGCCATGGCCCGCATAGATGCCGCGCTCGGGGACCAGCGCGCCCCTCGTGGTGTCGAGGGAACTGAAATTGCCAGCGAAATATCCTCACCCCCTGCGGGTCGTGCTGTGCTATGCTGTGCTGTGCTATGCTGTGCTGTGCTGTGCTGTGCTGTGCTGTGCTGTGTGTGTGTGTGTGTGTGTGCTGTGTGCTGTGCTGAGCTGTGCTGTGCTGTGCTCTGCTGCGCTGTGGTGCGCTGTACTGTGTGATGCGGGAGAGGGTGTGACTGAGGAACGCGGGTGACGTGGGTGAGACGAAAACCATAACCCGAATCACGCAATACGTCGAAAACCACAAGAAATCACAGATCTTTACCTCCTCGGGTTTTGGAGGCCTCTTGTGGGCCTCTCAACCCGTCTTGGGCCATCTTGAAGCCATCTTGGGCCGTCTTGGTCTTGGACCCTCTTGGGTCATCTTGGAGGCCATCTTGGAGGCCATATTGGGCGAACTTGGAGGCCATCTTGGCCGTCTTGGAGCCCATCTTGTGCCATCTCTTAGACCCATCCGGAGCGGAAACATCCTTGCCAATTGGCTCTGGGCAAGCATTCCGGTGGTCGTTGCGCTGTGCCGAAACCCCACGGATAATTTTAGAATGAACCAGCAACAACCACCTGAAGTCTAGCACGTAGGGCACCCCTTGAGCCGTCTTGTGGGCCTCTTGGGCTTTCTTGGCGCTCTCCTGCCCAGTCTTGGGGCCCTCTTGAGGACCTCTTGGGCCGTCTTGGAGCGATCTCGCGCGCCCCTTGGGCCGTCTTGGAGCGTCGGGAAACTGAAAAGGCGAGAAGGTTAACATCCCGCCTAAGGAAGCCTATTGGAGCCCTCTTGGGGAGCCTCTTGGAGGCTTCTTGGAGGCGTCTTGGGCCGTCTGGAGGCCATTTGGAGCGGCTTGGAAAGATCTTTCTGTGACTCGGAGCCCTCCTGGGGCCCTCTTGCTTGGCCCGTCCTGGAGCTGTCTTGGCTCCGAAGAAGTTGCGCGAGAAGACGCGGGTGAGCCCGGGGGGCATGCAGGGAAGCCCCGGTAGATTTGAGAGCTGTGGGTCCCGGGCCCTCTGGAATAATCCGCAGGACTGAGGACTGAGGCTCCAGGGATGAGGCAAAGGACCTGAGGACACACCAGTTCGTGCCTCAGAGCACGGTGGCGGATAAGGCGTTCTGTTCGATCACCGAGTCGGTTTTCTCGGCAGTGCGCTCATCCTGGGCCCCCGACGTCACGCTTGTTTCCTAGCGTCGACCCGCAGAGGTCTGGACCCCTTCTCCAGGACCGATTCTTCCTCCCGAGCTGTTTTTCTTTGACGGTCCCGGGGCCTGGCAAAGGGCCCTCAGAGGCCGAAAGCAGCGAAAAACCTCCTGCCGCGATTGGAGGGGCCTCACGGCCGGCGCCGCCGACCCTGAACGACGACGACGACGACCACGACGACGACGACGACGACGACGACGACGACGACGACGACGACGACGACGACGACGACGACGACGGCGGCGACGCGAGGGCGTCTGGAGGGTGCGCCCCGCCGCCCGCAGGCCCGCGTGGCCGCCAAGTACTCCGCCGTGGCGAGCACGGCCCCCCGGCAGGAGCCGGTGAAGGCGCACGGGGGCGGCGGGCGCCTCTCTGCGGGGGCGGAAAAGAGGGGGGTGGTGACCCGGGGGGGGGGGTGGATATCATGGCGTGGGCCATGATATTTCCCCAGATTTCATGGCGCCCCTTCTTATGTCATCACGTCCCTGGCCCCCCCGCTGGGCCGCGCACATGCCGCCGGTCATGATTTACACCCCCCCCTCTTGGACCCCCCCCCTTGGCCGCTCCCGAGGGGGCGGCGGGCGCCTCTCTGCGGGGAAGCGCGAGGCTCGAGCGAGCCAGAGCTCGGGCCTGCCGGCGTTTTTTTTATGCCGAGCGCGTCCCGGGTTTGGACGGTGCGGTTCTCAGAGGGGACGTCTGCAGCGGGAGCCCGCGTCGGATTTCAGGCTGGGCCATCGTCCTGTTGAGGATGGCCCCGTCAGGCCGACCCGAGTCCCCCGTGCCCGAGTCTTGCGTCTCCCCGCTTCTCTTGGGGGCTCGCCTCGCCGCGCGCTGGGCGTCCTGGCTGTCCTGACTGGGAGCCCTTGGGCATCCCAGGCTGGCCAGCAGTTCAAAAGACCGCTTCGGAGCGCTTGCCTCAGATCTTGCCCCCGGAGCGTCCCTTCCGCCCCGCGGTCGAGCCTTGCGCGCCCTTCGAGGGTGGCCAGCCAGGGGGGAAGTGCACCCCAGGGGCCGCCGCGGCTACAGTCGGGGCGCTGCAGAAGGAACCCTTTTCGTTGGGGAGGGGCTCGGTTGCCCTTGACTGGTCTGCATTTTGCCTTCGGGTTTCGTGAGGTTTGTCCACTGGAAATCGAAGTCTAGCTTGTAGGTCAACGCCCCGACGGTGCGCCGTGTGCCCTGGCCTGTCCTCTCGGCGCCTGCGTGCCTGTGGCTCGTTTCGCCGGAGGGCCCGCCCCGCCGCGCACTGTGGGTGCCCTGACTGTCCTGCCTGGGAGTCCTGGGGCCACCCGACCCAGACAGGCCAGGAACTGGAGGGACCGCCTCGGGGGGGCTTTTCCTGTTTGGAGGAGGAGAACCCTACACCGAAGCCCTTCCCTTGGCCCCCCCCTTTTTCCCTTTTTGGGCCTCCTAGGAGGCCCTCGCCGCTACGGCTGGATCCGCCTTGAGATCCTGGTCAGAACGCAGCCCAGGAGAGGTCCGGGGAGTAGCGGTATCGGTACCTTTGGATTTCCCCATTTTTGGAGGGCTCAGGACTCCGAATAGGCACCAACATGCAGACAGGGCTGAAGAGACAAGATCAATGTGTAAAAGGCAGCACAAAGAGCACAAGGCAGCAATCCGGCAGACCAATTCACAGCCTGTCACCCCCTCGGGTGCCGGCGAATGTTGTTGTCGTTTCTCTCGCTCTCTTGCTCTCTCTTTGTGTCTTTGTCTCTGCCTTTGTTTCTAACTCTGTCTCTCTCTCTCTCTCTTTCCGTCTCTCACTCCCTGTATCTTTACGTGCCTTTCATCAGAAGTCGCAGCCCGGACCGTCGAACGCATCCCTAAGAACCATTCTCTTCTCTGTCTCGAGTTGACGAATATATCTCCGAGCGAGGGTCTTTCCGTCACTTCGAGGGTCTCTCCAACACGTGTATTGATAACTGTGCCTGGTCTCAACTAGCGACCTGCGGACCAGGTGAGACCCGAAGCCAGTATCATGGGTCCTACCGTGGAGCACGGGGGTTGTGGATCGGTTGGGCTTCACCTATTTAGTCAGGAGAAGTGCGAGTCGGTGATCGCAAGTGTGATCGCTGTCGGTGTCGCCGCGGACTCGCTTCGTTTGAGATAGAAGTCTGCCTGCCCAGCAGCGGCCGCTGTCGGCTTTGGACGACTTTAACTGTTGGGCATCGTGCCCGTTTCTTCCGTACATGTCCTGGGCGTCCAAAGCAGCTGCTGCCGCCCTGCCGCCACCACCGCCACTCCGTCACTACAGCAGCAGCAGCACTATCCACGCGCATCACCAACCGCATCACCCTGGCCTACCACGGTGCGAGAACGAACATCGAGGCTCTCTGCGCCCCCGACGCGCACGGGCTTCCCCAGATCCGCGACCACCTGCGAACCCCACCCCTGCGGGTCCTGTCGGCGCTGGGGTGCCGGACACCCCCGTCGAGGTTCGCTTGGGCGCAGACCTTCTTCAGATTCTGGGCCCCGGCCAGTTCCTGAGAGAGCAGCTGCTGCGACAGGGGCCGCGGAATAAGTTTCGGGGGTGGACAGAACCCCCAACAGTGACACGCCGATTAGTGAATTGTCCGTTTTCGGTTCTCGAGAGGGCGCCGTGGCCGTTATTTTCCAGGCTTGCGCCCGCCAGGTTTGGGCCTCAGGTCGTTTTCACCAAACCACGTTTTGCTAAAGGGGGGTCTGTCCATCCCCGAAGAAGGAGCCACGGCCAGCCTCGGCCACGAAGGGGCTCCCAGGCCCATGTCTGAGGCACGGCCCGAAGGCCATAACTCCTCGTGAGCCCAAGGCGGCCCCGGTTTCAGCGTGCCTCGAGCTGTAGGGCTCTCGCGCGACTGCTCACGAAGGGCACGCGGGGGGGGATGATACTACTAATCGTAACACTACGAGCAACAGCATTTCGAGTCATACCAAGAGTAGTACGAGCACTGAGACAACCATATGTATAACAGTATTCGTGCTGCTACTCGCAGCAGTAGTGATCATGCTAGTCTGAATCATGTGGTCACAAGAGGAAGAGGTAGAAGAAGAGCGGAGGCGGGCGGGGCGAGAGGCGGTGGGCCTGGCCGTGGGCAACGGCAGGGGGTGGGATGGGCACACGGGGGGATGCACCGGCCCCCCATCGCCCATGGATCGCCGACAGGGGGTCCGATCGCCCCACCCCTCCCTGGATCAGGCGATCGCAAACATGGATCGAGGGGGCGTGGATTAGCGACGGGTCCTGCTTCCGTGGGAAATCGCGGGTTCCCGCCGCCGAACGAGGCGGCACCGGCCGCATTTTGGGGAGGGCACCTCCCCCGATCCATGGACTTGGCGCGCGGGCGCCAAATTCATGGGTCGCTGATCCATGTTTGCGCGCCCCCGACTGGAGCGTGCGGATTCGCCATCGGGGGCCTATCGCCGATCAGTCGGTGATGTATCGCCGACCCCAGGTCGATGTGCCCCCCCCCCCCCCTAGGCCGGTGACCCCCTGCCCGACGGCCTTTCCGACGCCCTTCCCGACGCCCAGCCCGACGCCCAACCCGACGTATCCTTTGGGTTGGCCGACGCCGTCGTTGTCCCTCACTTCGAGGGAAGAAAAACCACCCGGACCGGACAACTGGCGTTTACTATACGGCCCTGGGCGTTCACTGCACAGCCCTGCCCTGTTTGACTCCTTTTGTTTGGGCGCGTTGTTTACTGAACGACTTCGCGTGTCGGGGTGGTTATTCTGGGGGTGAATTTTTTGGCTTCTATCACTGGGAAGCAGGGCCCGGCCCTGACTCGCGATGCTCCGGAGCGAAGGCTCCGGCGCATGCCCACCGAGGCACGGCGCCTGCACGCATATGCCTTCCTGCATGTGCTCAGGCACGCCTCCAGGCACGGCGCCTGCACGTCTCTCCAGCGTCTCATTCTCTGCCGCTGCGCCGTCCGGGCGCGGCTCTCGCCCGCCCGCCTGCCTGCCCGCCACCGGGAGCGGCGAGGGGCCGAGCCCGCGCGGCTCTCCGGCGCCTCCCGCGAGAGAGGGCGTCGGCCCGCTGATGCTGATGCTGATGTTCGATGCTGATGCTGATGCTGATGCTGCTGCTGATGATGATGATGATGATGATGATGATGATGATGATGATGATGCAGATGATGATGACGATGACAACGATGATGATGATGATGATGCTGATGCTGATGCTGATGCTGATGCTGATGCTGATGCTGATGTGATGATGATGAGATGATGGTGATGATGATGATGATGATGATGATGATGATGATGATGTCTGATGATGAGATGACGATGATGATGATGTGATGCTGATGTGTGTGATGCTGATGCTGATGCTGATGCTGATTGTGATGCTGTATGATGCATGAAGCTGATGATATTTATGCTGATGATGATGATGATGATGATGATGATGATGATGATGATGATGATGATGATGATGATGATGATGATGTTGATGATGATGGTGGTGTTTCGATCCGTTGAGTTTATCACGACGCGAGTACTTCTCGGATGGCTTCTTCCACGGCAGAGGTCGGTGCCGATGGCGAGGCGGCGGGCCCCCTTCGCAGAGCGAGGCGGGGGGACGGCCTGCCCCCTTGCGACGGAGGCCCGCGCGCCGCGCCCGCGCGCGCCGCGAGGGCCTCAGCTCCAAGGAGCGCGAGGAGCTGTCGCGCAAGGAGGCGCGGGGGGCCCTCCTCCTCGTCCTCCTCCTCCTCCTCCTCCTCCTTCTCCTCCGCCTTCGCCTCCGCCTCCGCCTCCGCCTCCTCCTCCTCCTCCCTCTCCTCCTCCTCCTCCTTCCTTCCTCCTCTCCTCCTTCTCCTCTCCTCTCCTACTCCTCCTCCTCTCTCCCCTCGTCTCTCTAAACCCTCGCGATTCTCCAGATCGACTTCCCTCCTATCTTTCCCCACCCTTTTATGCGAAGGTGGGCGCGGGGGGGGGGGTGGGGGGGGGGGGGGGGGGGGGGGGGGGTGTGTGTGGTGTTCCCCCCCCCCCCCCCCCCCCCCCCCCACCCCCCCCCCCCCCCCCCCCACCCCACCCCCCCCCCCCCCCCCCCACCCTCGCGAAGGAGCTATAGCACGGGGGCGTTAGGCCACCGCCTCCGCCTAACCCTCGTGCGAGGAAGGCAAACCCTCTGGACTTTCCCAGGTCCACCGCCAGAGTGTGTCCCCACCCCTCCGCCTCGCAGCCGCGGCCCGCGGTGGGGCAAGTGAGATGCGGTGAGCATGGGTAACAGCCTCCGCGGACGACTTGCATACACCGTGCCGCGTTGGCATCAACCGATGAGTAGCCGATCCTCGACCCAGAAATGGTATGATGCGTAGTTTTTCGGCTCTCCCGAGCAGCTGTGTACCGCACCTCGTTGGAGCGGGGCCTGCAGGGAGCACCTCGTTGGAGAGGGGCTTCTGAGCGTGATTTTTCGCGATGTTTCATTCTTCGGATTTCGGGGATGTTTCCCGCGGTGCTCCTAAGATGGCCATGGGGCTTCGTTCACCGAGAGCCCCCCGGACATATCCAGCGCGCCAAGGGGTCCTCAGGGTCTAACGCGGCAGTCTGCTGGCAGGTCGGGGGCGAAGCCGACGTTGGGGCATGTCCCAGCTCTGTCCCCAGGAGTTTCCTATTCTTATCTTTTTCGGCTTGATCGTTTTCGGCCTTGTTGGGCCCTTCCCGGTCCCAGGAACGTCAGAAAACGGGTCAGGATGAAATTTTGTTTGGAAGAAATCCCACGGGCCCAGGTTCTTTTTCCCTCAGGACCTTCTCCCCTCACGGCTCTTGCCAGTGTTTGCCCTTTGGGGAAGCATTCTCGTTTCTCACCCTCAATGGCAACCTTTCTCGTGAGGTGTGGTGGAATCTCGGCCTTTTTATGGTCGAGGTTGTCGCTCGACGTGATGCCGATACCTTTCCGCCCGATGCTTGCTAGAGTTCCGCGGAACTTATTGGGTTTCCATGGGTTCTTTGCCAGTGGAGTTCTCTTGCGCTCGCGGGGTTGGCCTGTGTAGTCTTGTTCCAAGCCCTGCGGGGTGATCTCATCCCTCCTCCGCCGCGCTGCGCTGCGGGGAAACATCGGAAGAGTTTGAGTATAAGGACCAATGCGTATGTGTGCATGTATGCTTGTATGCATGTTTGCATGTATGTATGTATGTATGTATGCATGCATGCATGCATGTATGTATGTATGTATGTATGTATGTATGCGTGTATGTATGTATGTATGTATGTATGTATGTATGTATGTATATATAAATCTATATGTATGTATGTGTGTGTGTATGTATGTATGTATGTATGTGTGTGCATGTATGTAGGTCTGTCTGTCTGTCTGTCTGTCTGTCTGTCTGTTTTTCTGTATGTATGTACATGTGTGGTTATGAATGTATGTACGTTTGTATGTGTGCCATTATGCATGTATGTATGTATGTATGTATGTGTGTGTATGTATGTATGTATGCATGCATGCATGCATGCATGCATGCATGTATGTAGGTATGTACGTGTGTATGTACGTATGTATGTACGTATGTATGTATACATGTTTGTATGTGTGTGTGTATGTATGCATGCATGCATGCATGCATGTAGGTATGTGTGTATGTGTGTATGTATGTATGTATGTGTATGTGTACGTGCATGTGTATGTGTATGTGTATGTATATGTGTATGTATATGTATATGTATATGTATATGTATACGTATATGCATACATATATCTCTATATATACGTATGCATATGTATACGTATACGCATACATATATGTATGTATGTATGTATGTATGTATGCATGCATGCATGCATGCATGCATGTATGTATGCATGCATGCATGTATGTATGTATGTATGTATGTATGTATGTATGTATGTATGTATGTATGTATGTACGTATATACGTATATTTGTTTTTCTGTATTTATGTATATATGTACATATGTTTATAGGTGCATATATGCATACATGAACATATGTATATATGTATATATATATATGTATATGTATATGTATATGTATAAGTATGTATGTATGTGTATATATATATATATATACCCCGGAGCGGCCCTGGAGCTCCCAGAGTGCCCCAAAGAGCTTCCAGAAGCCCTCGGGGACTTCGACAAGCCCCTCCAAGACAGCCCAGACAGCACCAACGTGGCCCAAGATGGGTTCGAGACCGCAAATACATAGCCCAAGAGGCATTCAAGAGGCCTCAAGAGAGCTCCGAGAAGCATGCCGAGAGAGCCCGAAGAGGCCCTGATCATTTTTTTTCTATGTTTTTCGGGTTCTCGTGTTTTCGACCTTCGGCGCTCCAGGACGGCCGACGACGCCCCCAAGACCGCCCCAAGACCGCCGAAGAGGGCCCCAACAGAGCCCGAGACGCCACCAGGGAGTTTGAAAATTGCCCAGGAGAAGCCCCGGACGGCCCAAGAGAGCCCCAGGACCGGCCCAAGCTGAGCCACAGAGCGCGAGCAGGAGGCCCCAAGCCGCTCCAAGACGGCCCAGATGGCCCCAATGTGGCCTCAGATGGGCCCAACACAGCAAGTACACAGCCCAAGAGGCCTCCAGAAGGCCTCAAGAGAGCTCCGAGAAGCATTCCCAGAGAGCCCGAAGAGGCCTTCATCATGGATTTTCATGTGTTTTTTTAAATGATTTTCGGTTTCTCGCGTTTTCGACCTTCCGACGCTCCAGGACGGCCGACGACGCCCCCGAGACCGCCCCAAGACCGCCGAAGAGGCCCCCCAACAGAGCCCCCAGGCTCTTCAGGAGAGCCTGAAGACTGCCCAAGAGCAGCCCAAGACTGCCCAAGAGAGCCCCAGGACAGGCCCAAGCTGGGCCACAGCGGGAGCGGGAGGCCCCAGGGCGCTCCAGGACGGCCGAGATGATTCCAACGTGCCCTCAGAGGAGCTCACGACGGCAAACACACAGCCGAAAAGGC
>CAUYUJ010020068.1:15000-16300 GCA_963575745.1 Prorocentrum cordatum | reverse complement strand
CCTCCTCCTCCTCCTCCTCCCCCCCCTCCTCCCCCTCCTGCTCCTCCTCCTCTTCCTCCTCCTCCTCCTCCTCCTCCTCCTCCTGTCCACACTTGCGGAGAGCTGTGTGTGGGGGAATTCTCAAGAACGATGGGACTTCTGAGACTCATCAGGACATGTGCGTGTCAGAGCCTTCAGGACGGGGCGGCGGCAGCAGAGAGGCTTGCGCCGCCGCGCGCTCAGCAGCCCGCGCACGGCACGCTCCGTCGCATGCTGCGACCCTGACCCTGAGCCTGCTGGGGGAGGACCGAAGAGGAGGGTGAAGAGAAAGACGAGGAGGCTCCAGTTGAGGATGAGGGTGTTGAGGAGGCTCCAGTTGAGGAGGCTCCAGTTGAGGAGGCTCCAGTTGAGGGTGAAGAGAAAGACGAGGAGGCTCCAGTTGAGGATGAGGGTGATGAGGCAGGGGGAGCCACAGGGGAAAGCGAGGGGCGCGGCGGGGAGGAGGACGGGGGCAGGGGAGGGTGGCATGAGAAAAGGGAGGGGAGGGGATGGCGAGTGTGAGGACAGGGGGGAGGAGCACGCAGGACGGGGGTGGGGGCAGGAAGGGCGTACGTGCTGGAAAGAGCTGTGGTTTTCCGCGCGTTGGCGCTGAATGCATCCAGTGGTCGCGTGAGTGAGACCGCAGAGTGGGAGGCATGGCGCGATTTTGGGCTCCTCCAAGGCTCTCTGGGGCCATCATGGGCAGAAAAGCTCCGGTGGCAAAACGCAGGTTGGAAGGCCGTATACTTTCCAGTTCTTCTGGCCTCCTGCGGCCCTGGCCCCATTCCCCCTCCCCTTCCCCCTCACCTGGAGGGGAACCAGGGTCCTCCCCGTCTCCCCCGCGCCCACCAGGGGAGCCATGGCAGCAGCTGCCAGCGCAGCGGCGATGACGGCGAAGGCGACGCCGACCAGAAGATACGCTCGAAGTCAACGACCGGACCCCTGAGGGGCCCACCCCGGCTGTGGCCCCTCGTTCCGGGATCGGCATCTGAGGGCTCCGAAAAGGGCCCCGCAGAGGACTCAGCTTCCGTCGGGCATGTCCCTACAGCAGGGATCTTCCAGCACTGGTAATAAAAGACATGGTCGGCAGACGATTTGTCGTGCTCTTCTGACCCTTCATGCTCCATCCGCCTGTACTAGTAGGAGGACATGCGCGGCCTGAGACGGAGACAGCCAGGGGGCCACGTGCGAACCCTACCCCTACCCCCCACGATTTCTGGGGGGGAGGGTGGGGCTCACTTCGCCCCAACAGCACACAGAGCCCCTGCGAGCCTCGGCCTCG
>CAUYUJ010020068.1:0-10000 GCA_963575745.1 Prorocentrum cordatum | reverse complement strand
CATGCGGGCGCTGCCGCTGGCGCCTTCGGTGGAGCTCCCTATGGGACCACGAAGCGTGTGAAGGGTGTGCCGATATGGAGGGTAGAACTGCATGCGGGCGCTACCTCTGGGGTCTTCGTTTGAGCTCCCTATCGGGTCACGAAACGTGTGAGGAGTGTGCAGAAATGGAGGACAGAACTGCATGCGGGCGCTGCCACTGGAGGCTTCGGTGGCGCTCCCTATGTGGCCACGAAATGTGTGAGGGGTGTGCCGACATGGAGGGTAAAACTGCATGCGGGTGCTGCCTGGAGCCTTCGGTGTAGCTCCCTATGGGACCACGAAGCGCGTGATGGGCACACCGAAGTTCGGGGCGGAGCTGCATGCCGGCGCTGCCTGGGGCCTTCGGCGGAGCGCCCCAGGGGGCCATGAGAAGCGCCGTACCTGGTGCGGACGGAGGGCACAAGCGGGGATGGGAGGAGGGAGGAGGGGGAGGAGCGCGGGAGGTGAGGTGAGGAACGCGGGGCGCTGTCTCTTCAAAACGAGGACCCAACACCACAGGATGGTTGAGAGAGAGAGATAGAGATTTCGGCCGTCGCCGTACTAATCCACGATTGCGAGTAGCCCGCTCTTGGGAGTCTCTGGATGCCGTTTTGAGGCCTTCTTGGGGCCTCTTGGGTCTCTCTGCTCTGGGCTGCATTGGGGGCTTCTTGGGGCTGTTGTGGGGCGGTCTGGGGGCCTTGTTGGGCTGTCCTGTGGCCCTGCTGGGTTCTGTGGAGCCCTTTTGAGGGCCTTCTTGGGGCGTCTTGGAGCCCTCGTAAACCGTCTTGGAAACCTCTCAGGGCTTTTTTGGCAGCCTTTTGGTCCATTTTCGACCTGGCAGGCCCCTTGGGCGGGCTCGGAGGCTCGGAAGACCGAAGAGGCGAGAGCGCGAAACTCGTATCGAAAGAATCTGGAACTCGGTGACGTTTGCTTCTCCAGTGCCTGCCCCGGGGCCGTCTCGGGAGCCCGGTGTGCCGTCTTGTGGCCATCTTGGCGGTATCGTGGGATGTCCCTGGCCTGTCTTGCTGTCTTGGGGGTCTCTTTGGGGTCTCTTGGGGCCTTCGTGGACACATACTTCCGTGGAGGAGGATGAGGAGAATGCGGATGATGAGGAGGAGGCGGAGGCGGAGGAGGACTAGGCGGAGGAGGAGGAGGAGGCGGAGGAGGAGGAGGAAAAGCAGGAGGAGGAGGAGGACAAGTGTAAATCCAAGACTCATCAGTGATGTTGGAATAAACCCTCCCTCCAAGCTCCCTCTTCAAAGGGCCTTGCCCTGCAAGTGTTCATTTCCAGATGGAACTGCCTCGTTAGGAGACAACTGTTTGAAGACCCTGAAGCATGCCAAAACAACACTCTCGGGACTCCAACGCCACGGATCAACCTGATTGTTGCGTCTTGACGAGCCTGAATCGCGCCAGAACGCTGTTCCTGGGACTTCAACACTGCGAGTCAACGTAACTGTTGCACCCTCACAAGCCTGAATCCTTCCAAAATACAATTTCTGGTACGTTGACCGAGGGAACCCGCGAAACTCTTGCAAATTTTTCATAGCGAGTGCGCGAGGCGCTAAGGCGAGAGCCACATTTTGAAAACGAGCCGCCCTCAATCCGTGAAGCTCTTGCAATTTTTTAGACGAATCTGCGCGGCGTTCAGGCGACAACCACATTTTGAACACCGCCCGCCCTCAATCCGTGAAGCTCTTACAAATTTGGAAAACGAATGTGCGCGGCGCTCAGGCGAGCGCCATATTTTGAAAACCACCCGGCCTCCATTTGTGAAGCCGTTGTCAGTTTTTAAGCTTCCGGGTCTTAAGTGGTGAGGACGTCTCAGGCGAAACGCCTGGCCCGCCCTTTCGACCGTCCTCGGGTTGCGACAGTGAGGAGTTATCTAGAAGGGATAGGAATATGGAGGAGGAGGAGCGATTGGGGGTGGGGGAGGACGACCGCGATGGGGGAGGGGACGGGCAGGGCCGCCTACGATCCGATTCCGTCCGATTCGGTTTGCCGGCGGGTGCCGCGACTCTGGTTCCGATCCGAGTCGCTTCGACTCACCGGCCCCCGCCGCGCCCTGGGGGCCAGCATAAAACGGCCATGGGTGAAAGACCGGCCCCGGGCAACGGGTGGGGACTTCGCGGTGAAGTCTCCACCCGTTCCCCGGGCGCGTTCCGGACCCGGGAAGCAGCTCGAGCAGTGCCCCGCGTTCCGCCGCGGCCATGGCGGGACCGACGCCGCCCCTCTGCGCGAGGCGACTGGGCCCCCCCAGCTATGGACCCCCATCAGCTCACGGCCAGCCACCACAGGGGCGGCGCGACGGCCGCCAGCCGCCCCCCAGCCACATGGAGGGGCGGCCGCCCCCCGCCTCGTCGAGCGCGGCGGCGGGCAACGCCTCCACGCCTCTGCGCCGGCCGTCGCCGCCCTGCGCTGCCGTCGTCCTCGCCTTCGTCGTCGCCGTCCTTCGTCGTCAGCGTCGCCGTCCTCCGCCGCCGCCGTCGTCGCCGTCGCCGCTGGAGGCCCCTGGTATCGAGAAGGCAATGCGTCGGCCGTCTGGACACCAGGGGCGCCGATGACTCACGTCTTCGGCGAGGCTCTCCAGCGACTGCCTGCAGGGCTCGCTCCTGGGCTAACTTGCCCCAAGTCGCCGCCTCCAGGCAGTCCTCAGGGGCGCCGACACTTCGGGGACGACTCGCTCAGGGGGGGAAGCGCCGCCCCCAAGTCGTCCATTCCTCGCCGTTCGGGCCCAGGTGCCCTGCCTGCCCAGGAACGCGGGTTTTCCGCATGGGGGGGCCCTGGCGCCGATCCAGCTGCGATGCCTCGTCGATCTCGGGCCGTTGTTCCCCCCCCCCGAGCTATCGTCTGCCTCACTTCTGCTCCGGGCCTTCCCATCTCGCTGCGATGTATCGTCGATCTCGGGCTGTTCCTCCCCCTAGGAGGAGGAGGAGGAGGAGGAGGAGGAGGAGGAGGAGGAGGAGGAGGAGGAGGAGGAGGAGGAGGAGGAGGAGGAGGAAGAGGAGGAGGACTGAGCTATCGTTCCCCCTTGCTCCCGCCCCTGGCCTTCACGCCCCCCCCCCCGCAGGCGCCATCGAGGCAGCCGAGGCCGACAGGCGGGGCCGCCGCGGCGCTGAAGAGCGTCGTCGGTCGTCGGTCGGCGGTCGTCGGTCGTCGGTCGGTTGTCGGTCGTCGGTCGTCGTTCGTCGTCGTCGTCATGGTGGTGGTGGTGGTGGTGGTGGTGGTGGTGGTCGTCGTCGTCGTCGTTGGCGGAGGGGGAGGAAGAAAAGGAGGAGGATGAGGAGGAGGACGCTGAGGAGGACGGAGTTGGAGGAGGAGGAGGAGGAGGAGGAGGAGGAGCAGGACCGAGGACGAGCAGGAGGAGGAGGAGGAGGAGGAGGAGGAGGAGGAGGAGGACGAGGAGGAGGAGGAGGAGGACGAGGTGGTGGAAGAGGAGAAGCGTTCTCAAGTGATCCGCAGAGACAGAGCATGAGCGTTTGCTCGTGCAGTTGCCTGTATCTTTTTCCCCTGCCAGCCCTTCGACTTGAGAGCAGAGAGTAAGGCAATCCGAGACCACTGGACTTCGTTCCATTCCGGGACGATTCACACACTTTTGGCGTCGCGGCCCAGCGCGCAGCGACAAGGCGTAGCAGGGACGATTAACACGCGCAGAATGCCGATACTTCTGACATCTCTTGTTCCCAACCATCCTGTGGAGTTGGGTCCTCGTTTTGAAGAGACAGTCCCCACGTCTCCTCTCCTCCTCCCTCCTCCTCCTCCTCCTCCTCCTGCTTCTCCTCTTCCTCTCCTCCCCCCCTGCGCCTCCTTATTTATGCTCTCCGTATCAGTCTACAATTTCGGCACACCTCTCACACGTTTCGTGGCCCTTCAGGGAGCTCCACCTGGGGCCCCAGTGGTGCCGTTGCATGGGTTCCCGCGGCCCATGTCGGCACACCCCATCGCATGTTTCGTGGCCCTTTAGGGGCTTCACCCACGGCCCCGGTCGTGCCGTTCGCATGCGTTCCCGCCACGCATGTCGGAAGGCCCCTCGCATGATTCCTGGCCCCCATGCGGAGGTCCACGTGAGGCCCCGGTGGTGCCGTTCGCATGCGTCCCCGCCGCCCATTTCGGCACACTCCTCACACGTTTCGTGGCCCTCTGGGGGAGCCCTACTTCAGGGCCCAGTGAGGCCGTTCGCATGCGTCCCCGCCACGCATTTCGGCAATCTCCTCACACGTTTCGTGGCCCCATACGGAGCTCCACCTGGGGCCCCAGTGGTGCCGTTCGCATGCGCCCCCGCCTCGCATTTCCGCACGACCCTTACACGTTTCGTGGCCCCATACGGAGCTCCACGTAAGGCCACAATTGTGCCGTTCGCATGCGTCCCCGCCACCAATTTCGGCACACTCCTCATACGTTTCGTGCCCCCCATAGGGAGCTCCACCTAAGCCCCAGTGGCCGCGACCGCATGCGTGTCCCCCACTCAGTGCAGCGTTTCGTGGCCTCATAGGTAGCTCCACCCAAGGCCCCAGTGGTGCCGTTTGCACGCGCACCTCCCTCCAAGCACAGCGCTTGGTGGTCCCCAATAGGGAGCTCCACCGCAGACCCCAGTGTCCGCGGCTGCGCGCATCTCTCCCACCCATTACAGGACATCCCCCTCGCGCTTCGTGGCCCCAGAGGGAGCTCCAGAGAAAGCGGTACCCATAGCGAGGTATTCACAACTGCGTATGGTTGGGCCATTCGCCAGGCTAATATTTTATTATTATCTAGTTGCGCTGCCGCGCGATGGCGTCACCGCGCTCGGGCGGCATCTTGGGCTCGATGCGTCGGGGGGCCCTTGTTTTTTTTTTGCTCCGCAGAAAACGAGAGAGCAGGACGCACAGCAATCGGTGCAAGCGCGGTGGCAGATACATATAGACATACACACATATACACATACATACATGCATGTATGCATACATCCGTACATACATCAGCAGACCATGCATACACATAAGTACAAGTACTCATACATACATACCTACGTACGTACTTACACATACATATGTACATACATACATACATACATACATACATACATACATACATACATACATACATACATACACACGTACGTACGTACGTACGTACGTACGCACGCACGTACGTACGTACGTACATACATACACTCAATCATACATACATACATGCATACATACACATACATGCATGCACATACACATACGCATGCATACATACACACATACACATCCATGCATCTATACGTACCTACCTACCTGCCTACAAACACACACGCATGCACACATAGACACATACATACACACATACACATACCTACCTACCTACCTACCTACCTACCTACCTACCTACATACATACATACATACATACACACATACACATACATACATACATACATACACACATACACATACCTATATATATACATACACATACATGCATACAACCATACACACATACATACATGCATACATACATACATGTACACATACCAACATGCACACGCACATACACACATACAAACACACATAAATACACACATACACGCATCAATACATACATGCATATACACATACATACGTACAACCATACACGCATCCACATACATACAACCACGCATCCATCCACCCATCTTTCCACACATACATCCAAACAACCATGCATCCACATACGTACATATACGCATACACACATGCATGTAAACGTACACACATGCATACATGCATACCATCACATGCACGCACACATACATACACACGTACACACATACAAATATATACATACATACGTACGTACGTACGTGCATACGTCCATATACACATCCACATATATACCTACATAAATACATACATACATACATACATACGCACACACATACACACATACATACAACTACACACAACCATAACTACCTACCCACCTACCGGCCTACCTACCTACATACCTACATACTTATATACATACGTACATACATGCACACATACATACACAACATACACACATACGTACACACAAATATACATACACACATATACATATATTCACATACATACCTGCATGTATGCATGCATACATGCATGCATGCATGCCGCAAAGAGTGCTTGCCCTTTGGGGCTCTTGCTTCTTGTCTACAGAACTGGGGCCTTGTGTCGGTCTGGCGGCTCCTTGCGGGCCGTTGTCGTCTCGTCGCCGCCCGTCGCCTGGGCTTGTGTGTTGGTCTGGCGGCTATGTTGTCGCCGTCGCCGCCTCGTTGCCACCTGAATTGCACAGCGTAGAGTGCCCCGCATACATATTATAAATGCATATATATATATACATAATATGGTTGCACTTTTTATGCACGGAAGAACTTCTTGCACCACAGAAATTGCACCACCATGGTTGCACCACTTTGATTGCACAACATAGGTTGCTCCACATAGATAGCACAACATGGATTGCATACCATAGATTGCAATAGTATTTTGTGCCACGTATACTGCAACACATATATTGTGTATCAAAGATTGCACCACATAGACTGCACAACATAGAATGCACCACTTAGATTGCACCACGTCGAGTGCACCGCATACCACGTACATCGCACCACATAGATTGTACCACATATCTTGCACCACGTATATGGCACAGCATCCGTTGCACCTCATGAGTTGCGCACCGCTTTGATTGTTGCACTATGTGTCTTTCAACAGATTTTGTTCCACATCGATTGCACACCATGTATAGCTAGACGCACACAGTGTGGGGTCCACGGTGGCTTAAGACACACACACACATATATATACATATATATAGATATATATACATATGTTTAGGCACACAATTATATTGTTATTACGCGGGCAGTCATTCCATGATGTCTCGGCCGCCGCGTGGGGAGCCTGCAGGAAACGAACGGTTAGCGCTTGCAAGCGCACACACACATATGTGCATACATGTATTCCCCAAACAAACTGCTTGCAATTTTGGGTTCTTACTTCTGGTCTAAGGGACTGGGCCTGTGTGTCTGTTTGGCGGCTCCGTGCCTGCCGTCGCCGCCGCGTCGCGGCCTAGTCACCGCCCGTCGCCTGGGCTTGTGTGTCTGTCTGGCGGCCATGCTGTCGCCTTTGCCGCCCCGTCGCCGCCTGAACTCACAGCGTAGAGTGCACCGCACATATTGCACCACGTAGAGTGCACCACATAGACTGCACCACGTAGATAGCACAGCATAGATGGCACCTCGTAGATAACACACGATATATTGCACACTATAGATAGCACCCATAGGCTGCACGGCGTAGATGCCATCACATAGACTGCACCACACATCGTGCACCACATAGATAGCACAACACACATCGCACCAGTTAATGTATACCACGTCGATTGCACCGCGTGCACTGCGCATCACACACTGCACCACGTAGATTGCACAACATACAGTGTTCCACATAGGTAGCACACCACGTATGGGTAGGACACACCGTTTGGGGCCCACGCTGCCTAGCACACACATATATATATGTCTGCCTGCCTGCCTGCCTGTCTGTCTGTCTGTATGTATGTGTGTATGTATGTGTGTGTGTATGTATGCCTGTATGTATGCATGCATGCATGCATGCATGCATGTCTGTCTGTCTGTCTGTCTGTCCGTCTGTATGCATGCATGTATGTATGCATGCAGATGTGTGTATGAATGCCTGAACCTGTGTGTATGGATATATGTATGTAGGAAATGCATGTAATGCATGCGTTGTACGTAGTACACGTATGTATGCTTGTATGTATGTATGTATGCACATGTGTATTCATGTTTGTATATGTATGTATGTATGTATGTATGTATAAATGTATGTATGTCTGTATGTATGCATGCATGTAGGTATGTATGCATGTATGTATGTATGTGTGTATATGTATGTATGTATATATGTATATATGTATGCATGTATTTATGTCGGTATATGTATGTATGTATGTATGTATGTATATATGTATGCATGCATGCATGCATGCATGTAGGTATGTATGTATGTACGTCTGTATGTATGTATGTGTGTATGTATGTATGTATGTAATGTAAATGTAAATGTAAATGTAACTGTAAATGTAATGTAATGTAATGTAATGTAATGTAATGTAATGTAAATGTAATGTGATGTAATGTAATGTAATGTAATGTAATGTAATGTAATGTAATGTAATGTAATGGAATGTATGTATGTATGTTTGTATGTTTGTATGTATGTATGTATGTATGTATGCATGCATGCATGCATGTATGTATGTATGTATGTATATATGTATGTATGTATGTATGTATGCATGCATGCATGCATGCATGTATGTATGTATGTATGTATGTATGTATGTATGTATGTATGTATGTAATGTATGTAATGAATGTAATGTATGTAATGTATGTAATGTATGTAATGTATGTATGTATGTATGTATGTATGTATGTATGTATGTATGTATGTATGCATGCATGCATGTATGTATGTATGTATGTAGGTAGGTAGGTCGGTAGGTAGGTAGGTAGGTATGTATGTATGTATGTATGTATGTATGTATGTATACATGCATGCATGCACGTATGTATGCATGTAGGTATGTATGCGTGCCATCATCATGCACGCGTGGGCTAGATGATAGCACGGATTGCCGCCACACACACGCTTCAACGCTTGGTGGTGCAAGCTATCGTATCCTCTCTGTCCTGGCCGCGTCGCCGAGGCACTTCGGGACACGCTGCACTCAGCAGCCAATGCGAGCTGCTCTTCCCCCCCCCTCGTCTCTTTTCTCCCGCCCTCGCCTGTCTCGTCCTCGCTCTTCCCCAACTGCTGGAGCCAGAGTCGGACGCCCTGTCATCGTCCAGACTGGCTGGACTGAGTGCGGTGCGTGTTGGAGGCGCGGTGCTCGACGCTGTGGGCCTGCCTTCCTTCCCCCTCCTCTCCTTCTGGTTGCCGTTCGAACCGATGCATTTTCGCTTAAGTAGTTTCTGGCCTTCGCCATGCCCGCCAAGAGCGCGGTGCCAAGCTGCGGCGAGGCCGCTTCGCCCAGCCCAACCCTGTGTGTTCCCCTCCCTCCCCCGCCTTTTTCCGCCCCAGAATCTTGGTGCCGTGTCTTTGGTCGATCTGCCTGGTCAGGGCTGCGACTGCTTAGACTGCCACTAAGTTTGTCTCAGTGCCGCCCGCAGTGCACGGAGCTGGTTGATACGATTCGGGACCATTGTCGTATCAGCTTTCCCCCCTTCCCGTCTTCCTCCTCCTCCCTCCGCTTCACCGTTGCAGCTGTTTGTGCTATCCTATCAAACACACCATGCCCAGTCGGCGTAGAGGCCGCAGGGTAATCCGCAGCATCCGCCGCAACTTGTTTGGCAGTCCTTCTTTCCTCCTCCTCCTGCCCCTCCTCCTCCTCCTCCTCCTACCCGACCGGCCTTTCAGAGTTTTGCGCCGCCGCTTCCGAGCTTGAGGGTGGTACGTGCCCGCGGCTATGTGTTTCGCGTGGTGTGCTGATAGCCCTCATGAGGGGAAGCGGATTCGAGCAACGTGGTTGGCAACGTCTGTCGTTCGCGTCGTCTGTTTAAGCCCGGGTCCGGGGCCAATGCAGATGTTTTTGCATTCGTCACCGCATGGAGCACTGGCAACGCGAGCGAACCTTCAAGCGAATTCGTCGCGGAAGAAAACAGTATGTATGTATGCATGAATGTACAAAAATCAATATACTAAGCATACCTCGGCTATTCCTAGTTATATTAGTACCAGTCGTAGTAGTAGAAGTTGTAGCAGTAGTAGTAGTAGTAGTAGTAGTAGTAGTAGTAGTAGTAGTAATAGTAGTGGTAGTCGTAATACGTAGTAGTAGTAGTAGTAGTAGTAGTAGTAGTAGTAGTAGTAGTCGTAGTAGTAGTAGTAGTAGTAGTAGTAGTAGTAGTAGTAGTAGTAGTAGTAGTAGTAGTAGTAGTAGTAGTAGTAGTCGTAGTAGTAGTAGTAGTA
>CAUYUJ010020067.1:60892-165105 GCA_963575745.1 Prorocentrum cordatum | reverse complement strand
CAGGAATGACATGCAACAGCGAAGTCGTATTCGAGCGCAAGTGGGGTTGCCACACCTTGCGATGTGTGTACCAAGGCCCCCCCAGGAAGCCTCAGGAGGCCCGACTTGGATAGCAGAAGACGCTCCAGGAGGCCCCAAGATTGTGAGTGTTGTGTGTGTGTGTGTGATGTGTGCTTTGTCGGGTGCGTGCTTTTTGTGTGTTGTCGGTGTTGTGTGTGTATGTTATGTTTGTCTAGGGTGTGATGTGTTGGGCGTGATTTGTGTCTCTGTGTGTGCATGTAATTCTGAAGCCCCAGGAAGCCCCAGGAGGCCCCAGGCGGTTCAGCAGGCCCAGGAGAACTCCAGGAGGCTCCGAGGCGGGGTCTGGGGTACCAGAAGATCCAGAAAATCCCAGGAGGCCCCAGGAAGTTCCAGGAGGCCCCCAGGAGGTTCCGAGGAGGGGTCTGGGGCTCGATTTTGGGAGGATGTCTCAGGCGAAACCGCCATTCTCTGAGAATCGGGGTCAAAATTATTGAAATTACCATGTGTTTTTGAAGGTTTTATGTCAACATGTTGAAATTCCCATGTGTTTTTGGACCCTGCCGTCACGATCTGCGTGAGGGGTGCCACCGATTTTCAGAATTTCGAGGATGCCCCGAGCGAAACGGCCAGAAAAATCGCGGACGACGTGCGCACTCATCGCCTCTGAGCTCTACTCCCTCGGAGAGAGTGGCGTTATATACTGTCCGCTATGAGTATATGAGAATATATAATATAATATAATACTTTTGTATTAAAAAGACGAGAGTGTTGTGGCCGCTGGCATCGAGACCCGTGCAAAGCTCCAGGCTCCCTCCTCTTTATTTCCCCGCTCCTGCGCGCCCTTGTGCGCTCTCCCCTCCCTACCACTTTTACCTAACATCGAAGACTGATAGGTTTCTAATAGGGTAAAAAGAGAGCAGCACATTACTCCACAGGGGGGTCTGGGCAGCCGTTGGGGACGAGTTGGGGTTTGCCGGCGGGGATCGTTTTTCGCATACAGTCACACACTTCGTGCTCTTCGACTTCCCAGAACTCCATTCCCGGGCCACATTCTGAATGCCCGGAGCCAACTGTAGGCCACTTCGTGCTCTTCGACTTCCCAGAACTCCATTCCCGGGCCACATTTTGGATGCCCGGAGCCAACTGTAGGCCACTTCGTGCTCTTCGACTTCCCAGAACTCCATTCCCGGGCCACATTTTGGATGCCCGGAGCCAACTGTAGGCCACTTCGTGTTCTTCGACTTCCCAGAACTCCATTCCCGGGCCACATTTTGGATGCCCGGAGCCAGCTGTACGCCACCCAGAACTCCATTCCCGGGCTATATTCTTGACAGCTGTCTTTGGTTCAGGACGTGCCTCCGACATTCCTCCTGCTGCTCCTCCCCGCTCCTTCCTGATCATCATGTCTCGACCCCTGTTCATTGCAACGAAAAAACCGGTCGCAACCATCATCATCATCATCATCATCATCACCACCACCATCATCACCGTCATCATCATCATCATCAGCATCATCGTCATCAACATCATCATCATCATCATCATAATCATCATCAGCATCATTCTCATCATCATCATCACAAGTACCACCATCACCTCAACCACCATCACCACCACCACCATCATCACCATCAGCAACAGCATCATCATAATCATCATCATCAAAATCATCATCATCGCCATCATCATCATCAGCATCAGCATCAGCATCAGCATCGTCATCGTCATCGTCATTGTCTTGACAGCCGTCTTTGGTTCAGGACGTGCTTCCCACATTGCAATCTTTCCGACGGAACCGGCCCTTTTTCCGCGGTCTACATTGCAATGGCCCTCCCCTGGCCCTATCCTTACCGGCCTGCAGCCTCGGCTTCTCGCGGTGCTTCTCAGCCTGCGGAGGAAGACCGACACACGCCTGCGGCCGCGCCTGCTCGCGGTGCTCCTCAGCCTGCGTCTTTTACGGTCGCTTCTTTTAACTTCGGGTTCGAGCAGAGCATGATGATCGGGAAGAACTTCAAGACTCACTGCTCCAACTTCGGGCGGATTTGCGCCAAGATAGTCGAGGAAGTCGATGCTGACCTTTTCTTTGGGTGCGAGGTCGGTGCGTTTCGTCGAGGCCTGAGTCGAGCATCCATCAACGTGAAAGACATCCTGACCAAGCCGTTCGGCGACAGCATCGGCTTCTGCGAGGTCGCCAACTACTTGAGCCTATGGGGCTTCGGCGGTGCTTCTCAGCCTGCTGACGTGTCCCTGCGCGAGGACGCATACATCTACCACGTCCCCATCGCGCGACAAGTGGACGCAGTGATCTCACGGTTCAACGTGCAGACAAGAGGCCATGACAAAGTTCACGTGGTCGTCGGAAACACGCACATCGTTTGCGGAAGCAACCCTCCCAGCATTCACACGCGACGGTGAGCAGTTCGGCTGCTCCGACTCCACTTGGACGGGATCGCCGTGCTTCTCAGTACTGGGGAGCCGGGCACGCCGGTCGTGCGCCTCGCAGTCGGCGACAACAACTTGACCGCGCAGGAGGCGCGCGAAGCTTTCCAACGCCACACTGACGACGAGGCGTTATGGGAAGTCTTCGCCCCCCCGGCGGACCGCAAAGGCGACAACGTGGCAGTCTGCGGAGCAGTCGCGCGTTTCCAGCCCGTCGCTGTTGGCGCCTCCTACATGGGCCGCGGCATGCGAAACGACGCACGCGATGCTGTTGCGGTCGTGCTCACCGCCCCTGATGCTTCTCAGCCTGGGGAGACAAAGAGGCGGATGATTGTCTTCGGAGGATTGCCTGGCGCCGACGCCGGCTCAGAGACCGAGGCGGAGGGCTCCTCGGTGCACTGGTCCCGGCCCCCGAGCCCAGCCCCTGTGCATGCGCCGCTTTCACCGACGTCACCGGCCGACGCCGCAGCCTGCGACGAGCCCGAGGATGAAGTTAGTCGGCGCGCGCATGAGCTGCACAAGGAGTTGAGGGAGTATTGGGGCCAGAGGTGCGACGCGGCCTACGACCCGAAACTCCTCCACCACCTCAGCCTCTTGCTGTTCAAGAAGAGGACGCCCGCGCAGCCTGCGGACAAAGATCCAGCTGGTGCTCCTCAGCCTGGCTCGGATTGCGACACCGCCTTCGCGTCACAGGCGGAGACTGTCCGAGCCATTGTGTCTGTCCTTAAGGTTCGCCATGAGTTTCTGCGGAGCATAAACATCGCCGACTTGCGGCGCGTCCTCACCGACGCTGAGCGCGGGGAACTCGCAAGACGTGTTCGCACAGAGCACGAGCAGTCCGAACACCAGCTGGCGCTACAGGAACGAGATGGCGAGAAGGGGAAAGCGAAAGGCAAGACTCCACCACAAGGTTCTAGCGGAACTTCTCAGCCCGCGGGAAAAGGCGAAAAGGGGAAAGCGAAAGGCAAGACTCCACCACAAGGTTTTCGCGGAGCTTCTCAGTCTGCGGGAAAAGGCGAGAAGGGGAAGGCGAAAGGCAAGACTCCACCACGAGGTGGCCAGCCCCAAGGGGCAGGCCAAGGGAGTCTCGCTAAGTTCCTCAGAGAGCAGAAGCGTAAGCGGTGGTGCCGGCATCTGCAACGTGTGTGCTTCGCGGAGCTTCTCAGTCTGCGGGAAAAGGCGAGAAGGGGAAGGCGAAAGGCAAGACTCCACCACGAGGTGGCCAGCCCCAAGGGGCAGGCCAAGGGGGTCTCGCTAAGTTCCTCAGAGAGCAGAAGCGCAAGCGGTGGTGCCGGCATTTGCAACGTGTGTGCGGCACAAAACAGATCTGGGAGGCGCTGGCTTTCTCCGGCCGCTTCGACGTTGACATGCTCACCCAAGCCTTGCGCGCCGAACCCAGTGGGCCACCTGCGCGCGACGAAGTCATGAAGGAAGAGCGCCGCCGTCTCCACCACGACAAGGCTGAAGCGATCTCGCGCTACAACGAGGGTGAGCGGCTCGCCCGCTATCGGCAAGAGCTCTTACGTGGCGGTGCTACTCAGCCTGCCGACCAGGGCCAGGAGGTTCGCACTCTCACGCGCAAGCAGTTGGACGTGCTTCGGAAGTGGGACAGCGGCGAGTTGCGAGTCAACCGGAACCAGGCGATTGTGGCGCTAGGACACGGCCGCCTCCGTACTGCGGCAGGGGATTACCTGGACATCGGCGGCAGCACGGGCGGTGGGTCTCGGCGCATCATCGACTCTTGGCAGCCGCCGGATTGGCGCGACTTCCTGCAAGACGAGCGGGAGAGGTGAGGTTTCCAAGCCCGTGTGCCCGCGGTGCTTCTCAGCCTGCGGTGTTTTTCTCTAGACTCTTTCTGCGGTGCTTTTCTGCGAGTAGTAGGACTCTTTTCAGCCTGCGGGTTTCTGCGAGTCTCAGCCTGCGAGTTTTCAGCCTCCAGGTTTCGCAGGCTCTCCGCTTCGCACGCCGCTCCTCAGTTCCAAGACGTCTGCCAAAGTGCAGGCTTTTGCAGGCTGCCGCTTTTGCAGCCTGCCACCACAGCTCAGCCTGCCGCTTTTGCAGGCTTCCAAGACGTCTGCCAAAGTGCAGGCTTTTGCAGGCTGCCGCTTTTGCAGCCTGCCACCACAGCTCAGCCTGCCGCTTTTGCAGGCTTCCAAGACGTCTGCCAAAGTGCAGGCTTTTGCAGGCTGCCGCTTTTGCAGCCTGCCACCACAGCTCAGCCTGCCGCTTTTGCAGGCTTTTGCAGACGTCCGCCACCGCAGCTCAGCCCGCCGCTTTTGCAGGCTCTCCGTTTCCAAGACCTGCCAAGACGTAGTTGGAGGCCCGAGAAAGACACGCAGTCAATCATCACAGTCAATCATCACATCATCACCAATGGACTCGCCCAGCACACCAGTAGAGACTCAGGTCTTACGAGTCCCTGCGCATAATACTTTGTACACAATGTAGTCATGCGAGCCCTGCTGTCCTGCGAGTCTGTGATACAACTGTGTAGTGTCAAGCTCTGTGCGTTGATAGCAGTGCGTGCGTTGATAGCAGTGTCTTGTTTGACCGTGCATCCATTCAAGTTCCGTGCGTTGATAGCAGTGTCTCGTTTGGACGTACACCCATTCAAGCTCCGTGCGTTGATGCCAGTGTCTCGTTTGGACATGCATCCATTCGAGCTCCGTGCGTTGATAGCAGTGTTTCGTTTGGAGGTACATCCATTCAAGCTTTGTGCGTTGATAGCAGTGTCTCGTTTGGACATACACCCATTCGAGCTCCGTGCGATGATAGCAGTGTCTCGCTTGGACATACATCCATTGGCTCCAGGCGCAAAGGGGGCCTGGTGGTTTTTGTGCGTGTTGTTTTTAATAAGAAAACCTATGCGAGTCTCTCTCTACGACTCCTTTTTTCTCTCTCTCTCTCTCTCTCTCTCTCTCTCTCTTCTCTCTCTTATTTTTCTCGATGTGTTTCCGTTTCTCTCTCTCTCTCTCTCTCTCTCTCTCTCTCTCTCTCCCTGTCTCTCTACATGTTTCCATTGTCCTGCGTCAAACCTGCGCCGATCCTTCTCCCACCTAGCCGAGAGCATTTGAAACCTTCACAACAGGAACCCTTTGGAAAGCACCACAAAGGGATTCCATGTGAAAGCCTCTCAACAGGAACCCTTTGAAAGGCACCACAAAGGAGTTCCATTGGAAAGCCTCTCAACAGGTCTTCATTTGGGAAGCGCTACAAAAGGATTCCATTTGAAAGCATCTCAACAGGATTCCTTTGGAAAGCACCACAGAGGGATTCTATTGGAACGCCTCACAATCGGAATCTGTTGGAAAGCGCCACAGAAGGATTCGATTGGAAAGCCTCTCAGCAGGATTCGTTTGGAAAGCCCCACAATGGTACCATTGGAAAGCCTCTCAACAGGATTCCTTTGGCAAGCCCCACAGAGGTACTCTATGGGAAAGCCTCGCAATCGGATTACATTGGAAAGCTTCACAATCTGATTCCTTTGGGAAGCACCCCGGTGGGAGTCTGTTGGAAGGCCTCACAACAGGAACCCTTTGGAAAGCACCCCAAAGGGATTCTAGTGGAAAGCCTGACAGCAAGAACCCTTCGGAAAATGCTACAAAGGGTTTCAATTGGAAAGCGTCACAAAGGAAATCCTTTGGAAAACTACACAAAAGGGATTCCATGGGAAAGCCTCACAATTGGAATCTTTTGAAAAGCGCAACAAAGGGATTCCATTTGAAAGCCTCACATCAGGAACCCTTTGAAAAGCACCACAAAGGAGTTCCATTGGACAGCCTCTCAACAGGATTCCTTTGGAAAGCACAACAGAGGGATTCTATGGGAAAGCCTCACATTCGGAATCCTACAGAAATCGCAACACAGCGATTCTACTGGAACGCCTCACAATCGGAATCCTTTGGAAAGCACAACAAAGGAGTTCCATTGGAAAGCCTCCCAACATGGTTTCTTTGGAAAGCGCAACAGAGGGATTCTATTGGAAAGCCGCAATCCAAACTGCTACCGTTGGGAGGATGGCGCTGGAACACAAATCCTCACAACAGGAACCCTTTGGAAACCATCACAACAGGAACCCTTTGGAAATCCTCACAACAGGAACCCTTTGGAAATCATCACAAAGGGATTCCATTGGAAAGCCTCCCAACAGGATTCCATTGGAAAGCACAACAGAGGGATCCAATTGGAAAGCCTCACAACAGGATTCCTTTGGAAAGCACCCCAAAGGGATTCTCATGGAAGGCCTCTCAACAGGATTCCGTGGGAATGCATCGCAGAGGGAGGGTTCAGCGCCGCAGGTACGAACCCCTCCCGCGACCTCCTCCCTGCGACTCCTCTCCATCCTCTTCCTCCCCCCCCTCCTCCCCCATCCCTCCCTTCTGAAGGAATGCGACAACTTCTTGGGAAAACCATTGGAAAACAAAAAAAAAAAACCTAAGTGCTGGAAACGAAAACTTTAGGAAACCCATTGGAAAAAAAAAATCCACGGACAGTGCGGGGATTCCCTTTGGACGTGTCCCTTCGGACGGGTGTTCCCCGCGCTCTCTGTGGAATCTTTGGGTTTTTTTTGTTTTTTTTAGTTGTTCCAATGGGTTTCCTAAACTTTCCGTCTCCACCACTTAGGTTTCTTTGTTTTTTTTGGTTGTTCCAATGGTTTTCCCCAAGTTTTGGCATTCCTTCAGAAAAGGGGGAGAGGGGGAGGAGGCGGAGGAGGACGAGGAGGAGGAGGAGGAGGAAGAGGAGGAAGAGGAGGATGATCGGGAACAGGATGAGGAGGAAGACGGAGAAGGATGAGGAGGAAGAGGAATGCGCTACGAACGAAAACACACAGAAGAGAGAGCGAGAGAGAGAGAGAGAGAGAGAGAGAGAGAGAGAGAGAGAGACGCATGAAACCCTCGGAGGGCCGAAAGCCCGCCGAATCACCCAGTCTGGAGCTGAAAAAGATCACGCTTAAAAACCACCAGGCCCCCTTTGCGCCTGAAGCCCATCCATTCAAGTTCCGTGCGTTGATAGCAGTGTCTCGTTTGGACATACACCCATTCAAGCTCCGTGCGTTGATAGCAGTGTCCCGTTTGGACATACATCCATTCGAGCTCCGTGCGTTGATAGCAGTGTCTCGTACCAGGACCTTCCTGCTATGCTTTCAGAAATGCTGTGCTTCAGCTATGCCTTCGCTCAGGCCATCAGGGCCCTCATGCTGCCAGCTATGCTTTCAGCTCATCATCATCCACGTCGTTGTCCAGGCCCCTTCATAATCATCCATTCATCATCCATTTCGTTGTCCGTGCCTCTGTATGCTCAACCCACTTTTCTGTTCTGCATATTGAATGCGCTGCTTCACCACGCCCCGCGGTGCTCCTCAGCCTGCCTAGTCATTTACGGTTCTTTCAGCCAACTAGCGATGGTCAAGAAATTGGTCTTCAAAAAAAAATCTGTGACCAAATGGCATCGACCCGCGCTGGTCCCTGGCGTGGAGAAGAAAGATTTGGCCACTCCGAGGAGTGCAACTATTCATTCGCTTCGCTCATTCCGCCGGCCCATGTTGTAGCATCGCTGGCGCTTGCTTCCGTGCTCGGGCGCGGGCGTCTGAACGGCCTCCTCGGGCCGCTTCGGGGTTCTGAGGAGCTCCTTCGGAGCCTCCTGAGGGGTTCTGACGGGCCTCTGAGGGCCTTTCTGGGGAAACCTCTTCGGTCTTCCTGAGCCTCTGGGAAATCTCTTCGCCTTTCTTGGGGCTCCCTGGCGGGCCTCGGGGCCGCGCCCAGAGGGAACACCATCGTGGATTAACCCGCCTCAGCTCCATTTCGGCCAGCGAACTTCAGGTCGCCGCCGTGCTGCGAGGAGAACGGCAAGGCGCTCCGGGTACAAACGTGGTGGCAAAGTTACGCTTCAGATGAATGTCATATCTTCACTGTTAGTTGGTGCAAAAACCCCAACAAGCAGATCTGAGCGCTTCTTGTACAATGATGCCCTTGTTCGCTGTCGCATTTGCAGTGCTCCTCAACCTTCGAGTGCAGAACTGCATTTCGCATGTGGGGCATGTGCAGCTAAGCAGGCTCGGGATTGTATATGTTCAGGCATCGCATCTCTGCATGGCAATGTGAATTTAGAGCTCTTGTCAGAATTCGTTTCAGGTATCCGATCGCCAGAAAACCCTGTGTGCCAACCATTTGACCCCGAGGATCAACGCAAACTGGAGGAATCCCTGGAGAAAGGCGCCGCGGTGCTTCTCAGCCTGCGGACTTCGCGCAGCACGAGTGTTTTGGTGCGTTCCCGCCACCTCGTGCGTCTGATCTACATTGCTGCCATGGCGGGCTTGGCAGCGACCGTGGATGCTGCAGCGCCATACCTAACTCAAAACGACTTGAAAGGTTTCAGGCATTACCTCGACACTGCGGAGGTCGCGCACCGCGGCGGCCAGCGCCCGGGGAAGATCTGTCGCGGCAACATTGCAGCGCAGCTTGTTGAGTTCATGCGCGTCGTTGGCAACAAGATGGCGCAACTGCTCTCCTCATGCGCGCCCTCCCTGCAGACGGCCCAGCGGCGGCAGGTGCTCCTCAGCCTTGCTCAAGTAGTTTTCCAAATGGCAAGCAAGCGCGAATTCAAGGTCGATGGATGCGGGGCATACAAGTGCAAACGAATCCTGGAAATCACCATGCTGGCTGGGCTCAGTTCCAAACTGACAGTGCCGCGTTTGCTGCCTGGTGACCTCTTGGCTTTGTCTGGTCGGTGGCCGGTTCCACGCGGATCGCGCCTTGCTTCGCGAAAGATCATGCCCGGCATGACCACGAAACTTCGCGAACAGCAGGCTTTGAAAGCGATCTCTTTGACACTGGGCTCCGGCGGTAATGGCAAGTCGGTTCCTGTCTGCACGATATCCGCAATGTTGTGCTTCTGGAATGAGCACAAGAATAACGTGTTGCAGTGGGTGCAGGAGTGGGTGCCCAAGATGCTGTCGCGGCAGGCGGCGAGCCGCTGAAGCGTTTGCCCACTTTTGCCCGCGGTACTTCTCAGCCCGCGGTGCCTCTCAGCCCGCGGTGCTTCTCAGCCCGCGGTTGCTTTTCTAGACGCGTCTGTGCTGATGGGGCAGCACTGTCTTCTTCGCATGCACTTCGAGCTTTTCTAGACACGTCGGTGCTGATGGGGCAGCGCTGTCTTCTGCGCAGACACTTCGACTCTTCTGGGCCGTGACTCCCTGCCAGAAAAATCATACATTGATGCCAGATTCTCGTCTTCACCCACGCCCACTGTTCCCTTCGATCATCAACGCGGACATGAACAGTATAGCACAGAGCACGCACAGCACACAGCACACACACACAGTGCCGCAGCACATAGCACGCACACACAGTGCCGCAGCACATCACAAGACAACATGGCACACCACACAGCATACACAGCACACCCATACACACACGCACATAACACAAGGGGGTGCGCTGCGGGCGTTGATAGCAGTGTCTGGTTTGGACATACATCTTTCAAACTCTGTGCGTTCATAGCAGTGTCTCGTTTGGACACACATCCATTCAAATTCCGTGCGTTGATAGCAGTGTCTCGTTTGGACATACGTCCATTCAAGCTTCCGGCGTTGATAGCAGTGTCTTGTTTGACCATATATCCATTCAAGCTCCGTGCGTTGATAGCAGTGTCTCGTTTGGACATACATCCATTCAAGCTCCGTGCGTTCATAGCAGTGTCTCGTTTGGACGTACACCCATTCGAGCTCCGTGCGATGATAGCAGTGTCTCGTTTGGACATACATCCATTCAAGTTCCGCGCGTTGATAGCAGTGTCTCGTTTGGACATACACCCATTCAAGCTCCGTGCGTTGACAGCAGTGTCTCGTTTGGACACACATCCATTCAAGTTCCGTGCGTTGATAGCAGTGTCTCGTTTGGGCATACATCCATTCAAGTTTCCGGCGTTGATGGCAGTGTCTTGTTTGACCATATATCCATTCAAGCTCCACGCGTTGATAGCAGTGTCTCGTTTGGACATACATCCATTCAAGCTCCGTGCGTTGATAGCACTGTCTCGTTTGGACGCACACCCATTCGAGCTCCGTGCGATGATACCAGTGTCTCGTTTGGACATACATCCATTTAAGTTCCGTGCATTGATAGCAGTGTCTCGTTTGGACATGCACCCATTCAAGCTCCGTGCGTTGACAGCAGTGTCTCGTTTGGACACACATCCATTCAAACTCCGTGCGTTCATAGCAGTGTCTAGTTTGGACATGCATCCATTCGAGCTCCGTGCGTTGATAGCAGCGTCTTCTAACCATTGCCGTTCTGGTTGCAAAAGCCCCCTTGTGTTGCGCGTCTGCCATCGGACGCGCCACCGTGCCCTGTGCGGTCTTGCTCGCCGAGTGTCACCGTGCCCTGCACGGTGCTACACGCCCTGTGTGCATCGTGCTTTGCACGGTGCTTCTCAGCCTGTTTCACTCTGCATTCCACGGTGATCCTCAAGGTGAGCTATCATGGCTGCTGCCGCAGACCAGCCAACGTCCCCACTGGGTAGTCTCACGAAGAGCAGCGCTAAAACCCAATACTTCCTGGTTCGAGTGTACAAGCCCAGGGAGATCAAGTACTCGTACAAGAGAAGACGCAATGGCCAGCAGGTTAATGCAAGCCGATTCACGTGCGTTGATCCGTGCGATGATGCCAGTGTCTCGTTTGGACATACATCGATTTAAGTTCCGTGCGTTGATAGCAGTGTCTCGTTTGGACATACACCCATTCAAGCTCCGTGCGTTGACAGCAGTGTCTCGTTTGGACACACATCCATTCAAACTCCGTGCGTTGATAGCAGAGTACCTGCACAGAGTTTTTGTTTGCGCTCAAAACTACCGCGCAACGGTGGGTGCGAGGATGCGTGCCCAAGCTGCTGCTGCGGCTGCCGGCGAGCCCCTGCGGCGGCTGCCCTCACCGTGACGACTGCTTGAATTTAGCCTGCCGTGCTTCTCAGCCCGCAGTTCCTTTTCTAGACGCGGCGGTGCTGCGGCGGCCGGAAGTGTCTCGTTTGCAGACAACTCCAGCATTGATAGCAATGTCTAGCTCCAAACTAAAAACATTGATTGAAGTGTGTCGTTTGCATTTGAATCCGGTGATAGCAGTGTCTCGTTTGCGGACAACTCATTCTATACTAAAATCATTGATAGCACTGGCTCAAGTGTCCCTTTGTGGCTCGTTCCGATTTGTGCCGCGGCGGCGTCTGGGTGCGCGTGCCGGGAGTCACGCCCGCCTCAGGCGGAGCTGTCCGTGGCAGTGGCGGCAACCGTTTGCAAGCTGCATTGGATGGTGGTGATGGTGGTGCTTCTCGGCCCGCCACGCAGGAACTCGTCAATGCGATTCTGCAGCTAGGCCATTTGCCAACCCAATCGAGCCGCTCGAGCGCCGAGGAGAAGCGGCTTGCCGCGGGCCTCATCAGAGCACGGAAAGCAGGGACGCTGAGCAGGCAGCAGGAAGCGCAGCTCCGCGCGCTGCAGCCTGCCACGAGGCCTCACCCTGAACACTCTGGTGCCAGCGCCGGCGCCAGCAGACAAGCGCAAGCCAGCACCAGCGCGGTCAGCGGTGCGTCTCACACTGCTGCGAAAGGCAGCGGTGCTTCTCAGCCTGCTGTGGCAACGGGAGCAGGAGCTCTCGCCCAGCAGAAGGCGCAGCAGCGGAGACAGAAGACCGAGGAGATCATGCAGCAGGTGCGGGACCTCGGCCGCTACCCGAAGGAGTATGGTGGGCGTGGCTTGGCAGAGCGGCAGATGGGAATGAAAATTCGGAGAGCACGAAAGAACAAGGAGTTCTCCCCGGAGCAGGAAGCAGAGCTCCGGGCCCTCCAGCTGGCGGACACGAAGACCGAGGAGCTCGTGCAGCAGGTGCGAGACCTCGGCCGCTATCCGAAGGAGTCCGCCGGGCGTGACGTCGCAGAGCGGCAGCTGGGCTGGCAAGTCCGGAAAGCACGGAAGGCCAACCAGTTCTCCCCGGAGCAGGAGGCCGAGCTCCTGGCCTTCCAGCAGGCGGACACGAAGCCCGACGAGCTCCGGCAGCAGACGAAGATGGAGGAGCTCATGCAGCAGGTGCGAGACCTCGGACGCTATCCGAAGGAGTCCGCCGGGCGTGACGTCGCAGAGCGGCAGCTGGGCTGCCAAGTCCGGAAAGCACGGAAGGCCAACCAGTTCTCCCCGGAGCAGCAGGCCGAGCTCCAGGCCTTCCAGCAGAAGGAGAGTGAAGCCACAAAAACGGCTCGCATCGCGGAGGCGGAAGACCTTCCAAACCCCATGGAAGGGTTCGCTGAGGAAGCGCAGAACAGGATCGACCAGGACCTGCTCATGCTCGAGAGTGGCATCCGGACCAAGGCAATCCTGCGGCGCCTGGCCACCTACAAAGAGCTTGTGTCCAGCCGCGGTGCTACTCAGCCTGCGCAGCACAAGGCATTCGCGCAACGGTACGCGGAGCGAATGCGCAGGGCGTCGGCCGCCTGCGCGGGGAAGAGCTGCTACGTTCCCGGCGGCGAGGTGGAGGGGGACCAGCTGCGCGTCTTCTCCAACCGCCCCGTCATGACGGGCCCGCTCGTGTGCCAGCTTTGCGACTGCGACTTCTTAACAGAGGAGGACTTTGCGCGGCACAAGCAGCACAACCACGCGGGCGAGGCTGAATACCGCAAACGGGTGCTGTTCCTGATGGCGGAGGCCGGCTGCAGGCCAATAACTGGGCAGGAAAAGAGGATCATGGTGCAAAATTTTGCTCACTTCCAGCAGTTCTGTCACCCGGGCAGCAAGTGCAACCGCTTCTCGGGCATCGAACCTGTGCCCCGATGCGAAGCAGCCTGCGTAGTCTGCGCGCAGAAAGATTACCTCGAGCACCGCCACAAACTGAGCCTCTTTGGCGCAGTGCCGGAGGAGCATGTACCCGAGCACGCCGCGGACCCTGCAAGCGACCAGGACGACGTGTCTGAGGGCGAGACCAATGATCGACCCGCGCGGACCTTGGTGAAGCACCGCGGGGTGTAGTACTTGCAGTCCCCAGAGATCGTGCAGAAGCTCCTGGACGTGGACAGGTACAGGCAGCGGTGGCCTTTGATCCCGTACGAACAGCTGCACGCCTCCAGCGTTCAGCACCCGGAGCACCCAGAGTGGCGGTGGTTGCTGCACTCCCGTCGAGTCCCTGTGGTTGCGCCACCAGAAGCAACGACGGGCACCTGCGGTGCTTCTCAGCCTGCTCCCGACAGGCCCGACGGAGGTTCTCAGCCTGCAGACGACAGGCCTCCGTGCGCAGGGGTGGGTGATCCCAACGCGTTGGTGTGGGTCTGTTGGGATTGCCTGAATGATTTGTGCGCCGAGAAACCGAAGATGCCGTTAAACGCACTGGTCAACGACAACTGGATCGGCCGGGAGCTCATGCTCGTCCGCAACGCTTCGAAGGCTACTAAGATGCTGGCGCCCCTTGGCCGATGCTGTTGGAAGCAAGTCCGCCTCGGCAAGGGCGCTCCGGATGTCCAGCAGAAAGGCATCTCGGGCAACACTATCCTCTTCGCCCAGCCCACGGCGCAAATCCCGACCATGGAGCTGCCCCCGGAGCAGGGCGCGCTTGTGGACTCTCTGAACATCGTTTTCTCGGGCGCCGCGCACAAACTCCACAAGGCGCACTGGGCAACAGTCAAGCGCGGCGAGTATATGCAGATCGTGAGGGAGCGCAAGCAGCAGTGCGCAACCTTTTCCGAGGTATCCGTCCGGGAGGATGTTGCCCCGACACGGCTGCCGGAGGACGGCGTGCCAGACCACATCCAAGCCTGTCTGCAACCAGTGGACGGTGCGGACAAAGCCCCGGTACGTCTGTTGGGGCCAGCATCCAGGGCGCCGGAAGTGGGCAGAGACGACGAGGCGGGAGACGAGTCTGACGAGGAGAAAGAGACAGACAAAGACGGAGAAGCAGCAGAACAGCCTGACATGGCCTACCTGCATGAGAATGTGGCAGAGTTCACAGTTGCAGTGGATCCAGTGCATGACATCGCTCCAGTCCGAATGATGCAAGCGCTGCAAGGCACGCTGGTGGCGCTGCAGGAGCAGGCAGCACGCATCGCCAAGAACGAGGTGACACCGACAGTGGCAGACAGCAGCGGTGCTCTTCAGCCTGTTGCTGACGAAGCCGGCAGGCATACGATGCGCAGCATGGTTCTCGATGTACAGAGTGCTGCTCGTTCGTTCGACGAGCGAGCGCAGGTGGCGCTGGAGAAAGCGCAAGCAGGAGCAGACGCGAGCAGGGCTGTGGGCCCGCACTCCTTATCGGCGCCTACGCAGAAACCCTTGAGTTCTTTCGACAGCAGGTCCTGGCCGGCGTGCTACACAGAGTTCTGGTTCGGGGACGGCGCGCCGAACCTCGAGCGGGAGCGGCCCATGCTGTTCGAACAGGTCTTCCCCAGGAATACTATCTATGCTACCAGTGTTGATAGAGGAGTCGATCCATTGATAGCAGCGTCTCGTTTGGACCTACACATGTTGATAGCAGTGTCTCGTTTGGACCTACATCCATTGATAGCACTGTTCCGTTTGGACCTACATGTGTTGATAGCAGCGTCTCGTTTGGACCTACATGTGTTGATAGCAGTGTCTCGTTTGGACATACATCCATTGATAACAAGGTTGCGTTTGGGCAGTGTCTCGTTTGGACCTACATGTGTTGTTCGCAGTGTCGCGTTTGGACCTACATGTGTTGATAGCAGTGTCTCGTTTGGACCTACATCCATTGATAGCAGTGTCTTGTTTGTACCTACATGCGTTGATAGCAGTGTCTCGTTTGGACCTACATGTGTTGATAGCAGTGTCTCGTTTGGATCTACACCCACTGATACCACTGTCTCGTTTGGACCTACCTGCGTTCATAGCAGTGTCTCGTTTGGACCTACACATGTTGATAGCAGTGTCTCGTTTGGACCTACATCCATTGATAGCACTGTTTCGTTTGGACTACATGTGTTGATAGCAGTGTCTCGTTTGGACCTACATGTGTTGATAGCAGTGTCTCGTTTGGACATACATCCATTGATAGCAAGGTTGCTTTTGGGCAGTGTCTCGTTTGGACCTACATGTGTTGTTAGCAGTGTCGCGTTTGGACCTACATGTGTTGATAGCAGTGTCTCGTTTGGACCTACATCCATTGATAGCAGTGTCTTGTTTGTACCTACATGCGTTGATAGCAGTGTCTCGTTTGGACCGACATGTGTTGATAGCAGCGTCTCGTTTGGATCTACACCCAATGATAGCACTGTCTCGTTTGGACCTACATGTGTTGTTAGCAGTGTCTCGTTTGGACCTACACATGTTGATAGCAGTGTCTCGTTTGGACTTACATCCATTGATAGCACTGTTCCGTTTGGACCTACATGTGTTGATAGCAGTGTCTCGTTTGGACCTACATGTGTTGACAGCAGTGTCTCTTTCGGACATACATCCATTGATAGCAAGGTTGCGTTTGGGCAGTGTCTCGTTTGGACCTACATGTGTTGTTAGCAGTGTCGCGTTTGGACCTACATGTGTTGATAGCAGTGTCTCGTTTGGACCTACATCCATTGATAGCAGTGTCTTGTTTGTACCTACATGCGTTGATAGCAGTGTCTCGTTTGGACCTACATGTGTTGATAGCAGTGTCTCGTTTGGATCTACACCCACTGATGCCACTGTCTCGTTTGGACCTACATGTGTTGATAGCAGTTTGGACCTACACATGTTGATTGCAGTGTCTCGTTTGGACCTACATCCATTGATGGCACTGTTCCGTTTGGACCTACATGTGTTGATAGCAGTGTCTCGTTTGGACCTACATGTGTTGATAGCAGTGTCTCGTTTGGACATACATCCATTGATAGCAAGGTTGCGTTTGGACCTACATGTCTTCATAGCAGTGTCTCGTTTCTTAGTCCTTCGAGGTCGCACGGCGCCTGATCAACCTGGAGGAGCTCGAGTACTCTCTCGCGACCGACGAGGAGCCCTACGAGGCAGCCTGCCAGAGCCGCTTCAGCTCGCCAGAGATCATTGCTGTCCTCGGCGACGCGATCCGCCGGCTGCGGCCACTCGGGCGGCGATTGGCAGGAAAGGCTTCGGCACTGACCTCCAGATCCTGTCAGAGGCGCCGGCGGAGGATTTCATGGAGGCGCTAAACATCGCTAAGCCGGGCGACTGCATCGGCTCCGCCATTCCACGCCCGGGCATGCCTGCGAAGGTCAAGACTGCCCTCAGGACGTTGCTACTCAGCACTTCCGATGCGCCTGGCACGGAGGGGCGGAAAACCGCACTCCGCTTCGACGGGCACGGCAACAACCTCAAGTTCGGCGCGGCCAGCTTCTTCGTCACACCGAACTTCGCAGACACGCACAGCCCGTTGGTCCTCCAGCTTCACGAAGGGCCCGGAAAGCGGAGCCACTTAGACATTCGCGGGGGCGCGGTTGGCGCGGTGGCCAGAGCCGGCGGCGCTTCTCAGCCTGCTGGCCCTGACCTGCGGAGTCCAGCTCCGACCATGCCTTCTCTGGAGCGGATGCACCAGATAGTGGCAGCAGACCCGCGGGCGCAGGCCAAGTTCTTCCTGTTGATGACGGAGCTTTACTACCGCTACATCATCGGCTTAGAGCGCCTGCTTGTTGGCCGCACAACGCTAGCCCGACAGGCGGTGACAACGGAGGACGACGCGGCAGCGTCTCTGCAGCCGTGCGTGGCCCCAGGCACCACCGATGTGCAAGCGCCTTTCGAAGCACAGGGTCGGGGCTTCACGCATGGCCACGGCAAAGGCCACAGCGTCATCGGGCCTACGATGGCGTGGCTGCGGTTGGCCGTGGTCGGAGGGCTGCGCACCGCCGCTCGGAAGCTGCGAACTGCGCTTCTTTCCACCGCGGAGACCGTGCAGTACGAAGCTGCCAACGAGCCCGCACGGCAGCTGGGGCTTCCTGACGTCGCGCCAGAGCCTTTCACAGCCAGGCAGCAACGACAGAGCCGCATGGACGGAGGGGAAGAGGAGGACGGCACCCTGCGCGACGAGGTGCCTCTCGGCCCGCCAGTGGAGCAGCCGCACCTGGTGGAGGAGCGAGCGCGGGCAGCCGCAGAGAACCGGATGCCTGCAATCGGCGCTGCAGCGTACCGGGGCCTCCCGCTCACAGGAGCCTTTCAGTCTACGTTTCCAAGCTACCGCCAACGAACTAGCTTCGGGCAGCTAGGTGGCGCTCCTCAGCCTGCCATGGCAGCCAGCCATGCTAGCCTCTTCCAGACGAACGAGGATGGAGCGATTCAGGAAGTCCTCAAGCCCGATGGCTCGCCGGCTTCGGTCGAGGAGATTACCGCAGATGCGGAGGCTTGGGCGGTAGCGTTTAGCCATGACTTCTTTTGCAACATCTGCTCCAACCACGAGCACGACTGCACCGAGACGTGCGTCAAGTACGTCAAGAAGAAGCTCGAGGCCAAAGAGAGTCTGCGCTCGAACAGAACCCCGTCGTGCCGCTTCTGGTTCTTTCGCATCCAGCAGCTATGTCTAGCAGGCCGCACCAAGCGAGTGCGTCGGCGCGGCAAGCCTTTGGTCCGGACTCCGTTCATCGACTTCTCTGATGACCGCAACCAGCGGTGCCGCTGCCAGGTCAAACGCGACCAGCCGTTCAGGAGCTCCAGCAACGACGTCTCTCAAGTGACCAGCCGGTGCAACGTGGATTTCCAGTTCTTGATGTGCGCGCCTGACGAGTCTGCCGAGGCAGCAGAAGTGCTTCAGCCTGGTGGTGCTCCTCAGCCTGCCCAGGACGGGCCGCCTGCGGCCGCCCCAGCTCAGCTGGCCAAGCGCAGAAGGCTTACCAAGAAGACGGCCAGCATGAAGAACCCAGAGTCGGCAATCGCATTGCGCTCATCCAAACAACTCGGCGGCCGCAAAAAGTGGCTCTACGGTTGTGGCTCCTTGCATCCGAACGATGCATCTGTCGTGGAGAGCTTCCGAGCTGCTTTCCAGAAGGCTTTCTCCATGGACTTCTACATCACGAAGTACCAGGGCAAGATGATGGAGTCCATGACGCCGCTCTTCCAGTCTATGCTCACCGGCATGCAGCGTCTGGAGCAGCAGGAGAGGGACGAGAAGGAGGAGGAAGCCCGGAAGGTGCTCAGTGAGGGCGGCGCTGATGGCGAGGACCAGACGCTGGCCAAACGGGGCCGGACGCGCGAGGATCTCGCTCGCCGCGCTCGGCGGGTCTGTATCCGCCTGGCGTCGATGGCGAACCGGTGCTTCTGGCTCTCCACGACGGAGGTGGCCGTGCACATCCTCACAGGCGGCGACTGCTTCCAGTCGCACCACAATGTGCGGCTCTTCATGAGACAACTACAGTGGGCCTGCCAGCAGTGCAAACGCTTGCTAAACCATGAAGGTTCGGGCGAGGAGACGCATAATGATCAGGTGCCAATACAAGCAGTCCGCATCCAGATCCCTGACGCCGACAACGAGGAGGAGGACGCAGCAGGTGACACCAGCGGTGCTCCTCAGCCTCCTGGAGACACCCCTGCTGGTGATGAGCAAGGTGGCGGTGCGGAGTGCGAGGACATGCACGCGTGCACCACCAGCACGAACACGGCCGACGACTACGCCCACAGAGGCCCTCGCCTGCAGACCATGCCGTACTACGTCTACAGGATGTACGTCCGGCGAGTCCTGAAGCCGAGCCGGGTCAAAGCTTCTGGACCGCGATTCTTCGCCTTCGAGAACCACTGCGTCATGGCTCAGCGGTACATGCAGGAGGTCCGGTTGACGCGGAGTCACGTCCCCACCATCGATGGCTTCCAGTGCCCGACCTGGGCACAGGACCCCGAGCAGAACTTGCTCTTCAAGGCCCTCCTCTTCACGCCTTGGGCGTGCGAGTGTCCCCTCTCTTGTGGCTGCGTTACTCGGTACAGCCATATGTTGAGGAACTGCGACTGCCCCGCCGTGCGCCCATACTCGTTCGAGCGGGCGCGGCGGCTTCGGTGCGCGGAAATCCACGCGTTGGCAGCGCGCGCAGACTCCAGGAGCCGCCTGGCCCGCAAGAGGCTCGTGCTCGCGGACACGACCCTCTTCTCCGAGCTGAAAGAGCCCCGGGTGAACCTCGAGGAGGGCGAGCTGGTGCTCCTCAGCCTAGCGCACTTCGCAAGGTCCCAGCTGGCGCGGCGCATGCCAGCGGAGGCGGCACGGCGCATCCTCGCCTTCAGTGACCACCACTGCCGGTGGCACGAGGAACAGTGCACCCTGGCGGAGTTCTGTGCGCACGTGGCGCGAGACGTGCTGGCGCACGTGGACCTCGCGGCGGAGGCGCGGGTTAAGCCTCGGCCAGCAGCGACTGCACACCTCGAGGCGGATGAGGACTCCGCGAGCGATGCCGAAGGGCTCAAGGGGCGAGTCCCGCTGGAGCTCGTTGACGTGGGTGGAGGCGGCGGCAGCGACGTAGAGGAGGACGTGGAGGACGCCGCGATTACCGAGATCTCCCGGTTTCCGCTGCGGGACCACGTCAGAGCAACCGAGCTGGCCCTACAGCAAGACCAACTGCAGCGCTTGGACCAGAAGGGCCGCCTCAGCTACGCCGATAAGCAGTTGAAGAACCTCGACCGAGCGTACAGCGGCATGCTGCAGCCCAGCTTTGCACTGCCAGCCAGCAGCGGCGCGCGGGAACATCAGGGCACGCGGCTGGACGAGACCTTTTCTGACATGCTCGCCCTACAGCGGCAAAACATTGCGCTCCAAAAGAAGCAAGCGAGCCCGGATGGAGAGACCTTGCCCGAGGCTGCGGACGACTGGCTACCCAGCGGTGCTCCTCAGCCTGCTGACGAGGACGCGCAGCCGGAGCTCGTGCCGCAGCTCTTGGCCATGCAGGGCCCGGCGGCTGTTGCGTGGAAGCTTGTCAATGATGCCGAGTGCACGGAGGAGCAGATTGACGCGGCGGCGTTGTTCGCGCTGTCCCTGCAGAAACGCTTTGACGGCAGACCAGACAAGACAACGCATCTGCTCCCCGTGGTATCCGCGACAGGCAACCACAGAGCGATTTGGCTCGGGGGAGGCGGTGTCGGCAAGACACGCACCCTCTCCAAAGTGGTGGAGCCGATGGCCATCACTTACTTCGGCGAGCAGGGGTACCTCGGCAAAGCTCAGTCCAACCACGCGGCACACAACCTCGGCCCGCGCGGCAGGACAATGCATTCCTCCAATGGGCTGCTCATGTCGGACTCCCTGCAGACCGCCAGGCTGCGCTTGACGCCACAGACGCAGAAAAAGCTGGACCGCCTCACAGGCACACTCGGCGTCGACGTGATCGATGAGCTGGGTGCTGTGCCGGGGCCTTTGCTGCATGCCGATGCACTGCGCACGACCTACAGCAGGGCGTTGCGCTACAACCTCGACCCCGCGAAGTACATGCGCCCGCAGGAGACGTGGGGGCGCATGGCCGTGAAGATCTTGTGCGGGGACTTCTACCAGTTGCCCCCGGTCCCCGCCAGCGCCTCCCTGCTGGCGCCTCACACGGGCCAGTCCTACGAACACCAACAGGGTAGGAAGTTGCTCGCCGACTTCGAGTACGTCATCGACTTCGTGCAGATGCAGCGCTTTACAGACCCGTTGCAACTCGAGGTTCTCCACGCCATGAGAACTCCAGGCGGAAAAAAGATCTCTGACGAGAGCTGGCAGGCGATCGTCAAAACAGAGGTCGTTAGCCCTAGCGGTGCTGGTCAGCCTGCTGCCAGCAGCAGCGAAGCCGCTCAGCCACCTCAATGGGACCCTCGGTTGCGTGCAGCACGAGGCTGGTACGAGTCGGCCTATGAGTGGCGCATCGTCTCTTACGCCATGCATGCACAGGCCAAGCTTGATGCGCACGATGCTGGCCAGCTGCTCTTTTACGTCCCAGCAATCGACAGACCAGCTGCGCGCCTCGCGAAGCCTGATTTCGACGAGATGCGCGCGGAGCCCAACATCGGCGCTACCGCAAAAATGCCGGGGCTGCTGCCGCTCTTCGTTGGCATGGAGGTCATCCTGACAGAATCCGTCTTGCCGCCGAAGTATGTCCGTGGCGCGCCAGGCAAAGTGGTAGGCATAGAGCTGCACGCTCTGGAGCCTCCGGTGGAGGGCCGCCCGTCCATTGTCTCGGACGGTGTGGTCGTACTCTACTACATGCCAAAGGCCGTCTATGTCAAGATCGATGACAGCGATGAACTTTTCTTGAAGGCCGCGCCGGTGACAGCTGGCAGTGCTTCTCAGCCTGCCGGCCCCGACCTGCGCGGAGTGCTCGCGATCACCCCGCAGGCGCGCCCCTGGAAGTTCAAAGCGAAGACAGGTGGCCCGGCCATCGCGGTGTCCAGGACGCAGTTGACCGTGCTGCCCAAAAAGCAGGGGACTCTGCATGGCGTCCAGGGCAAGACGACGGACCCAGGCTTCATCGTGCACTGGACGTTTCCGCCAGGACTCAAGAAGGAGTCCATTTGGCTTGCCTACTACGTCAGCCTGTCGCGCCCCAGAAGCTTCAACCAACTCTTGAGCCACGGCTTGCCTGACCGGAGCATCATCGAATCCGGCCCCCTGGAACAGATCGCCAAGGCCTTCGCCGAGCTCTTCGCGGACAAGATTGCCGCGACGAAGATCGCTTGCGCGAAGGCCCGACAGCAACTGGGATGGCCTGCGCGAGCTTGAGGAGCCATGAGATGCAGCTTGCGTTGTGGCGGTGCTGTTCAGTCTGTCCGTCTGCATTCGTGTGGTGCTTCTCAGCCTGCATGCGCGCGGTGCTTCTCAGCCTGCGCTCGTGCGCAGCTGTGCGCGGTGAGCCTGCGCGTGTCGTGCAATGCTTTTCAGCCTGCGCGTGTCTGCAATGCTTCTCAGACTGCACGTTTTGCAGCTTCTCCGCTTCGCACGCCGCTCCTCAGCGCGGTCCTCTGAAAAAAGGACAGTCATCATCTCATCGTCGCACTCATCATCGCACTCATCATCATCATTCATTGCCAGCGTTGATAGCAGTGTCTCGTTTTTACACGACTCCCACTATTGATAGCAGTGTCTCGTTTTGATACACTTCCAGCGTTGATAGCAGTGTCTCCTTTTTACACGACTCCCAGAATTCACAGCAAAGTTTCGTTTTGACACACTGCGAGCGTTGATAGCAGTGTCTCCTTTTTACACGACTGCCACTATTGATAGCGCTGTCTCGTTTTGACACACTTCCAGCGTTGATAGCAGTGTCTCCTTTTTACACGATTCCCAAAATTCACTGCAAAGTTTGGTTTTGACACGCTGCCAGCGTTGATAGCAGTGTCTCCTTTTCACACGACTCCCAGAATTCACAGCAAAGTTTCGTTTTGACACACCGCGAGCGTTAATAGCAGTGTCTCCTTTTCACACTCAAGCCACTATTGATAGCAGTGTCTCGTTTTGATACACTTCCAGCGTTGATAGCAGTGTCTCCTTTTAACACGACTCCCAAAATTCATGGCAGAGTTTCGTTTGGAAACACTTCCAGCGTTGATAGCAGCGTCTCCTTCTTACACGACTCTCCCCATTCATAGCAGTGACTCGTTTTGACACACTCCCAGCGTTGATAGCAGTGTCTCCTTTTTACGCGACTCCCAATATTCACAGCAAAGTTTCGTTTTCACACACTTCCAGCGTTGATAGCAGGGTCTCGTTTTTTACACGACTCTCACTAGTGATAGAAAAGTTTCCTTTTGACACACTTCCAGCGTTGATAGCAGTGTTTCCTTTTTAGACGAATCCGAATATTGATAGCAAAGTTTTGTTTTTGACACACTTCCAGCGTTGATAGCAGTGTCTCGTTTGTACACGACTTCCATTATTGATAGCAGTGTCTCGTTTTGACACATTTCCAGCGTTGATAGCAGTGTCTCCTGTTACACGACTCCCAAAATTGATAGCAAAGTTTTGTTTGACACACTGCCAGCGTTGATAGCAGTGTCTCGTTTGATAGCTGTTATTGCAGCTACTGCCAATGCCACTACTATTGTTACTGCAGGTACTGTCGTTCCCACCAGTACGGACACGGCTTGGCTTTCCTATTTCGATTCGACAACTGGATTCTCATCTGAATCTCAAGGGGAATGCTCCCATCGATGCTTCTACACATGCTGGAAGCATATCTGGAAACGAGACACTGCTATCAACAAGCAAAAAATGTGGCCCGGGTATGGCGGGCCACGAAGAACACGAACGAGCCACCTCTGCGGATGGCGGCGGGGGGGGCGCCGCCGCCGCCGCCGTCGCCGCCGCCACCGCCGTCGTCCACGTCACCTTTTTTGTCGCTGCCTTTTCGTCGAGACGCTGTTCGGCCCAGAGATGCTCCTACACATGGCTGTTAGGTTGCTTTGCCAGGATAAGCTCCGTGCGTTGATAGCAGTGTCTCGTTTGCAAATACATCCATTCAAGCTCCGTGCATTGATAGCAGTGTCTCGTTTCGACATACATTCTACTATTACTTTTACTGATACCGTTACTACGGGGGCTAACTTCCCCTACTACCATTCTACTATCCAAGACATCCGCCGTACTTCACTGTTACTACCACTGCCATCCACCCACTCCAACTATACCTCACTTCACTGTTACACCCACTACTACTACTACTACACTTCACTCGTTCACTCCCGCCAACTACAACTACTACTTCACTGTTACCACTGTTTCGTTTCTCCTGTTCTTATTGCTACTACTACTGTGACTGTTACTGCTGCTGCATGCCTCCAGCTATGCTTCTACATATCGATGTTAGGTTGCTTTGCCGGGATAATCAATTAAGGTGGCGTTCGTAGGTCAGCGATTCCCACGTTCGGCCTCTGGGTCTCTTTCGGCAATCGCGCGGGGTATTTAGCACGAGGGACAGCCGAGACCAGGAAAAACATAACCCTTCTGTTGCCATCGTCGATTAGATGTGAGCGGAGTGGGTGTTGAGATGGCGCACGGTTGGAGTGGGCTGGAAATTGCCCGTGAGTCATGTTGACACCAATTGGGCGCCAGAAAAAGGTTAGAACCGATTCCGAATCGGGCAGAATTGGGGTCGGCGTAGTGATGGCATACAGACATTTACCAGTATTCATACGGAAGAGAAGGAGGGTTGCCCGTGCCATTGCAGTGGGGGAGAGAAGATAAAAAATGGCAGAATTCAGCGCGTGATGGGGCAACACCCGGTTACGGCTACACGCGCACATCTGCATATAAAATTACAAGCGCAGAGCAATGTATTTTCACCCGTTGGATCGGCAAGGTGGTCGCGCAGATCGCGTGGAGCCGAGTGGGGCGCGTTCAACCAGCGCAGAACTATATGCGTACTTGCACGCCCGCGCACGCCCATATACATGTACTCGAAGTCGCAGACCGGCGGACCCGTTGCGCGCGTTGTAAAGCGGGATTGGGAGCCTGCGGCGCGGCCCGATCGTCGCGGGCGCCGTCGCTGGCGCGGCAGTAGTGGCTCGGATGCCCGTGGTGGGTGTCCGACGCGCCCCTCGAATTGGTAAAATATCCCAGCGCGGGATGTTGCGCGCTAGCCGACGACGAAATTGAATCCAGACAAAGACGCCTTGGCCCAAATTAGGGCCAGGGGGCCCTTTTGGGCCCTAGGGGTCACGCGGGTGCGCGGCGCGCGCGGTAGACTTCGCGCGTGGTTGCGCGTGCGTCCTCGTCCGCTCCGTTCTTCTCCTCAGTGTCCGCTCCTTGTGTCTGCTTGTCGCCCCCCCCGCCGTTCGTTCCCCCCTTGTCGTCCTCTCTTCTTTCTCGCCGCATCCCCCCCCTCTCGGGTTCCTGGTGCTGTCGTTGTTGCCAGTTGTCCCATTTCCCTGGTCGTTCCGCCAATGGAATGCCCAACCATCAGCGCCGCTCCGCCCATGGTGTGCCCTGCGGGGCAATTCCGCGCGCGCAATGCCCTTCAGGGCCGTTCCGCCCAGCGCGTGCCTCTCAGGGCCGCTCCGCCCAAGGCATGTTCTTCAGGGCCGTCCCGCCCATGACTTGCGCTTTAACTTTTGGGGCCGCTCCGCCCACAAGGGCACTTCAGGGGGGCTCCGCCCATGGAGTGCCTTTTCTGGGCCGCTCCGCTCCAGGAACGCCATGCCATTCAGGGCCGTTCCGCCCGTGGCGTGCGGTTCAGGGCAGATCCGCCCATAGAGTCTCGGACGCTCCGTGCCCGAGGGCCTCTCCCAGGAGGGATTCCAGACCCAGGTGGTCCTCAGGATGTCCTCAGGACAGTATCGGGATGGTTCGGGGATTGTTTCTTGATCGTTGCAGGACGGCTTCGCGATGGCCCCATGGGGGGTCAGGATGGTTGCGAGAGGGTCCCTGGAGGGCCTCGGGATGGTCTCAGGAGGGGCCCCCAGGCCCCCAGGGGGGCCCCACGGGGGATCCGGGATGGTCTCAAGAGGGCCCCAGGGGAGTTCGAACTCATTGCCGTTTTCTCGCGGGACAGAAAGGTCCGGGATCAGGTCTTGGGGTATGGGTCTCTCCCGGGATTGTGTAATTTAACGAGTCCAACCACTAACCCCAGATCTGGCACCGCCGGTTTATCGGTCTGATTTGAGGCCCCGGGCGCCAGTCTGGGGGCGCCTCTCCAGTGGATCACAGGTGGGTCTCCCAGGAGGAAGATAACGGGAGACAGTAGCGATAAGAAGAATGAGCACGATCACGAGGATGGATGTGGGGAAGGAGAGAAGGAGGAGAGCGAGGGGAGGAACACGGGCGCCAGGAATGGGAAGAACTGGGCCACCATTTTTTCGTAAGCTCCATCCGCGTCCGCCTGCTCCTGGTCCCCTTTCTCTGCTCCCCGTGCCGCTGCTCTTCCAGTCCAGAATCCATGCGTCGGCGTTGGCCTCTCGCTCTGCCCCCATCCCCGTCTTCCTCTTCTCGCTTCCCCTGCTTCCCCCTTGTTTTATTTCGCGCCTCCCCGTCCTCGCCTTGTTTCGCCTCGCCTCGTCGTTCAAATTTCGCGGCGTGATTTGAGATCGCCGTCAAAGGGGCAGCGTATATCTGCGCCGCGGCATTGCCGTCCGTGGGCCCCCTCTGCTCTCTGGCCTCCTGGGTTCTGGCGGTTGTGGCCGCCTGCGGGTCGCTGTCCTGGGGTCTCCCTTAACGGCCCGGCGCCGCGTTTCACTCCCCGCGCCCTAGGTGGCCCCCGGCGGTCTGGGATTAGGCCAGGGGTCTCTCGTGCGTTCCTCACAAAGAAAAACCTACCAGGGGGTTTCAAGCGCAATGCGCGCGCAACATACTCCAACAATACGCCCAGCAGACTTCATATGCAAAATATTCGTAAGGGCTTCGCCCCCTGCCAGCGGGCCCCCCTTTCGGATAATGTGCCATGCAAGAGCGAAATCATGAGGCCTTGGCGCCGCCGTGAAGCAGCGTCGGGACTTCACGCGAAGACGATGAGTAAGCGCCAAAACAAATTGAGAGCCTGATGATATTGTTGAATTGGGTGTTGTATTTCGAAGGTTTATGGCTTCGGATACACGAGTAGCGAGTCGTTTACGAGGCTTTATGGCTTCGGGCTCGCAAATATAGCATGATTTACGCAGGCTTCTGTCTTCGAAGACGCGAATGCGCATAATTCGCGAATGTGTTTGCATTCGGACACGAGATTATCGTATAATTCACAAGGGTTTATGGCTTCGGGGTCGCAAGTATTAGTCATTTGCGCAAGTTTGTGGCTCTGGAGGCGCGAGCATGGCGTAATTTACGATGATGTATGGCTTCGGGGACGCGAATTTTGCGTGATGTACGCGCGTTTATGGCCTCGTGGACGCAACTATCGAGTAATTTACAAGAGTTTCTCGCTTCGGGGACACGAATATGACGTTTTCTGTAAGGGTTTATGGCTTCGGGGACTCGAGTGTAATGTAAACTGCGAGGGTATGTGGCCTCGGGGGCGCGAGTATTGTGTAATTTTGAAAGGGTGCATGGCCTCGGCTGCGCGGATTTCGCGTATTTTTACATGTCCCACGCCCCCCCCCCAGGAATTCAGACAACGCGACTCGGGCGTGGCAGCTAGGTTCCTTCTCGGCTCCTCCCATCTCGCGAGGTCCATCAACAGGGAACACCAAGCAGCAAGAAGCAGTACTGTAACAGTGGAAACTGGAAACTGGAGCTGGCGTAGGGAACAGCAAACCTTGGGCCTACAGCCTGGTGGCCCCACAAGGGAGCCGGCGGATCCCCCGCAGAGCTCAAATTTGTTACGCCATTCAGAAAATACCCCCCGCAGATTTCACACGTTCGAGAAATGCGCCAAACATGCTCCAAATTTAACCCAAGCGTACTCGTTGTACTTTCCAGCGCCATTTGCGCGATCTCGGAGTGCTCCAGAAACGCTTCAGAACCAGCTTCGAAATTTTAAAATGTTCCAAATATATTCCAGTACCGTCTGCGAAATTCTAAAATACCCCAAGGATGCTCCAGTGCCATTGTCATTTGTGCAGAATTCTCTTGTGATGCCCCAGAACAATTTGCGATGTGTTAGATCGCTCCAGTGATATGCCTTTGTCATTTGCGAAATTGTTACTCCTGATATACCCTCGCGGCGATCTCTGGGATGTAAAAATGCCCCAGGAGACGTTAAACGACCATTTGCGCGACGACGAAACACCCCAGGACGTAGGGCGTCTTCGACAATTTTTCATCGCCCAGGAGAATCCCCCGCGAGTTTTCCGGGAAACGCTACCTTGAGGCGGGCCCCGTGGCCATTCTGCAAGATCGCGAACATCTCGTAGCAGTGCTCCCCCCCACCCTTCGCCCGAAATCGCGCCGCTGCAGCATGAGATGCGGTGGGTGTGCTAGCGCTTCAGATGCCCTGCGTCAGGGTTGCCAAACGCGCGACGCGCATTGCTGATGCGGTACCCTCGTGGGGCGAACAGCTCGCCGCAATGTTAGCGCATGTCCTTCCGCGCCACAGAAGCGTCGCGGCTTCATTTTGCGTGCCCGATCCCGCTGGGGGACTGGCTCTCCACGCGCGCGCGCATCAAACATGTGATGCGTGCTACGCGCGTTACGCAGCTTCCAGTCGGACAGAGCGCACGACTTGTGCGTTCATTTTTGGATCCAGTTTTTCCGCGCACCCGCCCCCGTTTTCATTGACAAGCATTTGCAAATGTTGACGGGGCGGCGCTTCTCGTTTGCCATCTGTACGCGTTGCGATCAGCGGCTGCTTTTGAGTCGCTTACACGTTTAAGTTGGCTGTTTTCGGGTGTATCCCCTCACGTGCCCTCAGGGCACATGCTGCGTCAGTCGCTTGTCCTCGAGGTGAGCCCAGTGGCAGCGAATCGCGAGGAATCGGCTGATTGCATTGCAGGGTCGATTGGCTTTCGCGAGAACGCGAACCCACTGAATGTGTTTCGAGTTTTCTCTTGTAGCGAAATATATGCGGCCATACTTTACGCGGCATTGAAAATGGCGTTGCCTTGGCCTGGTGCACAGGAGGGGGAATCGCGAACGCAAGGCAATGCTCCAGCAGGAGTCGTGGTCTGTTCGACGTGGTGTTGGAGTATGTTTCAAGCGCGATTTGATACTTAAAACTATATTGTCAATAGTCGCCCGTAGGAGGCCATACTCGACGTGAGATTCGTTTTATTGGCCCCCACCTGTAGGACACATGCCCGACCAGACCATGGAGCTGCGCGCATGAACCTGACGGTTTCATTTATTGGTCGTCGCTGCAACTTCTGAGATGCCGACGCGTCGCCCATGGCAACCAGTGGGTCCGAAACTGACGTTGCATATTGAAAAAGAAACTAGCGCGCCTCCCGAGCGCCCTGCGCCCCGAACCTTCGACAGCTGGCCCCCCAGGCCCCAGGCGCGGATATACGAACGTCGTGAGAAGTGTGGCGACCTGGCCGGGGTGACGCCATGCGGACGCTGCCGGTGGGCCCATCGGTAGGGCTCCCCTGTGGAATCACAAAGCGTGCAAGGGGTGTGCCGAAATGGGTGGGGTGACGCAATGCGGACGCTGATGCCAGGGCGTCCGGTGGAGCTTCCTACACGCAACAGGTTCATTAGGGGTGTACCGGAACGGTCGCTGCGGCCTACGGCCAGCGATGCCGAAAACAGCGATGGCGATGATGACGACGATAGTGATGTTGATATCGATGGCGAGGACCGTGACGATGACGACGACGAGGACGACGGTGATGATAATGATGATGATGGTTGTGGTTATGGTGATTGTGATGGCGATAGCCGTGATGACGACGATGATGATGGAAAGTATGGTGGTGTTGATTATGATGGTATTGTTGATGATCATGGTAGTGATGCCGATGGTGACAACGATGGTGATAATGAAGTCAATGATGATCAGGACGCTAATGATGATGCGCATGATGATGGTGATGATCATGATGGTGATGATTATGAAAATGACGATGATGGTGGTGATGACGACGATGACGATGATGACGATGATGACGTTGACGGTGGTAGTGCCGATGATGATGATGATGATGATGTTGACAGCTGTGATGGTGATGGTGGGGGGCAGATGACGATGAGGATGGTAATGACGATTCTGAGGGTGCTAATGCGAATGCGGCCGCTGACGAAGATGATGATAGCGTTGTTGCCGACGATGATGACGATGCTGATGTTGCTGTTGCAGCTGCTGCTGCCGATGGTCGCGATGCTGATGGTGACGACAATGCCGATGACGATGATGATGATGATGATGATGATGATGATGATGATGATGCTTGTCATGGTGGTGATGAAGATAATGACGATTACGATGACGACGCCGATGAGGATGACGATGCGGATGATGACGATGACGACGATGATGATGATTATGATGGTGAGGGTGATGATGACGATGATCATGATGATGATTGTGATGCTGATTACGATGTTGTATATGATGGTGATGATAATGATGATGGTGCCGATGGTGATGATGCTGGTGGTGATGCTTCTGTGGATGAGGATGAGGTTGAGGATGAAGATGGCGGTGATGGTGATGGTGATGGTGATGGTGATGGTGATGGTGGTTGTGATGATGATGATGATGATGATGATGATTATGATGATGATGATGATGATGATGATGATGATGATGATGCTGATGATGGTGATGATGATGGTGATAATGGCGATGAGTGTGGTCACGATGACGACGATGGCGATGAGGACACGCGGAGGGCAGAGGCTTGGACTGGTCGGGGGAGAAGGGAGGAGGGATAGGAGCAAGAAGGAGAACGCTTGGTGTTGTCTCTACAAAACGAGGACCCGACATCACAGGATGTATTGGGAAAGTGAAACATCTCGAAAATGTGCGACTGGAGCAAGACCCCACCTTCTTGCGGCGTTTTTCCAGCCGGATCGTTCTGTGATGGCGATGGGGCCCGACATTGGGATCAAACGCCCGGAGTGAACAAATGTAATATTCCCTGCGGGACGTTTTTGGTTTTGGATCCGCTTTGGATTGTCCCAGGTCCTGAAAATTGCCCCCGAGGGCAAAAATACAAGGACAACGCCCGGATCGAAAAACATGAAATTGTCGGAGGCACATGGGCTCATGCTCCTGCTCCTCCTCCCCTTCCATCAGTAGCGAAATCCGAAACCTACCCTCGCCGATCCACGATTCAGGCAACTTGATGGGCGGCGGGGATAGAGCTTGGAATTCGTCGAACACGTGGCCAAGTCCGAACCACTCCCGCATTCCATCGATTCAGGAGACTCGATGGTTTTCGGCCACGCGCAGAGGAGGGTAGAGGGAGGGGTGAAGGCTTCTTAGAAGCACGCTGCTTCTTAGAAGGAGCGGGCCTTTTTTCCTGCATATGTAAGGCCGGCGCCTCCTAAGAGGCGGCCCCCTTCTAAGAAGCCCCCCCCCCTCACCATACCCTCCTGTGCGCGCCGCCAAGGTTTGTAAGAGGATTGCAATATAGATCGACACTTTCTTCGCCGAAGGCGTTGCTCATGCCCCAGTGCGTCAATCAGGTCGCCCAAAGCAGAATTGGTTTCCACTATTGTTTTGGGGGGGTGTAGTGAATCAAACCATGACATAACCATAAAAAGACTCGGAGGTCCGCGCGGATCTCTCGGATCGGCGATGAGCCTCCCTCCTCGGCGCGCGGAGCGCGCCGGGGGCGGCGCCGGAGGCGCCGCCGGGGGGGCTCCAGCGCCGATCCGAGAGATCTGCGCGGACCTCCGAGTTTTTTTTATGGTCATGTCCTCGTTCGCTTCCCTGTTCTCGAGACCTGGCTCGGTGACCCCCATTTGTGCGCGCCGCCGCGGTTGGTGAAGGGTAGGTCCGAGAAATCCGCGCGGACCTCCGAGTTTTTATGTTCATTTCTTTGTTCGCTTTCCTGTTCTCGAGACCTGGCTCGGTGACCCCCTCGTGCGCGCCGCCGCGGTGGGTGGGGGAGGAGGCGGAGGAGGAGGAGGAGGAGGAGGAGGAGGAGGAGGAGGGAGAGGGAGGAGGAGGAGGAGGAAGGAGGATGAGGGGGAGGGGGAGGGGGAGGGGGAGGGGGAGGGGAAGGAGGAGGAGGAGGAGGGACAAGCTAGGTGCGCTCGCGTCATATCTGACGTCCTACCCCTCCCTCCCATCCCTTACCATGGCGCTGATTTTCTCTATCCGCGGACGCGTGTCGTAGCGGACCTGTGGCTCCGCGCGCGCGTGCGTAGTGGGTGGTGGTGCACGTGCGTGCGTGCGTGCGTGTGTGCGTGGTGTGTGGTGTGGTGGTGGTGGTGGTGGTGGTGGTGGTGGTGGGTGGTGGTGGTGGTGGTGGTGGTGGTGGTGGTGGTGGTGGTGGTGGTGCTGGTGGTGTGGTGGTGGGTGGTGCTGGTGGTGGTGGGTACTGGTGCTGGTGCTGGTGGTGGTTGTGGTGGTGGTGGTGGTGGTGGTGGTGGTGGTGGTGGTGGTGGTGGTGGTGGCGGTGCGGCGCGGTGGTGGCGGGCGGATGGGCGCGCGAGAAAAAGGCCCGCGCTGGGGCGAGAACGCCATCCTGAACGACGGAGGCCAAACACCGATCCGAAAATGAGGCCCACGCTGCAGCGGGAGCACGATTCGGAACGATTCGGGAGCAGAAATGAGGCCGGCGCCTCAACGAGAGCAGCATTTTGGGAAAAAATGACGCCGGCGCCTCAGCGAGAGTCGTTTCCCGGGATTTCCCGGGCATCCTGTGTGTAAAAAACAGTACGCGGAGGGTGCGCGGCCATCACCCGGACGCCATCAGGGGAAGAGGGAGAGTATTTTCATATTGAGTAATTGTGGAGGAGCAGGAGGAGGAGGAGGAGGAGGAGGAGGAGGAGGAGGAGGAGGAGGAAGTCTCGGGTAGGGTCCGGATGTCGCCACCCGTCCCCTCCCCTTGGCCGCCGCAGCGCCCGGGCGGGCCGCCGCAGCTCCGGGGGGGCCCCGCCCGAGTGCGATGCTGCTCTCGCGACCGCCGCGCGCGGCCCTGGCGCTCCGAGGGCCTCCCGGCCGCGCGCGGCCGTCTCCTCCTTTCCCTTTTGTTCCTGCTGCCCTTGTTCGCGGGCGGTTTTTCTCCCCCCCCCCGGCTTTTCGACGAGAATCGAGGCCGCTCAGAAAAGTATGGAAACCCTGGGATGCACCCCCAGGTGGCTGTCTATCTGGACGCACGCTATCAAGGATGGGCGCCTCCCCATCGTATATCCCAGGGTCGGGCCACAAGCTATGTTCCTGGCACGAGGCCTGGGATAGGGGTGGACATGTCCCCTGCCACCTGTGCTGCCTCTGCGCCCAGCTCGCGCTGCGAGTCGCCCCTGTCGGCGCTGGGCCGCGATCCGGGCTCGAGGCGGGGCCCCGCGGCCGAGGCGACGTGCGCCTGGCCCTGCACGTGACCGCGCGGCTGCTGGCCGACCTGGCCGTGGACGACGTGCGCGGCTGCCTGGCGGAGGCGCGGGGCGCCGGGCCCGCCGGCCCGCCGGCGGGCTGGAAGGCCAAAGTCGGGACGATCGAAAGGGGTGCTGTGGAGACCCGGGCCGGAGGAAAGGGGGGGGATGGGGAAACGGGGGGGGGTCGAAACTTGCTGCATGCAGCTGGTTTCGGCTTCACCGAGCGGCCCGTTCCTCGATACATAGCCGCCTCCGGCGCCGGGAGGCGCCGGGAAAAGCAGCTACGCGAGCTGTCGGGAGCCTTGAGACGGGGGTCAATGCAGACGGGGGTCAGCCAGAGCGCCAGATCTTGCAAAATCCTGCGAAGACCCCCTCTGGCTAACCCGGGTTAGCGAGCCGCTCGTGGCCGCGAGGCGGCCGCGCATCTTGGCTGACCCGGGTTTGCGAAGACTTGCTTTGCAGTTTTTTCCTCCTGCATTGCAGTTTTCTGGTTTCCTGCTGACCCGGGTCTGGATTGACCCGGGTCAGAAGATCCCCGGAGCTGATTCTTAAACCCCCCTTTTGCTATCCCCCCCTTTCGCCCGACCCGAGAGACCCATGCCAAGAGACACCTCGCTTGTACAGTACGCGCGGGAACGGTGTGTTGGCGAACGGTGAAACAGGACAGCCGATTTCAGAAAGGCGCGGTTCGTGGCCTTGCCGATTGTGGGAACGGTACGCGTGGTGCGCGTTTTCCTGCAACTCGTTGTGTCGGTTTTCGTTCGAAGCATTCGCATATTAGAAATGTAGGTAGCGGTATTTCTGTGATATCCTACATTCTGTTTTGCGTGAGGTCGGTGTCACAAAAACAAGACTCCCAACCGCACCGTTCACCACGCACGCTGTCAGCGCCGCCTTGGTTGTCTCCATCGAAGAAGGAAGGAAACGGCATGCGCTCGGTGCGGATTTCTTGGATCCGCGCTGGGCCCCTCCTGGCGGCGCCTCCGGCGCCGCCCCTGGCGCGCTCCGCGCGTTCGGGACGGGGTCCAGGGCAGATCCAAGCAATCCCGGCGGAGCGCCAAAAAATTATGTTTATACCGTTGGCTCTTCTTCGAAGTATGCAAACTCATGCCAAGAAACACCCTGCTTGCCTCCAGGGTGCCCCTTGGGTTCTTGGGATGTCGAGGGTTTTGCTAGGGAGAGCGTGACTTTCCCACACCTGATATCCGTAGATGTCCTTGGGTCTCAGGGTTGGCTTTTTCTTGTGGAAGGCTTCTTGTGGTCGGGCCCCTACTGTACAGAAAGATGGGGACGAGGCCCAACAGCAGTTTCTGATAACTTTTGAACAGGACTCGCTGTCCGCGCCGCCGCGGACGTTGTCCATTCGAGGCAGAAGGCCGCCTGCCCAACAGCGGCCGTTGTCGGTTTTGTAGAGCACTAGTTGGGCATTGTATCCAGTTTCCTCGTACCCATGTCGGGCGTCAAAGATAGTCGGGACGATCGAAGCGGGTACAGTGGAGACCCATGCCAAGATACACCCTGCTTGCCTCCAGGGTGCCCTGGGTTTCTTCGTCTGTTGATGGTTCTGCCATGGAGAACGTGACGTTCCTACACCAGAAAGCGGTGGACGTCCTGGGGTCTCACTGCTGTTTTTTTGAAGTTCTGCTGTGGTTTGAGTTTTTTGAAGTTTTTGAAGTTTTTGCAGTTTTTTGAAGTTTGAGTTTTTGAAGTTTTTTGAAGTTTTGTTGTGGTTTGAGTTTTTTGAAGTTTTGAGTTCTTGAAGTTTTTTTTGCCCCTGCTGCACGGGAAGAGCGACCGCGATGGCGCCCCACGACAGCGCGTTCACGGAGAGAGGGGGCCGGGTGGCTCGGCGGCACTCGGAAGGCGGGCCGTCGGTAGGCTCGAGGAGGCCGTCCGGGCGTCACCTCATCAGAGCGGCCTCCAATTTTTTGGGGAGCCTCGGTCTGTTGCAGGTTGTGTCGTGATAAGCCTTCCAGAGAAGGGTTTACTGAATGGTTCGCACCCCCCCCCTGCACCCCGATGGCTTCCGCTGCTGCCCCCTCCGCTGCCTCCCGGGCTCCCATTCGGATCGGCAGCCAGACAGCGCACAGCGCACACGCGTGCCAGTTTTTCGGGCATGCAGACGAGTGGGCGTGCACCATGTGTGGGGCCATAGGGATGGACAGAGCCACCCAAGGCCTCGCCCAGGAATGCACGAATCGGATCTCTTCCAAAGGGAAAGACAACCTGCAGAAGTTGCAGCGAGGCCTCCTCCCAGGCGCCTCGGCCCGCACGAAAGCCTTCAACAAGAAGGCCCGCGAGGGGCAAGGCGGCGTAGCCCACCTTCCTCCCCCCCTCCCCTTTTGAGCTCACTGGAGCGCTCGGTGCAAATTTTTCACCTTGTCCTCTTCCTCCTCCTCCTCCTCCTCCTCCTCCTCCTCCTCCTCCTCCTCCTCCTCCTCCCCCTCCTCCCGCCCCCCTCTTCCTCCAGTTCCTCCTTGTCCCCCTTCTCCTCCTCATCCTCCGCCGCCTCCTCCCTCCGCCTCTTCCTCCTCCCTTTCGGGGAACCGTAAGACTCGAGTATGTCGGCATTCGATTGTGCTGACGCTTTTCGATGAGTGTTTCTGGAGTTTTGACGGTCCAGTTCTCGTGGGATATTTGCAGCGGGAGCCCGCGTCAAATTTCACATTGGGTATCGTCATTTTCCTGATGGGCCGGCCCGTCAGGCCAAACCGAGTCCCCCGTACCCGAGTTGTGCGTCTCCCCGTTCTTCTTCCTCCTCCTCCTCCTCCGGGTTGCGCGGCGGGCGCTGCGGAACAAAGATTCAGTTCCCCCCCCATTGGTGGGGCTCCAATTATTGCATCGTGCCGACGACGCAACCCCCTATTGGGGGTTCAAAACACTTTTCAGGATTACTAATGAGGTCGTATCCGCCGTCCTTGGCGCGTTAATTGCCCGCGCGTGGGCGCCCTCGCTTGGCGTGCCTTTGCGGCGGCCCGCGTAAGCCTTCGCGTAAAGTCGCCACGTCATCTCGCGCAAGACTCGTGATCTTCGCTCAAGGGCCAGGAGGGGGGTGATAACTAGGGTGTGTACGAGCATCGTGGCATGGGCCCGACACTTCTCGATTTCACGGCCTCCTCTTCCTCCTCCTCTTCCTCCTCCTCCTCCTCTTTGCCCAATGCGGCTTCTGACCCCCCCCCATGGGCCGCGGACGCACCTCCGGCCACGGCTGCCATGGTGATCTGCAAATCCACCCCTTCTCGGACGCCCACCTCGTGGGCGAACCACATGTCCGTATCCGTGGCCTCGTGGGCCAGGCCGCGACCCCCGGGGGCGCGGATGCAGACACGTTCGCCGCCCATGACCTCTTTGGGCCGCGCACGCGCCTCTGGCCATGATGGCCTCGACGCGTTGCGAATGCCCCCCCTGGGTGCCCTAGTCTTGGGCGCTTTTCTCTTAGAGCCGCCTCTCGCCCAGCCCCCCCCCCTCCGCCCTTCCTCCTCCTCTTCCTCCTCCTCCTCCTCTTTGCCCAATGCGGCTTCTGACCCCCCCCCATGGGCCGCGGACGCACCTCCGGCCACGGCTGCCATGGTGATCTGCAAATCCACCCCTTCTCGGACGCCCACCTCGTGGGCGAACCACATGTCCGTATCCGTGGCCTCGTGGGCCAGGCCGCGACCCCCGGGGGCGCGGATGCAGACACGTTCGCCGCCCATGACCTCTTTGGGCCGCGCACGCGCCTCTGGCCATGATGGCCTCGACGCGTTGCGAATGCCCCCCCTGGGTGCCCTAGTCTTGGGCGCTTTTCTCTTAGAGCCGCCTCTCGCCCAGCCCCCCCCCCTCCGCCCATCCCCCCCCCCCACCCCCGCAGGAGAAACGATTGCGGGTGGCGGTGAAGGCCGCGCTGAAGGCGCTGGAGCGGGAGCAGAAGGCCGAGCGCGAGGTCGGTGCACCCTTCCATGGGGGCTGCCGTCGTCGTCATCGTCGTCGTCGTCGTTGTCGCCGTCGTTGTCACCGTCGCCGTCGCTTTCGTCGAGGTCGTGGTCGTCGTCGTTGTGGTCGTGGTCGTCGTTGTGGTGGTCGTCGTCGTGGTTGTCGTCGCCGTCGTTCGGCATCGCCCAAACGTATTTATACAATCGGTGACACCTACGGTGAATTACCCCTGCATCCTGCCGTTTGGAATCGACCACGTGGCCGAACGTTGCGGCCAGAGCTCGGCTGGCTGTGTGTTCCCCAAGCCGTTGTGGAAACCCTCCAGGGAACACGTGGGGAAAACTGAAGAAGAGGAGGCGAAGGAAGAACAACGAGGAGGCGGAGGAGGAGGAGGAGGAGGAGGAGGGACGAGGAGGAAGAGGAGGAGGAGAAAGAGGTTTGTTGGACGTCTCTTGGGGCATTCTTGGGGCCTCCAAAGAGCACCCTGGGGACCTTTTGGAGGCTTCGTTGGGGGCTCCCTTGGGCCTCTAGGGTGCCTTCGGAGGTTCCCTGGGAGGCTTTTCGGCAGTCTCAGGGCGTTCGTGGCCCGTCTGACCCCGTCGGAAGCGGTCTTGGGGGCCGCTCTGGGCCATTGTCGGGCCCGCTTCAGGGCCATCCTGCAGGCCTCAGGAGTCTTGGAGGTCTCCTGGGCAGTCTTGGGGCCCTCTCTGGGACGTTTTGGGGGGCTCTTGGGCAGTCAGGGGGCCGGTTCGGAGGCCTGGGCGCTTTTGGGCGCTCTCAGGGCCATCTTGGTGGCCTCTGGGGCCGTCTTGGGCCAACGCATAGCCGAACACTTACAAACAATCGAACCCTTCACAAGTAACATACAGGATGCTGTTCTCGTCGGGCCGTCCTGGATGTCCTCTCGTAGGCCTCTCGGGCAGTCTCGGAGGCCTCTTGGGTCGTCCTGGGCGATCTTGAGCCCATCTTGGGCCATTTCGGGGACGTCTTTGGGCCATCTTGGGCTCGTGGCCGTCTTGGAGGCCATCCTCGCCGTCTTGGAGGTCATCGGGCCGGCCAGCGCGGTGAGGCCGACGACCTGGGAAGCGTGCGGGTTCTTGTGGGGTGGAACGCCGAGGGGAGCTCTCCTGTCCGAGCGGCCGGCGCAGGAGGCCGCGACCCCGCTGGGGCTGAGAAGGGCCCAGACCACTCAGGCCAGACGTTTGCAGTGGAAGCCCATGCCAAGAAGAAGCCTGCCTGCCTCCAGGGTGCCCCCATCAGTATCGTTTGACCGACCCCATCCCCATCCTCATCCCCTTCGAAGCCCCCACCAGCTTTACACCCCAGTTGGGGATACACCCCTCGAAACCCGGAGGGATACACCCCAGTTGGAGATACACCCCAGTTGGGGAACGGCCTACATCCCCATCTAGGGGGGTAAATCAGCCAGTGGGGCCCAGGCCGCGCAGCTGGGGATGGGGATCGGATACACGATGCTCAAACCACTCAGACCAGACATTTCAGGGGAAACCCATGCCAAGAAGCACCCTGCTTGCCTCCAGGGGTCCCTGGGTTTCTTGGGCTCCGATGGTTCTGCCGTGGAGGGCGTGATGTTCCCACTCAGTGGGCGTCCTGAGGTCTCGTGGTTGGGTTTCTAGTGGAAGGTTTCCTTTGGTCGGGTCCCTACTGTATGGAAAGATATGTTGCGATGCCCAACAGCAATTGCAGTTCATTTGAGTAGGACTCGCTGTCCGCACCGCCGCGGACGCTGGTCTCTGAAGACAACAAAAAAGCCGCCTGCCCAAGAGCGGCCGGTGTCGGTCTTGAACAAAAATTGTTGTTGGGACCGTACCCACGTTTTCCGTACCCATGTCGGGGATCCACACAAAGAAAGCAGTTGTATGTCCGGGATGAGTCCGGGATGAGTACGGTCGGACCGAGGTCTCAGGTCGAGGTTGGCTTAGGGAGGGCACCTTGTTGTTCTTCGTGTTTGTTGTGTTTTCTTGTGCATCCTGGAGGAGGGCACCCTGGGTTCCTTGTGGCCGAGCTTCTACTGATGGGCCTGTTTTCCGCCACACTATCATAGGTAGGAAAAGGAGGCGGGGGAGGAGGAGGGGGAGGAGAAGGAGGAGGAGGAGGAGGAGGAGGAGAAAGGAGGAGGAGGACCTCCCCTGCCTTCTCTCTCCCCCGTCCTACCTGTGGTAGTGGTGGTGGAACATTGGCCCATCACCTGCCGCAGCACGCCGCGCACCCGTGGCAAGTCACCGGGGGCGGTGGATATGCTGGCCGTCGGCCTATCCCTCCGCCGTGCCTGAATGGTAGGTCGGCGGTCTCTCGATGCCCTCGTGGCCCGTGCTGGGGCGCCCGCGGCTCCGGAAAAAATTCCGTGGAGAGCGCCCAGGAACCGCGGGAGGCACGTCGGGACGCCTGGGAAGCTCGAGATCGGTTTTTGGGTCCGGGCCCCTCGGTGTTCCATTCCGAGGACTGGGGGCTTCACGGGAGCTGAGGGCACTCCAACTCGACGCCTATGTTTTTTTCCACGCAGCGGCACTCCAACTCGTGCCTTGCGGCACGGTTGCGGATGCGTGCATGGGCCCCCCCAGGGGCGACGCGCGCGCGCTCCGACATCTTGTAGTACGTGCTCGGTGGCGGGTGCCCTCCCGCCATGCCGACCGGGCAATGGTGTGCCGCACTGTGTTTGTGCTGCGTGTTCGGATCGGACGTGCGCCTCCCAGGGCGGTGCACCGTACCAGCGCGTCCTTCGGCGTCGCCGTCGCCTCCGCCGTGGTCTTGGTCGTTGTCGTGGTCGTCGTCGATGACGTGGTCGCTGTCGTGGTGGTGGTCCCCGTTGTGGTGGTTGTGGTCGTCGTCGTGGTCCTCGTCGTGGCTCCTCGTCGATCTCTCGGTCGGCGTCGTCGCCCACGCCTGCGAGGGCAGGGAGTGCTGGAAGATGGGGGAGCGTGCCTCTGCCTCGGCCTCTCCCACGGCCTCTGCCTCGGCCTCTCTGCCCCTCCCCCCGGTGCCCGGCCGCCGCCCTGCGGCCGCCGCCCCCTCGAGCCCTCTCCCGCACCTCCCGGCCTCCACGGCTGCTTCCGGTGGTCCCGTTCACAGGGATGTGGTCTGATTGTTCGAGGCCCCCAGCCAGACGGTGTGGTGACCACACCGTGTGGTGAGTCGGTGGGGATTCGGGGTCACCGCACGGTTTTGGGACTCGAGTCCCTCTCCGAGGATGTCGTGGGCGACAAGGGGCCTACAGGGTCCCAAGACCGTGTGCTGACGGACCGTGCGGTGAGGTCTCTTGCGGCTCCGAGGTCACCGCACGGTCTGTCACCACACGGTTTTGGGATCCACAAGATTGGGGTCTAACATTTTTTGTTTGGAAGGGTCTCAAAGCCCCCTCCCTTGTGTTACGAAATCGGAGTGCACGCGCCATCACCGGAGGAATCACCAGATTGTGGTTGGGTCATGCTTGTGCTCGTATACCTTCGCGCTGCTCCTACGGGGGCCTGCTGGCGGGCCCGCGGACTCAGCGCGCTCCGCTCCGCTCCGCTCCGCTCCGCTCCTGCTGCTCTGTCGTCCGTTCTCTGGGCACCGTCCACTTTGTTGTGTGCGCCGTGCACCGTCCCTTGCTTTAGTCTCGTTTAACCGATCCCTATAGCATAGCCTATCCCGATCCCCCTCCCCATCCCGATCCCCACCATCCCACCACCCCAGTTGGGGGCATCCCGCTCGAAACCTGAAGGAACAGCCAGCATCCCCATCTACGGTAGGTTCATGCAGTGATGGTGAGGCGTCGACGCTGACGAATGCGTCCAAGGTTGAACACCGCATGGTAGAGCAACGCGGAAGCACCGAGGGACACGGTAAGGCCACCGTACCCGATGGAATTCAACCTTGAGGGATTGTGGCCGCGAACGGTTCAAGCTTGAACGATCGACGCGGTGGTAAAAAAACGCCGCGCTCGCCGACGCTGCACGAACCTACCTTTCAGGGATATGTTGGCCAGTGCTTCTCAGGCCTCGCCATTGGTGGTACAGTGGGAAACTCATGCCAAGAAACACACCACTTGCCTCCAGGGTGCCCTGGGTTTCTTGGGCTTCGATGGTCTTGCTACGGAAAGCGTGATGCTCCCACACCAACAAGAATCAGTGGACGTCCTGAGGTCTTCGTGGCTGGGTTTCCGCTAAAGGTTTCTCGCGGTCGAGCGTCAATTGTCGGGATCGGCTCAGCGATGCTCACTGTCTCCCGCTCTGCCCGCGTGGCCTTCGGGCGTCGGCATCGCTTCACCGACCCCCATCCCCAGCCTCATCCCCTTCGAGACCTCCACCAGATCGGCACCCCAGTTGGGGTACCCCCCTCGAAACCCGAAGGGAACGGCCCATCTCCCCACCCAGGGAGGCAAATCGGCCAGTGGGGCCCGCAGGAGACGGGAGAAGGGTGGAGGGGGGGAAGGGGGATGATGATGATGATGAGGAGGAGGAGGATGAGGAGGAGGAGGAGGAGGAGGGAGGAAGAGGAGGGAGGAAGAGGAGGAGGAGGAGGAGGAGGAGGAGGAGGAGGAGGAGGAGGAGGAGGAGGGAGGAGGAGGAGGAGGGAGGAGGGAGCGCTGGCGGGGATGGGGATCGGTGACTCGATGCGCCCGGCGAGGCGCGCGCGCTCCTGACCGACTTCGTGGCGCTGCCGCAGGAGCGGCGCGTGCGCCCCTCGGCCGCGCCCAGCTCGACCCGGGAGCCGCGACCCCCCCCCCCCCGGCAGCCGCTCGTCGCCGGTCGTCGCCGAGCGGTCCGCCGGTGGCGCGGGGAGGGCGTCGAGGCAGGAGAGTAAAACGACGCGAAGATCGGGCCAAAATCGGGGATAACTCGAAATCTGAGAATCGGCGGGTTTGGAGGATGTATTGGGCGCCGCGGCCGCTCCAGAGCGTTCCGGAACGCTCTGAGAGCGCTCCGGAACGCTCTGGAGCGATTTTTCCCGATCCTAGCCTTGTTTTAGAGAGAGAGAGAGAGAGAGAGAGAGAGAGAACCTCGAGGATGAAAAAGGTACACAGGCCTCTACCTCGAGCAGCGGCGATGCGTCCTGGCGTGCCCATAGGCCTACCGAGCAGTGTTCTGATACACTTCCTGGTTCTAGCTGGGACCATGTCGTGGTGGGCCTATAGGAATGCCGGGACGGCCGGTCCCTGCTCAACTACCCTTCCAAACCTCGTTTTCCCCTTTTTGGGGCCTGCTGGGAGACCGTCGTCGCCACCGCCAGATTCGCCTCGAGATTCTGGTCGGAGCGCAACCCGGGAGAGGTCTGGGAAGCAGCGGCATCCGTGCCTATTTGTATCCCCAAGAGTCCACCTCCACTGCATTGCAAAGAGTCCAGGCGTCTTTCTCCCCGTGTTTGGCATTTGTGGGCCCTCGCCGCGCCCCAGGCTTGTCAACAAGAACATATGGGAGCCAAACGTGGGCTCTTGGGAAGGGGTCGAGATTGTTGGGATCCCGGATCGATAAGATCAAGACGTCGGATCTCTGCGGTCAGGACGCTGAAAGAATCGGGGGCCCAAAAACGGTATTGCGGTGACCACGCCGTGTGGTGAGTCTGTAAGGCTTCGGGGTGGCTGCGCGGTTTTGAGGCTCGGGCCATTCTCCGAGGATTTCTCGGGCGATTGGGGCCTCCATGGCGCCAAAACCCTGCAGTGACTTACCGTGCGGTGAGGCATCTTGGGACTTCAAGGTATCCGCACGGTCTCTTAACGCACCGTTGTGGGACCCCCCGCAAGAAAGAGTAGTTCGGATTCGCAGGGGGCTCGTTGTTCCTCAGGTCCTCCAACGGCTGACAATTTATTTAATCGCTTCGCTCATTCCGCCGGCCCGTATTGTGCCATCGCAGGCGTTTGCTTGCGCGTTCGTGGCCTCTTGGAGCCTCGGTGGGGCCGTTTGGGGCCTCTTGGCGCCTCTTTTTAGGCCTCTTGGAGAACTCGGGAGGCCTCCAGGGGGCCTCCTGAGCTCTCGTGACGGTCTCTTGGGGGGCTTTCGGCGGGCTCTTGGCGGTATTTGTTGGTCCTCTTGGGGCCTGGGGCCTGACGTTGTTGGTCCTCTTGGGGCCTCACGGGAGCTTATTGGGGCGTCTTGGGGGTGTCTTGGAGAGTCTCTTGGGGCCTCTTTCGGGGTCCTGGGCGCCTTCTGGGGCGGAGGGCTCGATTTTTCAGTTCTCGGTTCCCTTCTTGAGCCCCTCTTGGGCCCGTCTTGGGGCCTCTTGGTCCGCCTTGGGCAGCACTTGGGCCGTCTGGGGGGCGCTCTTGGGCCGCTCCGGGGCCGTCTTGGGAGCCTCGTGGGCCGTCTTGGAGCAGTCTTGAAGGCCTCTTGGGCCCTCTTGGAGCGTCCGGAAGCGAAAAGGCCAGAACGCAAAAAAACATAGAAAAAAACAATGAAAATCAACGATTTTGGCAACTTGGGGCCCTCTTCGGAGGCCTCTTGGAAGGCCCTTGGAGCGTCTTGGAGGCCTCTTGGGCTGTCTTGGGGCCATCTGGGGCGTCTTCGGGCGATCTTTGGCCGTCTCGGGCCTCTCTTGGACCGTCTAGAAAGCTTCTCGGGGCCCTCTTGGACCGATCTGGAGCCCTCTTGGACTCCGAAACAGAACTCCGGCATCTCTGACCCGACCTTGCCGGGGACTTGCCGGGACCTTGCCAGGGTACTTTTCGCCCGGGGACCCCCAGGGGCCGCCCCGCGCGCGCGAACTAGAAATACTGTTAACCAGGTACCGGAGATCTTAGCACGCCCTGGCCCGTTGGGCCAGCGAATTACGGCACAGACTCGGATGTCCGAGTACCTCGGGTGTCGCTTGTGCGCTTTTCTGGCCTCCTTTGGGGCATCCTGGCACGGCTCACCATTTACGCCACCGAGTTGCCCAATCCGAATGGACTCAGATCGCCAAACAAATCGCCCAGGGAGACAGAGCAAGGAGAAGAAGGAGGAGGAAGAGGAGGAAGAAAGAACCACGGCTCCTCGTGCAGCGCTCATTGTGCACCCGGGCGCTCTTGGGGGACAACCCGGAGGAGGAGAGGACAAGGAGGTGGAGGCGGGGGGGAGAGGGATGAGGAGGAGGAGGCGGAGAGAGGAAGGGGAGGAGGAGGAGGAGGAGGAGGAGGATGAGGAGGAAGAGGAGGAGGAGGACGAGGAGGAGGAGGAGGAGGGGGAGGGGGAGGGGGAGGGGGGGAGGGGGAGGATTTTTTCCCATCGACCAGGGTGCAGCCCACATACACTTCCCAGGGTGGGCGAGGCCCCGAGAAGGAGGTCTGAAACTGCTCCAAACCAAATCGTGCTGGACAATTGAGATGGCTGGAACAGCGAGGTGCGTCACGCGCTGTGCACACGCGACTCAGCACCTCACAGATGGCAAAACGTGTTTGAATCAACGGGTACACCAGCCTTTTTAGGATGGAGCCCCTTTTTCAATTTAGTCCACGGATTGCTATATGTGGCTACTTCGTCTGGCTCACACTTTGTGTCGAGGTTCCGAAGTTCCCCCCCCCCGACGTCATATAGCCGCACTTGTGGCAAATACACACAAAGGATCCGTCAGAACAACCGAGCAGCACAACAACATGACCAAGCTCACGAAGCTTGGTCGGAGAAGCCCTCAGCACAGAAGAACACTTCCCTCCAGGAGGCTCCTTCGAGAGAACGCCGCGCATCCCACGGAGACACGCAGCACATTGCCAAGAATTGCCGACCCAGCTCCGCTGATGCATATCCTTCGTCTCCCCCCGCGGATCCTCCACAGGAGGGGGCGGGACACGCTGACCCTCGGGGCCTCAGGGTGCGGCGAGGCCACAGGGCAGGCAGCTTCGCCCCGAGGCGGCCCACGGCCCGGGCCACCGCACAGTCACGATCGAGGCCCTCGAGCTCGGACGGAGACGGCATCGGAGGCAGGAGTGCCGCTTCCTTGGCCGTCTTGGCGGCCCAACCGTTGCCTTGCCGCGAATCTCTATCACGGTCGTCCGCAGCAGCTCGGACGTCCGGGTGGGCTCTGACCTTTTCCAGCTGCACGTTCGACCAATGATCACGCAGATGCTGTGCCATGCCGCTGTACATGCGTTTGTCTGAGACCATCGGCCATGCCAGGAAAGGCCGCGCAAAATCTACGCAGCCTTGACAATCAGAACAATTCGTGGAAGGGCCAGTGGCCCACTGCACTGCAACAGACATGGCGTGATACTCTGCTGCCTGGGGCGTCTGAGGCAGGGCGCCCACACCGGACCTTCGACCCGCACAATCGCAGTGCCAGCTTATCTTTATACCACCACAATCGACCAACCAGCTCTGTGAAGATCTCCCACCAGGCAGCGAGTACACGAGCCATCGACGAACAGGTCACCCCCGAAAGAACTGTGGATGTTCCCCTCCTCCTCCGTCCACTCCACCAAGGTGCCCCCAGACTTGCGAGGCGGCGGGAAGTCGGAGGGGTGGGGGAAGACGCCGTAGCAGGCCAAATTGTCGTCAGCCTTAGCTGCCCATTCTTGGATACTTTTTTTGACAAGTTTGTCCCTCAGTTCCACCACCTCAGGGTCACGGCACTCCCACAGGCGGTGTCTAAGGATGTCTAAATGTTCGCCGCACAGCGGGCAGACCGTCGTGGGCAGCACGTAGTTTAGGCTAGCGGCTAGCGGCACGTTGACGGGTATAAATGGCCTAGCAAGACAAAGCGCGCAGACAGCCTTTCTGATACGGGATAGACTTGGAGCTTTCCAAATCACTCAAAACAGGATCGACACAAGCTCTGCCCTTCAAGTTGAGCCTGGCCCCGAGATCCCATTCAAGCCCACTCACCACAGCCTTACGTAACAACGAACGAATCAACTTAGGCAAACACTCGGTAAGTTTGAGCTCCTCCCCAAGATCGGTCACCAGGATCCCGAACGCGGGCATATACCAAGATATGCGATCCAGGGACTTCCTGAGGGCCGTCACAGGGCCCGACACACTTCGCCACAGCGGAGATTCACCCTCGAAACCTGCTTGCCACGCCGCTCTGAGCTCGGGCAACGCAAGGGTGCGGCTGTACAGTCGGTAATGAGCCCACCAAATCTCCTTAGACCAACGAGTGGCAGGTGCCACGCTAGCATACCAGCACGGCCCGTCGTGCGCCAGCAACAACGCCGTCAAAGAACGGCCTTTGGCCGACGGCTGCAGCGCAGCTCCCGCCTGACGACGATATGTCAACAATCCAAAGTCGCTGACCCCGTGGACCTCGGACCCGAACAGCTCAGACGCGAGGGCTCCCGAGGCGAACACATTGCGGGCAACGCGGCCCCCCCACAGTAGACCGCAAACGGACCAACCTGGAAGCAAACCCCGATTTTTTGGCCTCACGGTTTTTGTGTTTGGCACTCCTTCCTTTGACGCGACGGGGTCGCCCAGCACAGTCGTCCACCTCGAGATCCGGCGCAGACGAGACAAGCGGGCCAGCCAGCCCTCCAAGCTTGACAGCCAGTTCTCAGACAAACAGATGAGCGATCTCTTCCACTCATCCTGACTAACTTTGGTTCCCACCCCGTCCTCCAAGACCGAGTACAACTGACGCGCGACAGGCGGCAAGCTGGACACGATGTATTCCTTAGTCCCCGTGGCGCTGACTACATAGTCGTCACTGTACAGTTTAAAGTGGAGTCCTATGCATTATTGCCCATGGAATGGAGGTCCAAGGGGTCGCGCCATCGGAAATTCTGTATGTTCGTCGGGCTGCAGCGCGGGCTGCAAGTATAAGTCAGCGGGGGTGTTCCATGGAGCCCCAGTGGGCCATTCACAAGTATCGCGGGGACCCTTTCTACCTGGTTGCAGAGCCGTTCAAGCGCCGCGCGTGGGAGTGGCGGCATGCATGCGAAATGTCGTCGTGAGGGAGGCCTCGGCATCAAGATGTGCTGAGCCCTGGTGACCTGAGCAAGTGTTTCCATGCTGCTGAGTGCCAGCTGGCCCTGGCCCCGCAGGAGCCGTGCTTGTTTCGGACCCGCGGGCCGATCTCGGCCATGCTCCTTCGGCTGGAAGCTGGTGAATGGCCGTGAGAAGGGCCCGCTGCTCTTGTTTCAAGGAGTTGATTTAAGCGGATCATCGCTGAGCTTCCCCCAACTGAGATTTTCGATGCCTTTGTAATGGACCTTTGCCAGACCCTGCTCGTGAAAGCTATCGCTTCTAACCTAACCAACGCAAGCTTGGAGAGAGGTATGCGGCTACCCTTCGTTCAGCGCGTAGCAAAAGGCTTCTCTCCTGCGCAGTTGCACGTTTACTGCCAAATGATGTCGGGCACGGTCCCGACTGGCATGGCCCCATCGAGATGGGGCCGCGAAGTTGACGCCAAGTGCTCTCAGTGTCTTGCACGCGAGGACAAGCTGCGGCATCGATCTTGGGAGTGCGCCCGCCCTGATGTTGCGTAAGAGCGGTCTGAGTCTTTCGTCGTTGCAACCTTGGGCCAGATCCGCGGCGCCGCCCAGGAGCATTTGCTGCTTTCGCGTCTGCGGGCCCCTTCCCCCGAGTTCCCCCGGGCTGGCAGCTGGTGGTTTTTGGGGGCGATGGGCAGCTGAGACCGCGCCCGAGTCTCAGTTTGATCAGCGTGATGACCTTGACGCGGATGGTTCGTGCATGAATGGTGAAAAAGAAAAGATCTCACGTGCTGGAATCTCTGTGGTGCACTTGTAGGGAGAAATGCTCGTTCGAGAAATATTTAGCCCGCTCCCAGTGGAATTCCGCCAGGCGGCCAGTGGTGCTGAACGTGGAGCGCTGGCTGTCGGCATCTTGCGCAGGAAGGATTTAGCTCCGGACACTGTCCCCGAGCCTGCCTCTGTGGATTGCGCTGCGCTTCTCCTCGGGACCAGGGGTCCTGCCAGAGCCCTGGAGGGCTCATTTAGGCTGTCCTTTTTCTGGCGCGAGATGTCCAGGAAAATTCGCGATTGGCCGTGGGTTGCCTTGGAACAGATCAAGGCCCGCAGGGCCTACAGTGAAGCTGTTGACGACGAAGACCGAATTCGTATTCCAGGCTCTTACTGTGCAGACATATGGGTTAAGGCTGCTGCCTAGAGTTCTCATTTTATACCCCGGGAGCTGTTGAAAAGGCGGAAGCTGAATATTCCAGTCTGGCAGCAGGGGTCACTTCGATTTTGCAGCTGTGGTCTGAGTTCAAGGCTCAATTCAAGCAAGCTTCAAGGCCTGAGAAGGCCAAGGCGCGGCCTCGGTTCAAGAGTCAGCATGTGCTGGTGCCGCGCGGCGATCAGTACCGTGCTGACACACCAGACACTGTCAGACCAAACGCTGTCACAGCCTGTGCAGAGCTAAACCCGACGATGATCGCGCTCCTGCGTGGCCAATGTGGGGATCAGCACGTGCTGCACTGTGTTAGGGTGGTGTGGATTGATGTGCCCGTCATTTTCTGTGTGAGGTGCGGCGGTGTTGCTGCTTGCAAAGCTTCTGCCCGCCTCGTGCATGTCTGTGAACCCCTTCGGAAGAGCTCAGAACGATCCAAGCTCTTCTAGTGGTTTGTACTGGGGACAAAGTTTCGGCTTGGGCCCACATTTCCTCTCTCTTCCCTCCTCTTTTTTCCCCTTCCTCCCCCGCCTCTGCCTCCCGCCTCTGGCCAGCCGTCCTCGTCCTGGGAGTCCAGAGTTTGTAGTCCGCACTCGTCGTTCAGTGGATGACAGAGTGTCCGCCAGGTCTGAGAAGTCTGAGTGTGGGAGGAGGATCAGGAGGAGGAGGAGGAGGAGGAGGAGGAGGAGGAGGACGAGGAGCAGGAGGAGGAGGAGGAGGAGGAGGCTGAGGGGGAGGAGGAAGAGGAGTTGGAATTTCGCCCACACTTCTCGCTAAAAGACGCAGTGGCCCTCGCATTTGACCCCGTCCACTCGCAGGCGAACCGCCCGGCGGATAAGGCGGCGGAGGAGGGGGCAACGCTTGCTCAGATCCCCTTCCATGCCAGGCGTCAGGTTGCAGAGGCCTATCACTTGTGCGGCACAGGTTTCGATTCCGTTCTGGCGGTATCGATGGCCGTAGCCCAACAATCCCCGACCTTGTGTATGGAGCCGCGTCCAAAGGTGACCTTCCGGAACCGGCCAACGTGTCCCTTGCCTTTTCGCGCCAGGAAGATGGAGTTCGTTTGGTAAGGCCCGAGGTTTTTGGCGCTGCGCTGTTTGTCTTCAGTCCGACGGAGGTGAGAGAGCGACTCCCGTCCGATCGGCCGGCCCACCCCGCCCTGCCACGATCCATCCGTCCTATAATCTGGAAGCTTATTGGGGCTTCTACTGGTGCCAGCTCTGCGGAGGCTTAGGTGTTCCCTCGAGAGGCAAGCTGCTGAAGTTTGGGGTAACGGGTGTACCTGGCTTCACTGATCATGGGCGGAGGGTGGGGTCGGCTTCCATGGCACGTAAGCTTCCTCCTGATCTTAGGGTTTGGCCTGGATGATCAGAATACGAGGTCCACCTCCTGTCGCGGCCTCAGGTTCCAGATGGCGCCCGTGGTTCCCGAGGTGACAGAAACTGATGGAGGTGGCCCAGTTTCTCATTTTCCAGTAGGGTACCTCAATGGACTCATCCCCCAAGGCAGGAAAGAGGCAAGAGGAGGAGGAGGAGATGGAGGAAGAGGAGGAAAAGGAGGAGGAGGCAGAGGAGGAGGAGGAGGAGGAGGAGGAGGAGGAGGAGGAGGAGTGGGGGGGGGGGAATGGAGAGCGGTGGGAGGTACTCTGGAGGCCCTCTTGGGGCGCGTCTGGGACTCCTCGTGAAAGCCTCTGGGGTCCTGACGGGGCTATCTTGATTGTCGGTCGGGAGCTTCGGGGGCTCTCTTGGGGTCTTCATGGAGCCGTCTGGTGCTGTCTGGGGGAGCCATTCGAGCAGCATTCCGACGTATTCTGGTGGCTTTTCGGACCCTCTGCGGGGCCTTTTGGTGGCCCTTTTCCTCCTCCTCCTCCTCCTCCTCCTCCTCCTCCTCCTTCCGCATCCTCTTCCTCATCCTCTCCCTCCTCCTCCTCCTCCTCCTCTTCCTCCTCCTTCTCCTCTTCCTTCTTCTCTCCTCCTCGTCGTCCTCGTCCTCCTCCTCCTCTCTCCTCCTCCTCCGTCTCCACCTCCTCCTTCTCCTCCTCCTGTGTCCTCCTCCTCCTCTTCCTCCTCCTCTGTCCTCCTGCTGTTTTCCTCCTTCTCCTCCTGCTCCTGTTCCTCCTCCTCCTCCTCCTCCGCCTCCTCCTCCTTCTCCTCTCGTTCCCCCTCCTCTTCTTCATCCTTTTCCTTCTTTTCCGCCTCATCCTCATCCTCCTGCTCCTGTTCCTCCTCCTCCTCCTCCTTCTCCTCCTCCTCCTCCTTCTCCTCCTCCTCCTCCTCCTCCTCCTCCTCCTCCTTCTCCTCCCTCCTCTGACTTCCCCCATCGTTCTCTTCCTTCCTCTTCCTGCCCCTGCCCCGCGACGAATCGCGTGGCAGCTGTGTTGCAGGCTTTAGCGGCTTCCTGAGCACTGTGTACGAAGGCGGCGGGACTGCGCCGCTGTCGATCCGCGGGACAGCGAGCGGGCCGCCCGTGCTCTTCTCCTGCGCGACAGGCGCTGTTGCCCATCGTCGCACGTGCGTCGCGCAAAAGGACCCCAGAGGGCGCGACGCAGGAAGGAACACTTACACTGGTCTCGGCAGTCCGTAAACTTCCCTCGGCAGTTTGAGTTCGCACGTGGCGCCAGGGTGCTGATATCGGCGTGCGCGGTCAGTTCGGAGGCAGAGCTGCATCGCCGAACTGGTGTGGATGCCATCCCGTCGGCTTTCCTTCCCCCTCCTCCTTCTCCTCCTCCTCCTCCTCTTTCGCCTCCTCCTCCTCTTATCCCTCGGGTGAGTTTGCGTCTGTCCCAGCTGCCAACGGCTACCGAGGGCGACCCTCTTTCTCGTTTGTGCCACGCCTCCCCAGCCGTATCAAGAGGTCTTCGGACCTTGCCGTTGGTGTGTGTGTGTGTGTGGCAGCATCCCGATGTTGACGCCAGCTGTCGAAACATGTTTTCCGCTCTTACCTTCTCCCTGCAAACGAGTTTGTTCGCGCGTTTCCGTGACCCTGGGTAGTCGTACGGTTCGTCGTTCGTCCTCGTTCCGATTCTCTTGTGGGACGTGTGAATTCGAAGTTTCCTTCTTCGGGGCCTCGACGCGTCCAGACTCTTCCATTCGCTTACCCTAGGGCGGCGCGTGTCCATCAGCCCATCTGGCTCATGAGATTTGTTCGCGAGCCCCAGTTCGATCAGTCGTGGCCGAGCGTGTGTGGCAGAGTTTTGGGTGGCGCGGCCAGATCCTGACTGGGGGCCCAATCGCGGACGTGAGCGCAGAGGGCGCGGTGACTCCGCATGCCCGTGAGACCATCGATGTTGCCACCAGATGCTCTCAGCGCAGAGGTTGCAGACGTGACCTCCGAGTTCGAGTCGAAGCCATGGACCTGCACCGCAGCGGCTGCAGGAGGGACCTCCGAGCTCGGCAGCACAGAAGCTACAGAAGGCCTGAGGTGGAGATATGTCAATATCCACTGCCTGGGTAACCGATCCTCCACACATAGCCACGTCCACCGTCTCCACGGGGTCCCAGGATCTCGCGCCCGCCGGCGGTGGACATGGACACTGCACCAGCCCACAAAAGCCTGCCACGCGCAAGAGTGACCCTTCGCCAGTGTGACCTCTGGTGCGAACCCACGGTGGTCCACCCATGGCACCAGCCTGCGCGCCTTGATTTGGCGTCCTCGCGGCTCGCCAGAGCTGTGCACCAGGGGGTCACTCTTGCCTATCCTGAGCTCCGACGTTGCGAATCACATGCAGCTGCAACGCTGCGACAAATAGCTACTGGAGGCCTAACCCCTGAGCTTTCTGTTGCATTTTGGGAGACGGGTCGCTCTGCGATGGTCCCGGGGCCCGCAACCTGGGTAGGACCTCTCCTGCGTGGGCGGGAGCGTTCCCAGAGCGTTCCAGAACGCTCTGAGAATGCCGCGGCGCCCGAGACATCTTCCAGACCCGCGGGATTCCAGAGACTCCCGATGTATCCTCGCCCAAGTTTGTCCTTGGCATGGCTTCGTTTCCTCCTGCGTGCAGCCTGAGAAGGGGCCAGGGGTCGACCTGAACGGTGTTAAGGCGATTTCGTGCACCGTGTCGTTTTGAGTTTTCTCTTTGCTCCGAAGATGTATCGGAGACAAGACGAGGGAACACGAACACAAAACGAAAACGAACCGAACACCACTGGCTTGGTCGAGCCTTCAGAAAGTCGTCGTTTCTTTATTCGTTGTTTTGCCGATCGGCGCGAGCCCTCGCACCCCCCCCGCTTGCCCCCCGTGGAGGAGATCCTGGCTGTCTCTGGGCGCCTGCTTTTCCGGCAGGCGGGGCCTTCCCCCGAGGACGCACGGCTCCGAACAGTGGCAGTCAGCAGATGGCCCGAGCCAGACCCCCCCCCCTGGCCCCCTCCCCTCCCAGTTTCCCCCTCCCCCCTCCCGCCCCGCCTCCTGCTCCGCTTCATTGCCTTTCTTCTGCTTCACAGTCGGGCGCCCCATTTCCCTGCTTCACAGTCGTGAAACGCTCCGTTTTCCGTCTCGCCTTTCGTCTTTCCCCGAAGAGTTGCCAATCGCGCGCTCTTCTGCCCACGCGTCCTTCTGGATGCCTCTGCTCAGTGGTGGTGGTGGCCGAAACGCCGCGCACTGGAAGCGCTCCCTTTGGCCGAGCCCTGCGCAGGGGCCTCCGAGCCGGAGCCGGCGCGGCGGCACCGCGTCTCGCGCCGCATCATCGTCCGCGCCCGCAACAAGCACCTGGCCGAGCGCCGGGCCCTGCGCGAGGGCGGCGCGCGGGCTGCCGCCGAGGGTGCGGACGGCGGCTCGGCTCGGGCGCCCTCCAAGGCCGGGCGGAGGAGGAGGAGGGGGGAGGAGGGGGGAGGAGGGGGGAGGGAGTAAAGATTTGGGTGTACAGACCTCGTTAGACTACTGTTAGTTGTGTTTCACGTAGCACGCTTAGAGCAAGCATGGATAAATGAGCAGTGAACGTATGTCACGTACTGGCTCAAGTCTGAGAAACCAACTTTGGTAGCGAGTAGACGTGCTTCGCTGTCTTGTTTGGCCTCCGCCGCCGCCATAGCGCCGCCGCCCCGCCAGGCCGAGACGTGCAGATTCATATACTACAACATTGCCATCGCGAGTTTCTCCAACCGCTTCTCCAGGGCCGTGCTTCAGAATTACTACGACGGCCCGAGGATCACAATTCGCGCGCAGTGCATCATCCTTGACTATATCTACGAGGTAATCCTATTTCTGTTATTCCTCCTACTTCTTGGAGCGATGGCACAAGACACACATACTGAGTCTGGCTTAGCCCTGGACACCTTCACGAAGAGTGTACCCCCAGGGTGGAGAGTTGGACTACCGAAATATCCTCTACGACGGTACACACAACTACTGCGCCTTTGGTGGCGCCAGACGGACATCTCCGAGAGCGCCACAGGACCGGCCATGGCCGGCAGGTTGAAGGGTGCAGCATTTCAGATCGCCAATAACCTGAAGGAGCAGCGCTTGGATCTAGCGACGGGCTTGGTTAGAGAGATGGTTGGTGATGAGCTGTTGGCCCAGCCGAGTCACGAGGCTTGGCAAAATGGTGCCGGACAGCAGTTCCCCGCCGAGCCTGCAGGAGCGACACTGCTTCTTCAGGCACTGCAGCGAGAGTTCGGCATGCAGGAACAGGAGATGAACATCCAATCTCTGGACGCGTTCTTCCTCCATCACCGCGGCAGCATGAGTTTGAGTGACTATCTCACCATGTGGCGTATGACGTACGATGAGGCGAATCAGAACAGCGGGCTTGAGATCAATAGTGTGGGAAAGTCATACCTCCTCTTGAGGACATCAGGTCTCAGTGACCGCCTGAAAGACGACATCAAGCTCAAGCTCGACGGCAATCTGGCTCGCTTCGAGGATCTAATGACAATATTGCAGCGGATGGCCCATGCAGAGCAGAACAGTGGATCGTCAATTCCCGAGATGATCAAGCAGCATTACGGACATCACGATGATGAATGGCAAGATGATAGTTGGAGCTGGAATGACGGATATGATGAATGGAGTTCCTGGTACGGCTATGAGGACGACTATGACTACAAATGGACAGATGATGATGAGCAGCAATCAGGAGATTGGTCTCAATACCTTCCCGCAGCAGATGACGGCACAGCTCAACATGATGAACTTTACGGTAAAGGACGTGGAAAAGGCAATCGTTTCCCCACGAGCGGGAAAGGTGAAGGATGCGCACGATGTGGGTCAAAGTTTCATCGCACATCGGATTGCCCGCTCAACGGATCAGGAACCTCCAGCTCTAAAGACAAGGGCTAGAGCAAGGGTAAGAGTTCCTCTTTCCCTTCCTCCTCTTCGAGCAAAGGTAAAAGCAAAGGACGTGGCAAAAGTCGGAAAGGTAAGAGTCGAAAGGGCAAGTCCCGATCAAAAGGTGGTTTCTACGGCGATGATGGCGAATGGTATGATGATTCTTCGGAGTTTGGCTACGGCAGCAACTACGATGATGGTTCAGCATACTTCACCCAGACGGGCAGCTATCACCAGTATTTCTCCTGGGCCGCTCCGAAGCCTGGAATCTTTGCAGCATCGCCAGCATCCGTGCCGACGACACCTCTTGATGTTCACTTCCTGACGCCAGGAGGAACGTCTGTAACGACGGGCTCTTTCGAGTTGCTTTCAGACTCTCTCCCGAAGACCCCAGCCATTCAGATGGAACTACCTCCCATGACGCCGTTGAAGTTTCCACAAGATGATGATGACGACGATGGTGATCCCCACCGTTTCCGGCCACCACCTGAAGCAGATGATGATGATGACAAAGAAGACCCTCAACGCTTCAGGCCTCCGCCGGAGGTCGAGGAGACCGTCAACAACAACACTCCCATGGACACTGGCATTGGCTATGGGCAGATCAAGCGCGGCATCTTCATGACAACGGACAGCCCCGCTCAAGACTTCAGCACGATGCACACTGTGCGTGGCAAGGAGGTAGCAGGTCTTATCGTGGATCCAGGAGCCGCAGCTGGCATCATGGGCACGGACGCGATGAAGGACTTTGTCAAGCAGCACTTGAAGAGCGCAGGCCTTCAGTACGAGCTCGAGCCCAGCACCAGCACCTTCTCAGGCATCGACGGCCAGTCAGACCCTGGACTGGCAGTTGCGACGATGCCGATCGGAGTTCCTGGATGCAGTGATATTACGTTCAAGGCAGATCTGATGGGCGGTACTGGCTCCAAGTGTCCTGGGTTACTTCCCAACTCATCCTTGTTGCAGTACTCGGCCGCCCTCTTCTGCGATATTCTTGACAATCATGATGGAGTTCTGGTCTTGAACGCTTCTGTCCCAAATGGCAAGAAGAAGGCATATTTTATCCGCGTCTTTCTCACGGACAGTGGTCACTACCTCTTACCCATCGGGAAGTTCGGTCAAGCCAATGTTGAAGAAGATATTCTAAAGGATGCAGTTCGGAACTATTGTCGCAACATCTTCGGTCATCGGATTACCGAAGACAAGGCATCCATTCAGCTCCATGGTCAGGCCTCGAGAACGGGAAGCAGTACTACGCCAACTCGCAGTTCCTCAGCACCCCCTAAGACAACAGAGATCAGCGTGCAATGGACACCGACATGCGATTGGCCATCATACAGCAAAATCACGAAGCACCATGACCTGGACTACTTCAAGGCTTGGAACATGACCGAAGGTTTTGTTTATGAAGGTGATCACTGGCCTCGACATATGGAAGAGCACTCAAAGCGACTAGCTCATGAATATCGTGCAATGCCAGAAGAATTCTACACTTTCACAGGCTGTGTGGTTATCACGCCGGACAACGTTCGTCAGTGGACGACTGTCATGAAGCGCTATCTTCACGGTGCCCCTCTTTGCCTGCAAGAAGGCATGAGTGGATCTGGCCGCCTCTCGGCAGCCGGAGCAGCTGTGGGTCTCAAGATCGCCTTCCCCGTGGACTACAGATATGGATGGGACTTGAAGCAGCCTGAGCATCGACGCCTACTGGATCAGTGCAAACAAGAACTGGGTGTCCGTGTTCACTACTGGTCCCCACGATGTGCTCCTTGGTCTGTTCAGTCAAATCGATCACCTCCAGATAAACGCGACAAAGCCCGACAAGCAGAAGGATCGACTTTGGACTGGGTAGCCCAGCACATGGACGACGACCAGGAGCGGGATGAGGCATCTATCGCCGAGAACCCTCGGTCTTCCTCGATATTCAGCAAGAGCCCGCTCAAGAAGGTTACCGAGTCACCATCGTTCACCCTGGGTGACAACAAAAGGTACCACACTGATCAATGTCAGTTTGGCGCGATCGACGAGACGGGCCTACCTACACAGAAGGCAACGGCTCTCTTGGCGACTGGCATTCAACTCCGACATTCAGTACGACAGTGCAAAGGCGAGAACAAGTGCAAGGACCACGGCATCTTGCAGGGCAGAGTTGGATCTATCCACCGCACAGCACTTTCGGCAGTATATCCTTGGTTGTTCTGTTTGGCCCTGCTCATGGACGTTGCTACGCACATCGGCAATGACACGGTGCAGCACAACATCGGCTCGAACGTTCAGCGTTTCGGCAGGAGCCAGTCTCACTTTGTTGGCTGGACATGTGAACGGTGCAAGCATGGAGCTAGGAAGGTCGGTCCCGATGGCCAACAGGTGGACACACTGCCGCATACAAAGGTCAAAGGCTGTCGCTTCGATCCTCTCCGAGCTGGTGGATCATCGACTGTCCCACCAGGAGGAGTTCCAGCACCAGAAGCAGCAGCACCAGCAGCAGCAGGACCAGCAGCAGCAGCACACCCAGCACCACCGGCAGGCCCAGTACTTGCTGAGCCGCCAGCTCCAGCGCCTGAACCAGACGGTGCAGGTGACGATCAACCAATACTACCAGAAGATGCAGATGATGATGCAGACACTGGGGATCCTCCTCCCGTACCTCCTCCTGTACCTCAAGGATCACGACCTCCTAGGAAAGCCTTAAAACGGAAAACAGATCCAAGGACACTGGAACCCTACGAAGACCCGAAGGTAGTTGAGCTGCCGGACTACATCGAACCAAGTTTCGACTTTGCCAAGATTCGTGGCAAGTTGAACGACCCTTCGATCAGCACCACCGAGAAGCAGAAGATCCTTCTTGGCCTCCATATCAAGTTCTGGCATGCTCCACGTGATGATATGATTCGGTTTCTTCGGCGAGGAGGTTTCGGCACGGAGGTTCTTACCCTGGTATTTCAGGTTATACCTAAGATGTGCAAGGATTGTATGGACTGGCGCCGACATCCGACACGACCTCAACATGGAGTTACGATGAGCCCTCACTTTAACTTCCGCGTGCAGACAGACCTTTGGTTTATCTGGGATATGACGTTCGTGGTCTTTGTTGATGAATGCATCAGCTACGCCCTCACGACAAGGCTCGATCACAAGACGGCAGATTGTTGGATGAACACCGCTTTCCACCTCTGGATAAAATATTTCGGACCTATGTGGTGGCTTGTTTCAGATCAAGAAGGAGCGGTCATCTCAGATCTGGTCTCCAAGGCGTGCGAGCATTTCTCGATCAACAGAGACCTTGGCGGAAGTCAGGGACATACTGCAGCGCCCAAGTGTGAGAGGCGAATCCAGATATTACGTATTGGCAGTATGAAGTTGTGGGCTACGGCACAAAAGCAAGGATGGAATGTCAGCAAAGAGCGTTGCGTCGAGGAATGTTGCATGACTACGAACCTGTCTCTTTCCTATGGCGGATCTACTCCCGCAGCGGCACTTACTGGAGTTCAACCACGAGAGCTCTATGATCATGAGAACCCAGGCCTCGTCGCGCAGCTGGGTATCCTCGAGAGTGTGCCCGATGCAGTGGAGACCTCCATCAGACTCAGGATGGCCGCCAAGGACGCCATCAATGCCGCAATCGTGGAAGACAGGATCGCGAAGGCCCACAACACACGAGTTCAGCAACATACCGCAGCGGACGCAGCCAAGTTGGTGGACGGCTCCAAGGTGGACTTGTGGAGAGAGCCTGACACCAAAGATGACCCTGGATGGAGAGGACCAGCGGATCTCATCAAGAATTACATGCCCGAGAACAAGGCGATTGTTTCATGGCGTGGATATCCGATGCTGGTACCACTACGACATATACGACCTCATGTGGGTTTCACTTGGCTGCTGACACAAGGAGACACACACACAGAGTACAAGACGGACCAAGACAAGTCACGACTGGTCTTTGAGCTTATGAGTTTGGTCGAGCAGCTGGTACCAAACGCTCCGCTTATCTTCGGCAAGTTCTTCAATGAGGCAGAAGGGCACTACACCATTGTACCTCCAGACCTCTATGAGAACGAGCCGCATATCTACAAGGTCGCCAAGCAGGTAGCCAACACTACGTTTCTCGAATCGGACCTTGGTGGCATTCAGGTGGGCACTCAGTGCAAGCGTACGACGGCAGTGCCTGCAGCAAGACGATGCATCCTGGTTTTGTGGAATCGGAGTGTCCGATCCAACTATGTGGTGAAGCAGTTTGCGACGGTCAATGCCATCACCTTGGTATCTCATGGTCCATGGTCTGAGTCATCATATGTGTTGTTCTATTTCTTTAAAGTTCAGGACGAGCAGAATGACTCTTACGAACACACCCCCGACCTGGACGACGTCGTGGACCAAAAGAGCAAGATGATGTGGCAGCCCTCACCGTGGCCTTGGTCAGATGGGACGCCATCTACGATACCGCCTGCGCCTGACTATCAGACGCCGCCAGACCAGCCGAGAAGGCCGCCATCACCACCATGGACAAAACTAGCAGCACCTTCACAACCTTCGAAGGTCAGCATGCAGCCGCCAGAGGTCAGCATGACGAATGACAGCCCAATGACGCAGATATCAGAAGTTGCAGCAGGACACCCGCCGGCACCTCCGGCACCTCCTGCACCACCAGCAGTACCAGTGGTTGTTCCTCCAGCACCGGCGACTTGGAAGGCCTCGCCTTCACACTCAAGTCAGATTCCAGCAGCGCCTATCTTTCCATTTCCACTGGCACCTCCTCCAGGACTACAGCTTCCAGACACACCGACGGTGCCAGTACCTATGACACCACTTGCTGGGACACCAAGAAAATTAGCAATCTCCGAGACCCCGATAGCATCACCAATGGCACAGGAGCAGGTAGACGCAGAGTCGAGTTCAGTATCATCTGAAGAAGGTCAAGATAGGTCTCGTACTCGCGTTCGTATTCAACTACCGGACGATGATGGGCGACCTGTAAGGCCGAAGGACATTCCAGTACCCCGAGTCGCCACTCCAACGGTTGCTCCTGCTCCGCCTACGGCACCATCCTCACCACCACGAGCTACAACAGGTCAGAAGAGATCGGATACATCTACAATACTATCACCTCCAGGCGAGAAGCAGCCGAGAACATCTTCAACATCATCCCAGCCGATATTACCGATATCAGAGCCTACTGCATCTACACCAGCAGCGACCAGTTCGCCTGCAATATCACGGCCACACGCCACACCGAGTCGCCACGACCCCCGTCAGAATGCGAGTAATGATGAGGAGGTCTCAGGCGAGCGTGAGCCGATCGTCAAGGGGCCAGAGGGCTCCAAGTCGGCGAATCCAGGTGGCTCATCTTGGGATGATCAGAAGGCTGCCTCCCGCGGAGACTCTCCAACGGTTCCAGATGACTCACACACAGCTCAGTCATCAATACAGCAAGTCTCACCTCTACCTGATGCAGGAGCTGGAGATCTGGATCGTACCATTGAATATCCAGAAGCTGGAGACCAGAACCAGGCGAGTGAACACCCTGCCACTGAAGATCCAGACAAGACCATCGAGTATCCTGAAGGCTCTCTGGACGACACCATCGACCACAAGGATCTTCAAGTTTCCAGATATGTGACACCATTCCCGATCTGGTGGGCTTCTCCAGCAGAGTACTCATTTGACGAAGTTCATGATGACTATGCAGCAGACTACATGAACCGTGCAATTCACGACGCAGAGCTTCTATTGCATCAAGCCCGAGTCGAGCAAGCTGGCACTTTACCTTGGCACGAGAAGGAGGCTCTACTAGTTGTTCCAGGCCCCTTTCGTACCTCACGCTGTTTCTACTACGATTTCAAGGATGATGAGTGTTTCAGCGTATCTAGCAGCGAGATCCTCACTCCAGAGGAGATCATCGCGCATTGGCCAGCGGTCGAAGCAGCAGACAAGAAGGAAGTCACTAGCTTCGTATCTCACGGCATCTTTAAGCTCGCACCAGCATCAGACTCCGACAACACCATTGATGGCACATGGGTTCGGAAATGGGCAGATCGTTCAAAAGGACTGGTGAAAAGCAGATGCTGTGGACGAGGCTTTCTCGATCGACAGAAGAATAGCATTGACAGACACAGCTCGACAGCGTCACGACTTTCTCACCGCTTGGCAGTATCTCTTGCAGCTCAGTACGACCTCGTGATTGAGAGTCTAGATATCAGCACGGCCTTCTTACAGGGCCTCAAGTTTTCTGAAGTTGTACGCCGGGCAGCTGAGTTGGGACACGAAGTTAAGCAGCTTCGGAAGGTCTGGTTCAAGCCACCTCCAAACGTTTGGAGACATCTCCGTAACATCGAGGGCAGTGGCATCTATGTGCAGGACCAGGACATCGTCTATTTCGTGCTCGAACTACTGAAGGCCATGTACGGACTTGTGGATGGTCCTCTCTTATGGCAGCTGGCACTGGCGAACTTCATGGTCAAAGAGCTGAGCTTCATGAGCGCCTACCATGATGAGAACTTCTTCTACATCACCCGCGGCTGGGAGATAGTGGCTATCTACATCACTCACGTGGATGACATCCTGACGATCGCATCTCAGAGCTTCTTGGACAGGACCTACATACGATTGTCAGAGCGTTTTGGCACAGTCAAGAGATGCGTTCTTCCATTGATATATGTCGGAGTTCGCCACTCTATGCCATCACCTGGACATTACTTCCTGGACCAAGAGCACTACTTGATGAAGTTGACTCCAGCGAAGGTAACCGACGCCAAGCGACTCAAGAATGACAGCCTGCCCCTGAACAAGGACGAACACAAGGAGTTTCGTTCATTGCTGTGCAGTCTCTTGTGGGTCTGCTTGACGCGTGTAGACCTATGCCATGGAGTTGTACTTCTGCAGAGCGAGATGGTCAGCCCTCTGATGACACACCTGAAGCAGTGCAATGCCCTGTTGGCCCGCGCTGTCAAGAGCAAGACGATGAATGAAATGGACTTCACTTTCACAAGCTACAGTGGCCTCTCCGACTGGTATCCATCACGGACGCAGGACACGCATCAAAGAGGTCAGGTTACCCTTTCGAGGGCAAGATCGTTGAACTCATGAGCGAGCCCAAGGTGCAGTATGACAATAAAGAATGGTGGCCTGTGACAGAGGCCCGAGATTTTGGAGGATATGGCCATACTCTGTATTTCACCGCAAGGAAGGCATCACGAGTGAGCCACAGCACCTCCCATGCTGAGACGAATGCATGTGTTGGTGGACTCCAAGTGGCACAACTTATCTCATCAAGAATGACGGAGTTGTTCTCTATGCAGATCACTGGTTCCCCGGCAAGACCTCGACAACTTCTCATGTTGGAACAAGATAATGTGTTACTAATCCCGTGTGACGCAGTGACAGATTGCATGGACCTCTTCGAGCTGATCACGGGAGCCAGAGGACTGACAACAGATAAAACTCAGAGGATATCAGTGATGTCCCTCAGAGAGGATCGTTTGACAGGAAGGTTTCGCAGAGTGACTCATGTACCGACATCAAGTATGTTGGCCGACGGACTGACGAAGCTTGGAGTTTTCCCGCAACTACTACTGAAGTGTACGACAGGATTGTGGAAATTGCAAGTACAGGATAACAAGTTCATCAGGATCAAGCCCAGCGTGATCAAGCCGGACTACAGCGAGCAGGATTTATTGGACAGTGATGATCTACGGCATGACAAGTACCTGAAGATCGACAACGACATCTACGAGGAGATGATGATGATGTGTGAGGCCGGGATCGCTCCACGCTCCGCTTTCTGATTCTAAGTAGTCAAGAGAACGGGTAGCAGAGTAAAGATTTGGGTGTACAGACCTCGTTAGACTACTGTTAGTTGTGTTTCACGTAGCACGCTTAGAGCAAGCATGGATAAATGAGCAGTGAACGTATGTCACGTACTGGCTCAAGTCTGAGAAACCAACTGAGGGGGGAGGGGGAGGAGGAGGAGGAGGAGGAGGGGGAGGAGGGGGAGGAGGGGAGGAGGGGGAGGAGGAGGAGGAGGGAGGAGGAGGAGGAGGAGGAGGAGGAGGAGGAGGAGGAGGAGGAGGGGGAGGAGGGGGGAGGAGGGGGAGGAGGAGGAGGAGGGGGGAGGGGGAGGAGGAGGAGGAGGAGGAGAAGGTCGAGGGTGCGGGTCCCCAGAGCATGCCCATCGGTCGTTGAAGGTTTCATTTTTGCAGTACCAGGTTCCAATCGACTTTGGGCGCCTTCCTACTTCAGTGATCGAGTATTTTTCCTTCGTCCCTCCTCTTCAGGGGGCGGAAGGAGGCTCGGCTCGGGCTCGCTCCAAGGTCCGTCGGGCCCTAGGATGGTCCCCCCTTCTTAGAGGCGCGGGCGAGGGAGGTAGGGGGAGGGGGGAAGGCCTCTAGGATGCTCCCCCCTTCTTAGAAGACGCGGGCGCCCCTTCAAAGAAGCCTGCAGTTGCTTCTCCGAAGCTGTTCCTGGCGTGCTTCTAGGAAGCAGGTGGCTTGCTTCCAAGAAACGGCCCTGTGCTTCTGGGAAGATGCTGGGGTATTTCTAAGAAACGGCGTGCCCCTGGCTTCTCAAAAGGGCGCCAGCAGCGGCGGCCGGCGCCTTCTACGTAAGAGGCAGCCGCTTTCTTGGAAGCCTTCCCCCCTCCCCCCACCCCCCGTGTGCGCGCCGACAAGTCTGGAGTGCGAGTCCCAAGAGTATACGGTGGGTTCGCGCGGCACTGGCGCGCCGTCGGGGGATGCGGGTCGCAAGAGTATACGCTGGGTCCGCGCAGCGACGGCGCGCCGGCGACGCCAGCGAAGGCGTTCGAGGACGAATGCGGCATGGCAGAAAGGCGCGGGAGCACCGAGGGCCAGGGCACGGTGACGCCACAGGACCCGACGGAATGCAGCCTTGAACGATCGGGACCGCAACGGTTCGAGATTGAGCGATCGACGCGTTGTCAAGAGCCTTTGCGCGCGCCGACGCCGCGCGAACCTACCATACGTCACCACCACCGCCACCCCATTCCTCCTCCCTCCTCTTCCTCTCCTCTTCCCCCTCCTCTTCCCGCCTCTTCCCCCTCCTCCTCTTCCCTTCTCCCTCCTCTCCCCCCTCCTCCCTCCTCTTTCTCTCCTCTTCCTTGCCTTTTTCGTGGGAGAGGGAGGGGGCGAGGGTGGTCTATTCTGTTCTAACCCCGTGCGGGCGGAGCGGCGGGGGGGCCTCCGAGGAGGCAGAGGCAGACCCAGACCGGGGCTGTAGCTGAGGGGTGTCTTGACGACTGCGTGGGCCGTTTTTCGCCTGGATGCGGCGATGCAGCAGAGGAGGAGCGAAGGCAGAACCGAGGGAAGACGACGCCAAGCGCAACACGAGAATGCCAAGCACTGCTTCGCTGGAGCCCTGGCCCATACCGCTGCCCTTCCCTTTTTGTCCCCCCTCTCGGGCCTCCCGGGAGGCCCTCGTTGCCGCCGCTGGATTCGCTTCGAGATCCTGGTCAGGCCGCGCACTGGGAGAGGTCCGGGGAGTAGCGGTACTTATCGGTACTTCTTGATCGCACCAGGGCCGGCCAGCTCAAGTCTGCAGGAAGGAATCGGCGACGAGCGCGGGGGGGAAGTGAGGACGGGCGCGCCTTTTCTTAAGTCGGGCATGTCCCTGTACAGGAGAAATATTCAAACATAGTTCAACAAACATCTGGGGGCAATGTTTTAGAATGGTTTGGTCATTTTGTAGCATTTGTTGATTTTGCATTGTTCATCGAAAATCCCCTGTGAGGGGACATGCCCGACCTAAGCCTTCTCAGAAGGCTCGGATGTCCCCAAGCCTTTTGAGAAGTTTACCTAGCCTCCAGAAGACGCACAACAAACACCTTCATGAAAAGCGCGAGGACTTCTGAGAAGCTCCGCCGCCTCCTGAGAGGGCCTTCTCCTTCTCACTTCCCCCCTTCGCTCGCCGACGAAGGGAGCCGGTCTTTGATTCGAGGTGCCCTTGGCCCAAGGTGCCCCCCCAGCTTAGCTTGTCGCTCCATGCTGGAGCCACCAGGGCCCCCTTGGGCCTCGTGAGCGGTTGCTCTTGGAACTCTTGGGGGCATTTTGTCGGGCCATGGGCATTTCTTTCTGGTTGACCCAAAAGGGTCCAGCGATAAGCGTGTTGTGCCATACCTACATACTCACATATATACATATGTATGTGTTTGTATGTGTGTATATATATATATATGTGTGTACAAACAGATACATACATATATTTATGCATATATTATGTATAGAAGTACAAAATAAATGTGTATCATATACATATATACACAAACATACGTATCGGAGTAGGCCAGGCCGGGGGGGCGGGCCGCTGCCTGTAACCCCCCATGGGCGCTCTCCGGGGCCTCTGGGGGTCCCAGAGCTCACGAGACGGCCCGGACCCGTCCCGAAGCAGGCCACGACAGGCTATGGGGGTTCCATGAGAGCCCAAGACGGTCCCAAGAGGCCCCAAAGACGCCCAAAATGCCCTCAAGGCGGCCGACGAGGACTCCAACGCGCTTCAGGACGGACTCAAGAGGCTCCCCAAGAAGGCCCTGGGAGGCAACATTCGTTAAATGTACAAAGTCTTTGAACAATTTTGGCGTTCTCGGTTTTCTCGCTTCCCAGCGCTCCCTCACGGCCTCGGAGGTTCTTCAGATCGCCCCAAGACGGCCCACGAGGCCCCGATGAGGGCCCCAAGACGGCCCAGGAGGCTCCCCAGTCAACCCAAGTGTGCCCCAAAAGCGCCCCAAGAGGGGCCCAGATGGGGACCGCGATTCGATATTTCGAGGTCTCTGGCCCTAGAGGCCCCCAGTAGGCCCCCGGAGGCACCAAAGGGTCTCCCACGAAGCCCCGTGAGGCCCCCAAGATGCCCCCAGGAATCCCCAAGAGGACCCCAAGGGGCCCCCAGGGAACGCACAAGAGGCCCCCCAACACACCCTAACAATTGATGTCCGCAGAAAGCCTTCTGGGGACATGTTCATCATGGGCCCGAGAGTCTCCAGAGGCTCTGAAGTACCATCGCGCTACCGGAGAGCTGTCTGGAAAGTTGACTGGGAACATGATTGATCGCCTTCTCGCGGCCCTCAGCGGATCATTTCGCACACAGTTGCCCCAGTGCGTTCTCGAACCGGCGACGACGACGACGACGAAGACGACGAATCGACGAAGACGATGACGAGGACGACGACGACGGCGGCCCAGGAGGCGACGACGACATTACGACGACGGCGACGACGACTGCACGCCCCAACAGGCTCCCCAAGACGCCCCAAAAACCCATGTTCCCAGAAGGTCTTCTGGGAACCCGATTCATCCATCAGACCTCGGTCCCCCTACGCAACTATCTTCCCCGGAAGCCTCCGGAAAACGGATCGACATGTATGGATTTCTCACTGCCCATAATGCGTTCAGCGTTATGGGTATTTCTCTCTTCCCGTCAAACCATATGAAGTCAATTACTTCAGCGGAGCAGAGAACTCGTCAAGGCCTGGGGCCTGCTAGAACCTGAGCGCTCGCGAAACGCACGCGATATTTCTAGTATTTCTATACATATATACACGAAAAGTGGTGCACAATCGATTTGTGGGGTTGCAACATATCAGGGGCGTGCAGTACATTCCGCCGCGCACATGTATTGCTGGACTGTCGAGTGCAATACACTTATTGCAATAAAATGCAATACCATTTTCTGTCACAGTACATTTGCAATACAATTGCCCCAAATCCATTGCACCACCTCCTCTCAGCTGGAACCCCTTTGGGGGCACTTCTGTCGGGTATAGCCATGACCCCAGTGAAGGGGAGCCGGCTAGTGATTGGCCCGAAGCCCCAGACACGGGCCAGAATCACGAAGCAAGGTTTGCCGTAGTTGGTGCGGCAATTCGGGTTGGTGGAATGGGACGGGGGGGCGCCCCCCCGTACGCACCACCAAACCAGGCCCCTCCAATCTACGAGCCCAGTCCTGCCAGCGCCCGATCCTAGCAACACGCGGTCGAGGGAAAGGGCCCCCGGACCCCCCATGCGCTGGGTTCGGCCCCTTCGGGGCCCTCCGCGGGTCCCCCGAAGGGGGCCTGCGGAGGAGCGGCGCGGGACGAAGGGCAAGAGAGAGAGCGGGGGCCCGGGAGGCGCGCCAGGGGTCCAGGGCCTGCTTCCTGGACGAGCGAGCAGCACACGCACTCCCGGTCGGCGGCGGGCGAGGGGGGGAGGGGAGCGACGAGGAGAAGGCCTGCTAAGGAGGCGGCGGGGCTTCTCGGCAGCCCTCGCGTTTTTTCGGAGAGTGCTCCTTGTCTTCGGGGAGGGCTCCGGACATTTCTCAGGAGGCCTGGGGACTTTCGAGCCTTCTGAGAATGCCCGCCCCTTCTCACTTCCCCGCGAGGCTCGCCGCCGACATACACGCCGGCCGTTGAAAGAAGTTATTTATGGATGCCCAGATCTGTATTCATTCTGGACGCACCACTAGAAGGGTCGGAGATGGCTATGGTATGGGCGTGTGTTGGCGGATGGGCGTGCCCGCTGGAACGGAAGCGTCCCCGGGGTCCGACAACCTGCGCCCATACCCATAGCCAGTCCTCCTCCAAACGGTCCCCTATGGGTATGGGTGTGTGTTGTTCAAGTATCATTGGCCTCAGGACCCCCTTTCTTTGTGGCGAGCATGTCTCCAATCGACTTGCGGGGATCGGTCCAGACGGATCGATGTAAATCGAGGTGCATCCCCAGACATGAAGGTAGGTAAATCCAGATACGTCGAGGTACATCCACGGACTCCCAATATGCGGGTAGATCTGGAGAAATCGTGGAAACTCCAGCGATAGTCGAGGGACAGCAGAAGTCGTTAAGCATTGAAAGAGGCTCGGGGGGGAATGGGTTACTGGACGTGTTCGTCGGTTCCCGAATGATTTTTCTGCCACGGGGTGCGCTTTAGCAGCCACGCCTCGCCGAGAGGCGTCCGCAGGTGTCTGGCTCATCCCGAGCGGCCGCCAGAGACCTGAGTCATGGCCCGACAGCCGGACGACGAGTCTCAGGGGGGGAGCGCGTCGACTCCAAATCGCCCAGCCCACGCGGGCGAAGACGGGTCCGTGTGCGCGGCTTCGCCGGGCGGGCCTCTGGGCCGCGACCCCGCGGGAGCGGAGCGTTTTCTCGTGGATGTCCCTCGCAGACCTCATCGGTGCGACCGCGCATCCGCGGGATCGTCCCCAGGAATCCAGACCACGAGGGCGCGGGTACGGATGTGTTCGCTGATCTTGCGCTCCAGTCGCCGACGGGGGATTTTGACCCCCCCCCCACACCCCGCCCAGGAACGTGTGGTCTGGTTGTGAGGAGCTCGTCGCCGATCGATCATAGTCAGACATCATTAATCGTCGATTCCCGGGAAGATGTGGGAAACTATGGGAAGTGTGAGGGGGGAAGACGAAAGCCCAGAAAGTATTTGGAAATATTTGGGTTCTTGGGATTTGTGTTCATTTGTTCGTGTGTACCATGGCCCCTTTAGATAGGTATGTAAAGTATAGGCCGGCAGGTGCCCCGCGTAAGTGTCTTATCCCTCGATGGCCTCGGGGTGCCCCCCAAAAGCTCTGGCGCACCTCGGGGCCCTCCAGCATAGTCGAATCATGTGCTTCATTGTTTCTTGCAGCAGGAATTATTATCGTATGCGTGTTATGTGTCGTCGAAGCATTTCACCGAGAATAGAATATATCCTAATTCTAATAGCACAGTGAAGACGTGGCCTCACGTAGGTCCCCGTCTTTGCATTCAGAATAATAGGTCTGAGCGGTTTAGTTCGAGACATCTGCAGAACAAAAAGACACTCTGTCCCTAGTTTTCCTGCTCTTCTAACTTAGGCCCCCTCCCAAAGGGTTAGGGGTCCTTCAATTGCTAATCAATTATCGCCGACTCCAGGTCGTTTGTGGTGTCCTATGAAGAGGGAGCTGGGGGGAGGGCTTATTCCAACCTCGTTGGTGACTCGTGGGTTTACACTGGACCTCCTCCTCCTCCTCCTCCTCCTCCTCCTCCTAATCACTCTCCCCCTGAGCCAGGCCCCCCTCGCCCCCCCTCGCCAGGGTACAGGCGGCGGCGCAGGCCCGCAGGCCGCTGTCCAGGACCCGAGCGGCTTCGACATGGCGTCCGCGATTTCGATCCAACCGATCCGATTCCATGATCGATTCCGGCCAGCTCGATGCGACTCGCTTCTTCGACGACGAAAATCAGCATGAGCATCAGTTTTTCGGAAGTCCTTCTTGGATTTGCGCTGGCCCGTCAGCAGGCGGCTGCGGCGCCGCCCTTGGCGCGCTCCGGGCGCCTGGAAGAGAAGTTCAGCGCAGACGTAAGAGATGCGCGCGGAGTTCTGACAGTTTCTGTTTGTGCAGCCTTTGTCCATCTAACTCTGAAGTTTGGACGATCCGATTCAGCCCCACTGACTTGGCGCTGCTGTGCACCCTTGCGCGGCCGATGCCGATTCGATCTCGGCTCCATGCCGGAGCAGCCCGAACCGACGCACATTCCGATCCAACCCTTTCCGATTCGATCTGCCAGGACGCGAGCGGCTTCGACGTGGCGTTCGTGCCGATGGCAGCTGGCATCCCGTCAGCGCCGCTAGCGCACAGCCAGACTGCGGGAGTGTCGAACACGGTCTTCGGCGGCGGGCGTCGGGGGGAAGGGAGAAGGAGGGCCTTCTCAGAAGGCGGCGGGGCTTCTTAGAAGCCCTCCAGCCTTCGGAGAGATGTTCTGTGTCTTCGGGAGAGGCTTCGAAGGCTCCTCAGAAGGCCCCGGGGCTTCCGAGCCTTCTGAGCAGGCCCGCTCCTCCTCGCTTCCCTCCCGGGCTCGCCGCCGAGGTCTGCATCTCCAACACACCGGGCCAGTTGAACACGGGGATGCAGGCCGCGCGGGATTTGGCCCAGCTGGGGGAAATCGCCCGAATCGACTTCGGTCTCGCAAGCATCAGGGATATGCTGGTCACGTACTTCGACGTGCGGGATGCCCAGACGGCACTGCTGCGCCTGGCTTCCTGCGCCGCGCCGTTCCCGCAGGCGGCGCAGGACTCTCGGGTCGTCTTGGTGGATGTGGATGGCTTCTGCGCGAAGACGGGCCGCACAGCAGGATTCCAGGACTTTGGAGAGGTTCGGAGAAGGAGAGGGTACCCATACCTCTACCCTTCGCCCGTTTTCCCTGTTCGGGCCTCCTGGGCCTCCCTCGCCGTCACCGCTGGATTCGCCTCGAAATCCTGGTCAGAACGCACGCCGGGAGGGGTCCAGGGGGTACGTAGCGGTATGGGTACCTTTTGATTTCCCTAGAGGTGGCCAACGTCGACGTTGTTGCGGGGCAGCTGGTCGTCGAGTTCTACGACCTTCGCTCTGCACAGGCGCTCTTGGCGGCAGCAGGTGACTGTGCCACCCTGGTGCCCAGCAGCGCCTTTGCACCGCCCGCTCCCGTGGTGGCCCCCGTGAAAGCTGACCCCATTGGCGTCGGCAGCGCCGCAGACGGTGCTGCACAGCAGGCCTCAGAGGAGGGAAACCGAGGAACAGACACGTGATGACATGAGCATCCACGTTCGGAGTTGCGCGCTGTTTCCTTGGATCTGTCTGGACCCCCCGCCGTGGCGCGTGGAGCGCGCGCCATGGGGCGGTGCTGGAGGCGCCGCCAGGGGGCTCCAGCGCCGATCCGAGGAATCCGCGCGGACATCCGCAGGTCTATGTTTCTGTCAGCACCTGCTTCCCAAGGAAAGATACGGATACCGCTGCCCTTTCCTTGTCGCCACGGCTGGATTTGCCTTAATGTCGTTTTCAGAGCGCACCCGGGAGAAGCGGTATCGATATCTTCTTTCCCTCCCTCGAGGTCAGCGACGAGACCAAGCACCGCACCGCGCAGACAAAGGTCGCCCACTTGTTTACGTCGCAGCGCGGCAGAGGCAATCCCTTGCGCGCTCTAGTGGATCGGGCTACGTCACGGCGCTAATTGTCCGTCTGCACAGTAAGAGTGACCATTCGCCAGAGTGACCTTTGGTGCTGGCCCCGAGGGGGTCGGCTGATTTTCTTTTGGGATGAGCTTGACCTTGCGTCGGCACCCGTATCGCGTGATTGCGCTCGCATCTGAGCGCGCCAGGTTTGGCCCCCCCCTCTTCAATCGACAGCAACGCATACGCGGCGCACCCCAGCATTGGTTTCCCGAGGAGGGTCTGTCGACCAGACGGAGCGTTTCCCGCCTCAGGACCAGTCCTACTCTACTACCAAATCTAAGTCGCCCGGTTTGAATCTGTTTTTATACTTGGAATATTTTTGATTGGCGTCACCCCAACATACTTATACATACTAGATGTGCGTCGCCCCCTCTAATTCTAATACCATACTTATACGACTAGAATAATCATACAGTGCCGAGGATCCGGAGGGCGAGGAGGAAGGGAAATGGAGAACAGGGGGAGAAAGGAGTCTCAAAACGGAATCCCTCCCCTTCATTTCTTTTTGAATCGTTTGAAGGCCGGCGCGCCCCGCCCCCCCAGTCCTTGTGCTGCCGCCTCTGTGGCCGATCCTTGAGGCCAGACCTGCCAAGCCATCGGACCATGTGTTCCCCGAATCGGTTTGGAAAGCCTTCGGGGAACACATGGGCATCTTGAAGGTCATCTTGGCCGTCTTGGAGGCCTCTTGGGCGATCTTTTGGCGATCTTTGGGGGCCCTTGGGCCGTCTCGGGCCGTCGGAAGGCCGAAAAGAAGGAAATGTCAAAATCCGTCAAATACCCTAGGAACATACATTTTTTTAGCCTCTTCTGGCCTTCCTGGAAGCCTTCTTGGGAGCCTCTTGGGCCGTCTTGTCCAGCTTTGAGCCAACTGCGGCCATCTTGGTGTCTTTTGGGGGGCGGCTGGCGGGACGGGCCGAAGCGCCAGGGGGAGTTCTTTTGGAAAAAGAACCAACACCAAAACCGAAAAGATCCAGCACGCTAGGCACCCCTGCGATGAATCGACAGGGGGCGGCGGATCGAAGACGCCTACGGCGAATCACCGCCGCCCCCTGCCTTTTTGGAAGCGCCTATGTGGCCGAACGTTGAGGCCAGACCTGCCAAGCCATCGGACCATGTGTTCCCCGAATCGGTTTGGAAAGCCTTCGGGGAACACGTGGGCATCTTGAAGGTCATCTTGGCCGTCTTGGAGGCCTCTTGGGCGATCTTTCGGCCATCTTTGGGGGCTCTTGGGCTGTCTCGGGCCGTCGGAAGGCCAAAAAGAAGGAAATGTCAAAATCCGTCAAAAACCTCAGGAACACCAATATTTTTGGCCTCTTCTGGCCTTCCCGGAGGCCCTCTTGGGGGCCTCTTGGGCCGTCTTGGGCCAGCTTCGAGCCAACTTCGGCCATCTTGGTGGGTTCCTGGCACGTCTGACGCCGTCGGGAGCCGTCTTGGGGGCCTTTCTGGGCAAACGGGGGACCCTTTTGGGGCGCTTCGGGGCCGTCTTGGAGGCCATCTTGGGCGTCTTGAAGGCCATCTTGGGCGTGTTGGAGGCCTCTTGGGCCGTCTTGGGGCCCTCTTGGGGCCATCTTGGAGGCCACTTGGGCCGTCATGGGGCCCTCTTGGGCGATCTTGGGACGACTTTGGGTGCCCCTTGGGCCGTCTTGAGCCGTCGGAAAGCCGAAAATGCGCAAATGCCAGTCCTCCAAAACTTGGGGAATCCCGGAGGTTTTGGCCTCTTCGGGCCTTCCTGGATGACCTCTTGGAGGCCTCTTTGGCCCGTCTTGGAGGCCTCTTGGGTTATCTTGGAGGCCTCTTGGGAGCCTCTTGGGCCGTTTTGGGTTGTCTTGAGGCCATCTTAGGCGGTCTTGGGTGCATCTTGGGCCGTCTTGGAGGCATCTTGGGGCCATCTTAGCCGCCTTGGAGGCCATCTTGGCCGTCTTGGAGGCATCTTGGAGGCCATCTTCGGCCATCTTGAGCGAAAACGCCGACGAGATTGGGGAATTGAGCGCCTCCCCGGTGGCCGGCGGGACGGGCCGAAGCCCCAGTGGGAGTTCTTTCGGAAAAAGAACCAAAACCCAAACCGAGAGGGTTCAGCACGCCAGGCACCCCTGCGATGAATCGACAGGGGGCGGCGGATGACGGAAAGCGCGCGTTAGCGTGCGGTCCGTTAGTCCGAAGAAATTGGGCTTGGGGGAGTTCGAGGGGGTTGGCATGACCGGACCCGGATCTAATTGCCCTCCCGCCTCGTTTTTTATCGATTAGGACGGCCTTCGGGGCTTAAAAATAGCGTTTCGCTCGAGACATCATCGGAAAACGCTTTTTGGGCGCTTCTTGGGCCGTCTTATGCGCCTGAGACAGCCCAAGAAGCGGCCAAGACGGCGCCCAAGACGGCCCAAGACGGCCCAAGAAGCGCCCAAGATGGCCCAAGAGCGCTCCAAGAGAGCCCAAGACCGCCCAAGGCGGCCCCAAGACGTCCCAAGAGGCCTCCACGACGCCCCAGGAGGCGCCCACGAGGCGTCCCAAGAGGGCCCCAAGAGGCCAAAATCATTGATTTCCTGAAGGAAAACGTACATTTTTAGCATATACGACTTTTCGCCTTTCATGGCGTTGAAGACGGTCCAAGAGGCCCCCAAGACCGCCCCAAGACGGCCCAAGATGTTCCCAAGAGGCCCCCCAAATAGCCCAAGAGGGCGCCAAGACGGGCCAAGAGGCGTCCAAGACTGTCCAAGAGGTCCCCTAGAGCGCCCCAAGAAGGCCCAAGAGGTTCCCAATAAGGCCCCACAACGGCCCAAGAGGGCGCCAAGACGGCCCAAGAGGCGCCAAGACGGCCCAAGACGGCGCCAGGACGGCCCCAAGAAGGCCCCACAAGGCCCCCAAGAGAGCCCAAAGACGGCCAAAGGCAGCCTAGTCCCTTCACCCCCGCAGCCCAGAAGCTCCCAGGAGGCCCCAAGAGGCTCCGAGAAGCCCCAAAAGGTCTCCAAGAGGCACCCAAGAGGCTCCCCAAAAGCCCCCCAAGAAGCCCAAAATACTCCCAAAGGCTCTTAGCACCGCGGCTCCCAAGAGCGAGCGGTGACGTAATCGAGCTGGTAAGACCAAAGCTCCCAACAGAGAGCTGCGGCGTGATAAGTTCTTGCAGCCAGGGCACAGGGACGGGCGGCAACGCGTGGACAACGAGCGGTCCACGCAAGGACAACGCGGGGTTCTGGAAAGCTGGCAGCCCAAACGCGGAAAACGCAACGCGACCCCACCGCCCCCTCCAAAACAAGAAACGCGCTCAAAGAAAGCTCCGCGACTCTCCGAGGCTGAGATAGGATAAGAGCGAGGGGAAGGGAGTCAATAAGAGGTGTAAGAGCGGAAGAGCCAGCGATCCCGTGCGCTCTGAAAGTAAGTGCGCTTTCCGTCCCCGTGCCAAGCAGGTCTAATGGCCTTCGGCCCATCCCGCCACCGCGCCTGCGTTGTGGGTCATAGTCTTTTGGGATGTTCGTTGGGATGTCCGGGGAGGCCTCTCGGGGGCCTCTTGGGGGCTGTTTCGAAACCTTTTGGGGGCCGTTTTGGGACCTCGTGGGACGGCTTCGGGGCATCTTGCGGGTCTCTTGGGGCCTCTTGGGGGCGTGTTGGGCTTCCTTGGGGCCTCTTGGGGGCCTCTTCTGAAGGCTAGAATTTTCAGTTCGTGCTCCCCCTTTTGGGCCCTTCTTGGGGCTATCTTTGGGTCCTGTTGGGCCGTCTTGGGTGCCTCTGGGGCTGTCTTGGGGCCCTCTTGGGCCGTGTTGGGGCCATCCTGGGGGCCTCTTGGGTCATGTGGGGGCCCTCCTGGGGGCCCCTTGGGCCGTCTTTGGGGGGTCCTGGCGTCGGAAGTTCCCTCCTGGCCTGTCTTGGGGACCTCTTGGGCCCGCAGATATTTTGTTCCAGCGCGCGGGGGAGCCCATGTGGGCACGCTGGGAGCCCCGCCAACTTTTGGAATTTTGAGCCCGGGCTGTTCAAATGTTCTTGAGGACTGAGGGCTGAGGCTTAAGGGATTTGGCAAAGGACCTGGGAACACGCCCACTCCGTGCACAGAGGCACGGCGGCGGATATTAGGGCATCTTGGTTCATTTTGGAGCCGTCTTGTCCATCAGATCTCCCAATGATGTCCTCCAGGGAATACAGTTACTCAACTGTCTGAGGTTCTTCCGTGATCTCGTTCGTACAATTGGAGCTGCGTTCGGCCCCAGGAGATTCTCATGCTTTCTTGGGCGCCTCTTGGGACTGTCTCTCTCTCTCTCTATTTCGAGCGATTTTCAACCGTTCTGAGCCCCTCAGGAGCCCATTGGAAGTGACAAAGACGAGAAAACCAACGACACTTAGCAGCATCCGCCGTTTTTCAATGTTTTTTCGGTCTTTCTCGGGGGCATCCTTGAGAGGCTCCGTGGCCACCCGGGGCCGCCGTCGTGGAACCTCTTGGAGCCCTTCTCGTGACCTTGGTGGTGGCGCCCCTGTTCTTATCCGGGCAGGAGCGATTGGTCCATTTCAGGCGGGCAGCGCTCACGCGCAAAAAGACGCTGCCCCGCGCTTGAGCGCGGCGCAGGGCGAAAATGGTCTGTGACCTGCGAGGAGCGCCTGTCGTCCTTGGCTGGTGTGCTTTTCCCGGCCTGGGCAGCCTGTCAAGAGCGAGTGGCGACCCTTCGGGAGCTCATAGAGGGGGGGGGGTCTCCCAAAGTGGGGTTAGGGAGCGAGCCCAATCGGATGCTCACGTTTCCTTTCTTCCAGGAGCCGTTTAGATCGATGTTCCTCCCAACCCCACCTCTTCCCCAAATTACCACATCTTTACGTCTCCCCCAGACCTCTTCAACATCGGACTGCCAGCGCGCGACATCATCTGCCGAGCGTCGGGAGAGTCTCCATAGGTTCGGCTACTGTCTCAGTCGCGTGTAGCCAGCGGAGACTCTAGTGTGTCGTGCTCGCTCGACTGCCCGCCTGCCGCTGTGCCCACTGCTGCACCGTTCCTGTTCGCGTCTTGCTCGCCTCGCGCCCAGGCTATCGACGTGGAGGTGGTGCATTTCTGGCTGCCTGCAAGATGAGCCCTGCCATGTGCCCTTGCAGTTCGGAGCGTGCCTTGATGTTATCTGATGTTTCAGAAGCAACGCATCGAAGTTCCACAGCTGCCTTCTAGCAGTAGCGCTTGTGTGCTGTGTGTGTGAGGGTGTTGAGAGGGATCGATTCACGCGAGGGTTGTTCAGATGCATCTCCTTTCTGTCTGTCGTTTTATCTAGCTCTCTCCCTCTCTCTCTCTTTTTCCCAACCATCCTGTGGTGTTGGGTCCTCGTTTTGAAGAAACGGTCCCCGCGTTTCCTCCTCCTCCTCCTCCCCTGTCCTCTCCCCTCCTCTCATCATCATCATCATCATCATCATCATCATCATCATCATCATCATCATCATCATCATCATCATCATCATCATCATCATCATCATCATTCTTATTATCATCACCATCATCATCATCATCGTCATCGTCATCGTCATCGTCATCGTCATCGTCGTCGTCGTCGTCATCATCATCATCACCACCACCACCATCATCATCATCATCATCATCATCATCATCATCATCATCATCATCATCATCATCATCATCATAGCATCATCACCATCGTCATCATCATCATCATCATCATCATCATCATCATCATCGTCATCATCAACATCAGCATCATCACCCCCACCCAGTACAGCGTTTCGTGGCCCCACGGGGAGCGCCACCGAAGGTCCCTTCGGCGCAGTCCGCAAGCGTCTCCCCTACCCAGTACAGCGCTTCGTGTTCGTGGCCCCATAGGGAGCTCCACCGAAGGTCCCCGTGGCGCAGTCCGCAAGCGTCTCCCTCACCCAGTACAGCGTTTCGTGGCCCCATAGGGAGCTCCACCGAAGGTCCCCGTGGCGCAGTCCGCATGCGTCTCCCCCACCCAGTACAGCGTTTCGTGGCCCCATATGGGGCTCCACCGAAGGTCCCCGTGGCGCAATCCGCATGCGTCTCGCTCACCCAGTACAGCGTTTCGTGGCCCCATAGGGGCTCCACCGAAGGTTCCCGTGGCGCAGTCCGCATGCGTCTCCCTCACCCAGTACAGCGTTTCGTGGCCCCATAGGGGCTCCACCGAAGGTCGCCGTGGCGCAGTCCGCATGCGTCTCCCTCACCCAGTACAGCGTTTCGTGGCCCCATAGGGAGCTCCACCGAAGGTCCCCGTGGCGCAGTCCGCATGCGTCTCCCTCACCCAGTACAGCGCTTCGTGGCCCCATAGGGAGCTCCACCGAAGGTCCCCGTGGCGCAGTCCTCATGCGGTTCCCCACCCAGTACAGCGTGTCGTGGTCCCATAGGGAGCTCCACCGAAGGTCCCTTCGGCGCAGTCCGCATGCGTCTCCCCCACCCAGTACAGCTTTTCGTGGCCCCATAGTGGGGCTCCACCGAAGGTCCCTTCGGCGCAGTCCGCATGCGTCTCCCTCACCCAGTACAGCGTTTCGTGGCCCCATATGGAGCCCCACCGAAGGCCCCCGTGGCGCAGTCCGCATGCGTCTCCCTCACCCAGTACAGCGCTTCGTGGCCCCATAGGGAGCTCCACCGAAGGTCCCCGTGGCGCAGTCCGCATGCGGTTCCCCACCCAGTACAGCGTGTCGTTGCCCCATAGGGAGCTCCACCGAAGGTCCCCGTGGCGCAGTCCGCATGCGTCTCCCCCACCCAGTACACCTCCGTCGGAGGCCGTCGGAGTTCCGCGCCTCGCTCGCCCGTCGTCGCTCTGCCCAGCGGCAAGGGCGTTGCCCGCTATCAGTCAGCCAGCTAGCTCCCTTTGCTCCGCGCAGCGGACGACCCGCGCGCGTCGCTGGGACCCCTCCGGGGCGGCCTTCGTGTCGCGGGGACTCCGCGCTGCGCTGCGCCCGCAGCCTTGGACTTTTGAGTGCGCGGGCAAAGAGGGAGTAAGAGAAGGGGAGGAAGCGGGGGCGCGCCGACACTTGCGTCGCGGCGGCCACGCCCAGCGTCACGAGTACTCAGAGGCAGTCATTTTCAAACTATTGACATTCATATACAAACACACCATGTCTTGTCATACTCGCATTCATGCGCGTAGACTCGCTCGCACGCAGATTCATTCACAGTCAGACGCACTCGCGCTCAGATTCACCCGCGCTCAGTCTCCCTGCGTACTCAGATCCATCGTTTTCGTTCGCGGTGTGTACCACGCCACTCATTTCGGCACACCGCTAGCACGGTTCGTTGCCTCATAGGGATCACCACCGAAAAAGTGAATCACAATTGCGGTACTCACACCTGCATGTGGTTGGGTCCTTCGCCAGGCTATATTTTTATATCTCTCTCTCGCTCGTTCTGCACGTTTATACATGTGCATATGTACGTGCATATAATATACATGTATCCATACTTATATATAGAGAGAGATAAATACATAGAGAGAGAGAGAGAGAGAGAGAGAGAGAGAGAGAGAGAGAGAGAGAAAGAGAAAGAGAGAGAAAGAGAGAGAGAGAGAGAGAGAGAGAGAGAGAGAAAAAGAGAGAAAAAAAGAGAGACATGTAGCGGTCTTGGGCCCATCCCGCCACCGTGCCCAGGTAGGTTGTAGGTCAGAGGCCTCTTGGATGCCTGTGGGGATTTTTGGAGGCCTCTCGGAAACCTCTTTTGGAGGTGATGTGGGGGGGGTCAGGGGGCCTGCTGGCGGCGGTCTCGGGGGTCATCTTGGGGTGGAGGGCGTGACATGTCAGTTTGAATTCCCCTTCTTGGGGCCCTCTTGGGGCCCTCTTGTGTCCCTTTTGGGCCGTTTGGGGGGCCTCTTGGACCATCTTGGATCCGTACTGGGCCGTCCTGGGGGCCTTTTTTGCTGTCATCGGGGCCTCTTGGGCCGCGATCTTCGAGGTCTTCTGGGCCGTCTTGGAGCGTCGGAAGCCACAACAAGCGAAAACGGTAATATCCTTCAAAAGCCAACGGAGTATTAATCATTTTGGCCTTTCAGGGGCCTGTTGGAGCTTTCTTGGGGCATCCTGGGAGCCCAGGGCTGTCTGGAGGGCATGGAGGCCAGTCTTGAGGCCTTCGGGGCCGTCTCGCGGAGCTCTCGGACCCTCCTAGTGCGCTTCTCAGAGAGCCTGGGGAGTTTTTTTGGTCGTTTTGGGTGTGTCCCCGTCCCAGAGGACGATGCGACACATCCCGATAGCGCCCAGGATCACCTTGAGATTCTGGGGAAATCGCTGTCCAGGCCTTTACGAGTTTCACAGTCCACAAATTTCGTACACTTGCATGAGCCGTCGGGCATTCCATGTCTTGCTGAAAACACGATGGCGGATTTGTATGTACGAAATAGCACGTTCTGTGGTCGCTTGGGGGGGGTGGGTGGAACCGGACCCCCCCCCTGGATTGGGGGGGTGTTCGAACCCCTCCCCCCCCTCCCGTGACTATTTCTCCTCTCTCCCTCTCCTCGGGCCGGCGACGGCGTCGGCGGCGGCTGGCGGCGGCGGCGGGGGTGCTGGTGGTGGTGGTAGTGGCGGTGTGTGGTGGTGGTGGTGGTGAGGTGGTTTGTGGTGGTTGTGGTGGTGGTGCTGGTGGTGGTGGTGGGTTGTGCTGCTGGTAGTGGCTGTGGTGGTGTGGTGGTTGTGGTGGTGGTGGTTGTGGCTGTGGTGGTGGTGGTGGTGGTGGTGGTGTGGTAGATTGTGGTGACGGTGGTGGTAGTGGTAATGGGTTGTTTTATTGGTGGTGGTGGTGGTGGTGAGCTGTTGTGGTGGTGGTGGTGGTGGCAGTGGTGGTGGTGGTTGTCTGGTGGTTTGGTGGTGGTGGTGGTGGTGGTGGTGGTGGTTGGTTGAGGTGGTGATGGTGGTGGTCGTGGTGGTGTCGATGGTGGTGGTGGCGGTGTGGTGGTTGGTGGTGGTGGTGGTGGTGGGCTGTGGTGTTGGTGGTTGTGGTGGTGCTGCTGGTAGTTGTGCTGATGGTGGTGGTTGTGGGTGGTGGGTGGTGGGTGGTGGGTGGTGGTGGGTGGTGGTGGGTGGTGGTGGTGGTGGTGTGTGGTGGTGGTGTGGTGGTTTGTGGTGGTGGTGGTGGTGGTGGTGGTGGGATGTTGTGATGGTGGTGGTTGTGGCGGTGGTGGTGATGGTGGTGGTTATGGTGTGGGTGTTGGTGGTGGTGGTTGTAGTGGTGGTTGTGGTGGGTTGTGGTGGGTTGTGGTGGTGCTGGTGGTGGTGGCGTTTTTTGGTGGTGGTGGTGGTGGTGAGGTGGTTTGTGGTGATGGTGGTGATTGTGGTGATGGTGGGTTGTGGTGGTTGTGGTGGTGGTTGTGGTGGTTTCGGTGGTGGTGGTGGTGGTATGGTGGTCTCTGGTGGTGGTGGTGGTGGTGGCGGTTTGGTGTGGCCGTCGGCTCTTTCCGCCACTGTTTTGGCAAAGGGTCAGAGTTCTAATGGATGCCTCTTGAGGTCTCGTCAGAAGGGTTTCGGGGGCGTCTGAGGAGCATGCGTGTTTGTGTGTTCCCTCTGCGGTCTCTGGTCATCGTCGCTGCGTCCCCGCCGTCGGCGCTGCTGGGCGCCACCAGCGCCGGCGCCGGCGCTGGCGCGGGGGGGGGATGGGTTGAACTCCCCCTCTTGCCTCCTGGGCCGGGCCCTCTCTGGTCATCGTCTTTGCGTTGGCGCTGCGGCGGCCGCCAGCGCCGGCGCCGGCGCGGGAGTGGGGCGGGTTTGGAACCCCCTCCTCCCCTTGGGAGGGGAGGGGGTTCTGGAGGGGGGGGAGTTAGGGGGGAGGGGAGTCCCCCTGCTTCTGATCGACGGCCCCGAGTGTTGGGAGGGGGGGGCCACCCCCCGGTTCGAAACGCGCCGCCGAATGCTCCCAAGGCCTTCGCCTATGAAACGCGTTCTCTCGTATGTACGCATCTACATATATATGTGCATACATGCACATATGTACATCCACATGTGTATACACATACTTGTGTGCACATGTATTTCCACATATGTATATGTACATATAGATGCTGTAAATATGTTTCTGCATATGTGAAAATCAACATGCATGCATACGTATGCATACGTCTACATATGCATCTATGTGCATATTTACATAGATGCGCCTGCGCACCCATGTACATACACACTTGTGTACATACACATATACATACATACATGTGTATACTATGTATGTATGTATGTATGTATGTATGTATGTATGTATGCATGTATGTATGTATGTATGTATGTATCTATCTATCTATGTATGTATGTATGTATGTATGTATGTATGTATGTATGTATGTATGTATGTATGTATGTATATACATATGTGTATATGAAAATATATATTCAGATGTATGTTTACGCATGTGTGTATATGTACATGCTCACATTTTTGATGTGCATGATCGTGTGCATACATGTGTGTCCAAGAACCTTACGCTTTTCTGCCGCCCCCCTACGAAGTAACGGGCCCACGGAAAGTGCTAGGGCGGGTCATGGTTCTCAATGTTGTATCCACATATGCATCCATGTTGCGTTAATCTATGCTTGGCAAGGGGATGGCTAAGTATTTCGCGCGACGTTGCAGTCCCGGGGAGCGGACTTCGGTTGATATAGAAAACGATACAAGCGTTTCGTTCTTCCATGTGAAGCCCGCTTCCGCTGAGGGGCGTTTATGAGCATGAGGAGGCGGAGGAAGAGGAGGAGGGGGAGGAGGAGGACGAGGAGGAGGAGGAGGAGGAGAGAGAGAGAGAGAGGAGAGATAGAAGGAATCAAACATAAACAGGGAAATACATCTATATATAGAGAGGAAGAGAAAGAGAGAGAGAGAGAGAGAGAGAGAGAGAAGAGAGAAAAAGTGTGTGAGAGAGAGAGAGAGCTTGGACTCATATGAGGGTCTCGCGGAATGCTTCTTGGAGGCATTTGGGTGGTTGTCCGGGGCCTCTCGGGGGGAGCCTCTTGTGGGGTTCTTCGCGGCCTCTTGGGGTCTTGGGCCGTCTTGGTGGCCCCTGGGGCCGTTTTGGGGCCCTCTTGAGCCGTTTTGGGGCCCTCTTGGAAATTTCAGTGGCCGTCTTGGGACGATCTCGGGAGCCCCTTGGGCTGTCTTGGGCGCTGTCAAGACGAACAAGGTGAGTATGCTAGACTACGTTTTCCGGGGGGAGCGAAGCGGTTTTTGCTTCTTGACCTCGGCGGTCGGCGGTCCTCGGGGAGCACTCTGATGCCGTTCTGGAAGCCTTCAGCAGCGCCGGGGCCGGGTGGCCGCTTGTGCAGCTCGTGTCTTGTGCTTGTGCAGCTCGTGTCCAGTGCTAGCCGCCAGTCGGCCGCATTGGGCACCTCGCTTCTCGGTTCTCTCTCTCTCTTTCTCTCTCTGTCTCCCTCTCTCCTCCCCTTCTGCTCTTCCTTTCCGGCCTGTGCTAGCGTGGTGGAGTTCGGGCGTTCATTCAGCGGGGTGCGATCAATGGGGGGGCGAATGAAGGTGCACGTGGTGTGCCCCCATGAGGCCCTCACGGGGGCCCCTGGGACCCAACTGGGGCGTGGAAGGTGCACGCTTGTCCCCCACCAGTACTATGTAGCAACGCCCGAGGAGCCCCCTACCCATCAGCTTGGAAGCTGGCTGGCCACTCTCATCGCCGGGCCTTCCTGCAGACGATTTCTGCGCCGCCGCGCGCGGCAGCGGCAGTCCGCAGAAGCGCTCCAGCGGTGTCTGGGCAGCGGAGAGCGCAGCTCCATCCCGGCGGCAGGAGGAGGGGAAGACGGGGCGAGGGCGGCCGCGAAGACGGAGGAGGGGCCTCCATGCAGACCCAACAAAAACCGACCTGGGCGATGCTGCACTGGACTTCGGCCGTGTTTTGCTCTTCGTTTCGGGAGGGAGGTGCAGGAGCACAGGCGCGCGCGTGCGCGCCCGGCGCCCTCGAGCGGCGGCGCGCGGCCTCGAGCGCCGTTGAGCGTCGCCGCGAGCGCGCGGTCTGGTCGTGTCCTTCGCGTGCCCCCATGAGGTAGGGTAAAACAAGCAACAAAAAGGAAACAAGTCGAAATATTCACTGCGTGGAGCTCCCCATATGTGCACCTATTCGCACGGACCTGTCCGCCGTGAGTGTCTAGGCGCAAGAGTTTTCGCATATGAGCGGGCTTGAGTTGTGACGGTCTGGTTATGAATCTAACTGCAAATGAATTGGAGTGTGAATGAGCCTGAGTAGTACGAGCGCGTCTCTGCGCATGAGCTTGGGGCTTCCTGGGGCCTCCTGAAACCTACTGGGGCTTCCTGGGGTCTCCAGGAGCCTGTTGGGGCCTCCTGGGGCCTCCTGGGACCTCCCAGGGGAGATTCGTGCACCAGGAGAGGCCCAATATATAGGAACAGACGTACATAAAACATTGCGGACTGGAGCCGCAGGAGAATGGCAATCTATAGGAACACACGTAAAACACCAAGGACTCGTGCCCCAGGAGAGGCCCAATCTATAGGAACATACGTAACACATTTAGGATTGTGTACACAAGAGAAGGACAATCTATAGACGCATACGTGTAACATCAAGGATTCGTGCTCCAGGTGAGGCCTGATATATAGGAACATACATAAAACACATGATATTGGATCCACTCTTGTTGCCTTCTGAAGCCTCCTGCTCCTGGGGCCTCTCGGGGCCTCCTGTTGCCTTCCGAGGCCTCCTGGCGCTTCCTGTGGCCTCCTGGGGCCTCCTGTGGCTTCCTGAGGCCTCCTGGAGCTTCCTGGGACCTCCTGGAGCCTCTTGGGACATCCTGTGGCCTCTTGAGTCTTTCTGTGGCCTCCTGATGCGTCCTGGGACCTCATGTGGCCTCCTGGGGCCTGTTGGAGCCTCCTGTGGCATCCTGAGGAGAATATGTGCCCACGAGTCTGGCCACCAAACAAGCAAGCCGATCGAGACCTCCTCAAAATCTGGCCCACCCTGGAGGTGACAATGAGCGCCTCGCTCGAGACATCCTCTAAATCTGCTTTTCAAGCGAATGATGTTGAGACAGAATTCAAGCAAACCGCTTCAGACATCCCCACAAAACGGACCGTGCAATACCCCTCAGCGGCTCCCCTGAGGGCTGCTGAAACCAGCGCCCCGCCTGAGACATCCTCACAATCTGCTCTCCAAGCGAAGGATGTTGAGACAGAAAGCAGGCAAACCGCTTGAGACATCCCCACAAAACGGCCTCGAACGGGACCGTGCAATACCCCTCGGAGGCTCCCCTGAGGGGTGCTGAAACCAGCGCCCCGCCTGAGACATTCTCACAATCTGCTGTGAGTTGAGTAAGTAAGACAATGAGAAGGTCGGAGTATGAGTAAGTCTGGGTATGATTGACTCTCAGCAGGAGTAAGTCTGAGTATGAGTAGGTCTGAGTTTGAGTAGGTCCGAGTACGAGTAAATGTCCGAGTATGAGTAAGTCTGAGTATGAGTAAGTCTGTGTATGAGTAAATCTAGGCATGAGGAGGGAAAGGATGAGGAGGAGGAGGAGGAGGAGGAAGAGCAGAAGAAGATGAGTGAGGAGTAGGAGGCGTCCAAGTAATTACGCTACCGAGGAGCCCCACATACTTATGTTATGGTTGGGATGATGATAGATGAAAAGAAGCATGAGGGAATGATGTTGGTGGCCGTTGCCCCGCCGATATCGCAAGGACGACCGTCACGGATAGCGGCCGCGCTCAGGGACCACCCCGTACGCACCCCCGGTGGTGTCGAGAAAACGCCACGCCTGCCGTGCCCTGGACGACCGTCACGGATAGCGGCCGCGCTCAGGAACCACCCCGTGCGCACCCCCTGTGGTGTCGAGAAAACGCCACACCTGCTGTACCCTGGACGACCGTTGCGGATAGTGGCCGCGCTCAGGGACCACCCCGTGCGCACCCCGTGTGGTGTCGAGAAAATGCCACGCCTGCTGTGCCCTGGACGACCGTCACGGATAGCGGTGCGCTCAGGGACCACCCCGTGCGCACCCCTGGTGGTGTCGAGAAGACGCCACGCCTGCTGTGCCCTGGACGACCGTTGCGGATAGCGGCCGCGCACGGGGACCACCCCGTGCGCACCCCGGGCGGTGTCGAGAAAACGCCACGCCTGCTGTACCCTGGACGACCGTCACGGATAGCTGCCGCGCTCAGGGACCACCCCGTGTGCACCCCATGTGGTGTCGAGAAAACACCACGCCTGCCGTGCCCTGGACGACCGTCACGGATAGCGGCCACCCCGTGCGCACCCCGTGTGGTGTCGAGAAAACGCCACGCATGCTGTGCCCTGGACGACCGTCACGGATAGCGGCCGCGCTCAGGAACCACCCCGTGCACACCCCGTATGGTGTCGAGAAATCGCCACGCCAGCCGTGCCCTGGACGACCGTTGCGGATAGCGGCCGCCCTCAGGGACCACCCCGTGCGCACCCCTTGTGGTGTCGAGAAAACGCCACGCCTGCTGTGCCCTGGACGACCGTCACAGATAGCGGCCGCGCACGGGGACCACCCCGTGCGCTCCCCGTGTGGTGTCGAGAAAACGCCACGCCTGCTGTACCCTGGGCGACCGTCACGGATAGCGGCCGCGCTCAGGGACCACCCCGTGCTGTGCTGAGTTGTGCTGTGCTGACCTGAGCTGTACTGTGCTGAACTGCGCTGCGCTGTGTGAGAAGGAGAAGGAGGGGGAGGGGAGGTGAGGTGAGGGTCGCGGGTGCGACGCGGCAGGGATGAAAACCAGATCCCCACGAAACATGTGGGGAATAGCAACAACCCCATCTTAGGATATGGGGGACAACAACGTTTAGCTCCAGCCCTCAAAAATTAGCCTGGCCTAGGACCCAACCATATGCAGTTGTGAGTACCGCAGTTGTCAATCTAGTCCTCGGTGGAGCTCCTTATGGGGCCACGAACAGTGTGAGGGGCCTGCCGCAGTGGTTGTGGTGGGGAACCGCATGCGGGCACCCCCACTGGGGCCTACGGTGGAGCTCCTTATGGCGCCACGAAGCGCTGCCCCGGGTGGGGGAACCGCATGCGGGCACCCCCACTGGGGCCTACGGTGGAGCTCCCTGCGGGGCCACGAAACGCTGCCTTGGGTGGGGGAACGGGCAACCCCACTGGGGCCTTCAGTGGAGCTCCTTATGGCGCCACGAAACGTTGCCCTGGGTGGGTGAACCGCATAAGGGCCCCCCCCCACTGGGGCTTTCGGTGGAGCTCGTTATGGCGCCACGAAGCGCTGCCCTGGGTGGGGGAATCGCATGCGGGCACCCCCACTGGGGCCTTCGGTGGAGCTTCCTATGGGGCCACGGAACGCTGCCCTGGGTGAGGGAACCGCATGCGGGGGCCACGAAACGTTGCCCTGGGTGGGGGAACCGCATGCGGGCACCCCCCCAATGGGGCTTTCGGTGGAGCTCGTTATGGCGCCACGAAGCGCTGCCCTGGGTGGGGGAACCGCATGCGGGCACCCCCACTGGGGCCTGCGGTGGAGCTCCCTGTGGGGCCACGAAACGCTGCCCTGGGCGGGGGAACAGCATGCGGGCACCCCCACTGGGGCCTTCGGTGGAGCTCCCTATGGGGCCACGAAGCGCTGCCCTGGGTGGGGGAACCGCATGCGTGCACCCCCACTGGGGCCTACGGTGGAGCTCCTCATGGGGCCACGAAACGCTGCCCCGGGTGGGGGAATCGCATGCGGGCACCCCCACTGGGGCCTTCGGTGGAGCTTCCTATGGGGCCACGGAACGCTGCCCTGGGTGAGGGAACCGCATGCGGGCTGTGCCACTGGGACCTTCGGTGGAGCTTCCTATGGGGCTACGAAACGTGTGAGAGGTGTGCCGAGAGCAAAGGCCAGGAGGGGGAGGGGGAGGAGGGAGGAGGGAGGACGGAAAAGGGATGAGGGGGAGGAGAAAGGAAGGAAGGAAGGAAGGAGACGCGGGGCGCTGTCTATTCAAAACGAGGACCCAACACCACAGGATGATGGGGAAAAACACAAATCACAACAAAAAACACACAGGGGGGCGGGGCCGCCCCTGAGCCGGAAGCGGCCGGCGCGCCTTGCAGCGGCGCCCCTGCGGCAGGTGGGCGTCCGTTGCATCCTCGACGAGATCGCGCACGGCCAGAAGCCCCTGGTCGGCCACAATTGCTCCGGGCTTCGGTGGAGGAGAAGGTACACGCCTGTCGCTGGAAGTAGGTATTTTCGGATGCCAAGAGCTTCATCGACTTTGGGCGCTTTTCTACTTCAAGAGTCGATCAGTTCTCCCTCTTCCCTCTTCTTCAGGGGGAGGTTGGACACCCAATCTATCCTCAAAGCCTTCCTACTTCATGTTTTTGTCCATTTCTTCCGACCGACGGGTACCGATACAGCTGCCTTTGGCCTCGGTTTTCGCCTTTTTGGGCCTCCTGGGAGGCCCTCGTCGCCCACCGCTAGGTCCGCCTCGAGATTCTGGTCAGAACGCACCCTTGGAGAGGTCAGGGGAGTACCCAGTATCGGTATCTCTTGGTTCCACCAGGGCTGGGCCAGCGTTGGCCCTGAGATCCTGGCGTCTCGATTATTTCGAGTTGGGCGTGTTCGCTCAATTTGGAGTCCGGTGACCCTCACCGAGGGATCCAACTCGAGGAATGCCGCAGGAAGATGTGGTCCAGGGTTTCGAACGATGGGTGAATTTTTCAGATACAAAATCACGACGGATGGTTTTTCATGATTTTCAGCTTTGGGGGGCCTTTACAGGGCCCCAGGACCTTCTAACAACGTTCCAAGATGAAAACTGGTCCCGCGGAATGGGTTGGGATTTTTTAGGGCCCACGTCATGGCAAGATCATGGCCTCGGGGGTTTGGCGTGGAGGGGGAACCCGGCTTTGCTAGGACAAGGATGAATCGTTTCAGTGCTGTCCGAAACGCTTTCAAAGCGTTCCAGATCTCTGACACGGCCGCGGCGTCCGACACAACCTCCAGAACCGCGGGATCTCAGGGATCCCCGATCTACCCCGTATCCCGGTCTGATTTTGTTCGTGCCCTGGCTTCGTCTAGTGAAGGAGGGATTTCGTGGGCGCCCAAACGGTGCGGTGACCAAACCTTCTGGTGAGTCCGTGGAGTCGTTCTCCGAGGACGTCCTGGGTGATTGGGGCCTCCGATGTCCCAAAACCGTGCGGTGACGGACCGTGCGGTGAGGTCTCCGGGCCTGGCCAGCGCTGGTGTGGGTGAGGGGGGGGACATCGAGCTGGAATCGGCGATGCATCGCCGATGGGTCGGCGACAGGCCTGCGAGAGCGAACCCGCTCGCTCCTGGGTGGGCGAGCAAGGGGCGCTTGGGGGTCGACGCATCCCCCCGTGAGCCCCTTGGTGACGCGGCGCGATCCTCGGACCCGTTTCCGGTTGTTCAACGGGCGTGAAGGGGGTGCGTCGCGTGGGGGGGCAGGGGTGGGCTGTCCCTTGGCGCGGGGGGCCGGGAGAGGGCCGGCGGGCGTGGGGCAGCCCCGACCAGCGAGGATCGCCATCAGCCACATGGGTGTCCTGAGGTTCTCAGCCGTTTGCAGTCTTCCATGCCCCTTCCGGGCCAGGCCCCGAGAGTGTCGCAAGAAACGGTTCGGGATGAAGAGTCGTTTCAGAGAAGCCCCATGTGCCCAGGACCCTGTCTCCTCGGGAACCCTTACTGCCCACAGCACACCAGCTCGAGAAGCAGCAACGTTGGCGTTTGTTGGCGTTCTTGCTCTTGGCGTTCTCTGGGCCTCCGGAGAAAGAGGGCGGCTGTGTGGAACATGAGACGGCCCACGACGACAGTGGTGATCAGTACGACGACGGCGAATGATGGTGACGTGTCGCATCTCGGCATGTGACGACGACATACGATGGTGACGTGTCGTCTCGGCATCGTGTTGACGTGCAGTTGGCATGTGGCGCGTCGTCGCGGCAGCATCACATTCTGGTGCACAATCGTGACCGATTCGGTGACGTCACAGCGCGGCACGACACGGCGTGCGGGCGGCACGCTTTTCTCATTCCAGGGCGCGGGCGGAGGAGGAGGAGGAGGAGGAGGAGGAGGAGGAGGAGGAGGAGGAGGAGGAGGAGGAGGAGGAGGAGGAGGAGGAGGAGGAGGAGGAGGAGGAGGAGGAGGAGGAGGAGGCGGAGGAAGCGGAGGAAGCGGAGGAGGAGGAGGAGGAGGAGGAGGGGAGGAGAGGAGGAGAGAGGAGGAGGAGGAGGAGGAGGAGGAGGAGGAGGAGGAGGAGGAGGAGGAGGAGGAGGAGGAGTCCGTAGCCATTTTGGCTCAAGTCCGTAGCGGTTTCGGCTCGGACCTGACCTTACTGGCCTGGGGGAAAGCAGCGGCCCCCGACAGTGCACCTCCTTGCCTGGGTCAGGCGAGGTTTTTTCGCGTTTCAGTGAGCTCCTGTAGGAGCAACAGCCCAGAGTTCCCTTCCCCATGGGCGCCAATGGTCGCAGCGATGGTGGCTTCATCCGTAAGCCGTGGAGCTTGCAGGTGTGGTCCTGCTCGGTCAAGAAGTGCCAGTTCGCGAACAACTTCCAGTGGCGCAAGACGTGCTACTGTTGTGGAGCCCCCCGTCCTGCAGCCCCTGGTGTCGTTGCAGCAAAGCCCCCAGCGGGCGCGTGGGCTAATGGGCCGCCGAAGCTTCGTGCTGGAGGCGCTGGCGGTGGAGGGGGCTCTTTGCACACCCACACATTCGATGCTCTCGATGATAAGCAGTTCGAAGCGTTCTTGGTCATGGATAGTGATCAGTTTGATGCCCTCTCTGGTCTTATTCCTGTGGCTGTTCGGTCCAAGGTGCTGGCACGTCGTGCTGTGCGCAGCGGCGACCCAATGGCTGTCTCGAAGGAGGCCAAGATGGAGCATGACACGCTCAAGGCGAAGGTGCAGAAGGCCGAGACGGCCCTGGACAAGGCTCGTGGCCACCTCATGCTGCAGATCGAGCGCGTCCACAAATTGCAGTGCGAGTTCGTGGCCCTGCAGGCGCAGGAGCGCGAGGCAGCCAAGCGTGCGGCCACCGCCTTCACCCAGCTCTCGGGGCAGCAGCAGGCCAGCGGTGATGCTGATGACCCCGCAGCTGCGCTCCGCGACCAGCTGCAGAAGCTTGGCGTCAACCCCTCCGTGCTCAGCGATTTCGACGCGCTCATCAAGCAGCGGGACCTGGCCGTCGAGCGCCAAGCCAAGCAGGCTGCCGAGGCTGCGGCGGCCGAAGCAGCTCAACCTGCTGAGAGTGGTGATGCTCCTGGCGCTGATGGTCAGCCTGGTCAGCCCCCGGCCGTGGCGAGTGACAGCAAGGACGACGCCATGGACGGCAAGGGCATCAGCTTCGCCGACCTCGACGGCGAGTGGATCGACGACCTCGTCGCCAAGGCTGGCCAGCGCGAGGCCGAGGATCTCGATGCAGAGGATGGCCCTGATGCTGGCAGCCACGGCATCACACGCAAGGCAGTCGAGGCCGCCCTGCAGCACGCCTTGGAGAATGTCAAGAAGCCCAAGGTGCAGCAGCGCGGGTAGCACTGAGCCCTCTGAATTGCGCGCCTGGTCTTTTGTGACGTGCAATGTCACTGAGCGTGCTGGGCTTGACATTTTCCTCTCCTCCTCCCTTGCCAGTGCTGATGTGCTGGCCATTCAAGAATCTCATGTTGTCGACGCTGAGCCACTCGAAGCTCAACTTCGGAGCCAGGGCCGACGTGGTCGAGTCTTCCCTGCCGTGCCCACAGGACGAGGTGGCACATCAGGTGGAGCCATTCTTTCGGTGCCCAAGCATATTGGTTTATCGGCTGTCTCTGGGACCCCCGATACTCTGGAGCCTGGGCGCCTGGGGCTTTTGCACTTTGGAGGCATCCTTCCTGGAGGCGTCCTGATTGCCAGCATCTACCTTCATCACAGTATCGGGCTAGCCACGCAAAACTGGGCCATTTTGTGTCGTCTTGGAGGTGTTTTGAGGACCCTGGGGATGCCGTTCATTCTGGCTGGGGACTTCAACCTGGAGCCTGAGGTGTTAAATTTTAGCGGATGGGTTTCAGCCATTGACGGGGTCATCATCTCCACCAGTGATGGAACCTGCCGTCCAGCCGATCGTGTGATCGATTATTTTGTTGTCAGCCGTGAGCTTGCGCCGTATGCCACTGCTGAGGTTGTGTACTCTGTTCCAGTTGCACCTCACTACCCTGTCAGGATGTGCCTTCGTATGCCTCGGAAGTCTGTGAAGGTTCGCGTCGCCCAGGTCCCCAAGAGGTTTCCTGTGCTGGTTCCTGCTGGGCCCCGTCAAGCACCTGATGAGCATCGGTGGGACCGCGCTCGTGCTGCCATTCAGTCTGGTCAGATTGCGGAGTCTTGGGACTTGTTTATTTCGGCGGCCGAGTTGGAGCTGCTTGAGGTTTATCAAATCGACCCCGATCTGGCCTCTGGTTTTTGCGGGCGACGTGGGCCCGTACGTTTTCGCTGGGTTTCTCCTGGACGTCCTGGACCGCCTGCGTTTCCTCGGGTCAGTCCGCCAGCTATTTGGTGGCGAAACGTGTCGCAGTTGTTTCAGGCTATATCCCACCCATGTACGCTAAGCAGGACTCGCCAGATCGTGCGAGCAGCTAGGAAGTTGCAGGCCTCGCCCTTGGTTCAGTCTGGCTACATGGCGCAGTTCTGCGTCATGCTGGACTACGTGCAGCATTGTGATATGTGCTACTCTTTTGCCCAGGTGCTGTCTGCTATGGCTAATGATCAAGCTTTATCTCTGACTCGAGCGGCTGCGATGCACAAGACGGCCGGGTGGGAGCAATGGGTCAGAAAGCACTCGGTCAACGGTTCGGCTGCTCTCTTTAAGTATATCAAGCTTCCTGATGCATGGCAGTCGTCTACGCTGGTTCAGTACGCTCCTGCCAACTCGATGCAGGAGGTCGATATCCTTCAGGCTGAATGGGCTAAATGGTGGCAGATCGGGGAAAAGCATCCTCCCCTCTCCTGGCCCCTCAACCTTGGGGAACGCCCTCCTGCCCCCACCCTGGAGCACCTTAAAAAAGTCCTCCAGACGTTCCCAGAGGGGACGGGAAGTGGGTTCGACCAACTGCCGCCGCGTCAGCTTTTAAGACTCCCTGATGAAGCCCTGGAGTTGCTGTGTCAGCTTCTCTCTGCGATAGAGCACCAGATCGAGTGGCCGCCGATGATCACCCGCATCGTGTTCATCCTTAAGCGGCTTGGTGGAGTCAGGCCGCTTGGACTTATGCACTGTCTGTGTCGGGTTCAAGCTAGGCTCCGTCGGGATATATTGCAGGACTGGCAGAAAGCTAACTATAGATATTTCTGGTGGGCTATTCGGGGCAAGTCGGCTGAGCTCTCGGTCTGGCTTCAAGCGGCTTGGGCTGAATATCATACTGACACGGGCTCGGATACGGCTACGCTGCTCGTCGATCTCAAGAAGGCTTTCGAACTCGTTCGACACGAGCATCTTATTCGTGCCGCACATAAAACTGGGTTTCCGCTTTGGCAGCTTAAGCTTTTAGTTCAGGCATATCGTGCCCCTCGCGTTTTGGAAATGCAAGGTCTGTGCAGTGAGCAGTTGTCGGTCGAGCAGACCATCCTTCCAGGCTGCCTGTATGCCACTTGCCTTTTGCAGCTGATGCTCATAGGTCCTCTCGATGAGGTTCGAAGGGAGCATCCTACGGTTCCTCTTGCTGTTTGTGTCGACGACCTCAGCCTTCAGAGGAGTGGAGGTGCACGACGTGTCGTTGATGAGTTAGCAGCAGCAGGTGTGCTTCTGAAGGCTGAGTTGCACAGAGTCGACATGATCATAGCGCTTGACAAGTCACGTGTGCTAGCGAGTTCGCCCGAGCTGCAAGCCGAGCTACAGCGACGTTTGGTCAGTGTATGCGCTCTTGCAGTGCATTCAGAACGCAATCTTGGAGTTGATTTTTCGGCAGCTCGTGCTACCCGTCGGCGAACCCGTGCTGCCAGGATCCCCGTGGCCAAGGCCAAGTTGAAAAGGCTTAGGCATCTACAGGGGGCTAGTGCTAGGAAGAAGACGCTGCAGCACATGGCGCGTGCGGCTATCGAGACCACGGTCACGTTTGGCACGAGCGTTCAGGGCACGAGCATGACCGAGCTTGACACGCTGCGCACGCTTGCTGCTGCTGCTTTGGATTCTCGCTCGTCTGGGCGTTCACGCACTATGGCACTGCTGCTCACGCCGTCTCCTCGCATGGATCCCATTTATCGGGCCACCTTGGAGCCCGTCAAGGCCTTCATGCACGTCCTCTGGAGGGACCTCATGCCGCTGCGTACCCTGGAGAAAGGTATTGCCGCTGCTGCTGCCAGGCTGGGTCCCCACAGTTCTCCATGGCAAGCCATCAAGGGGCCCTTCTCTGCGCTCTGGGCGTCGCTGCATAGAGTTGGCATTGATTGTAGTAATCTTCGTGGTTGGATCTTCCCGAATGGCCAGGTTGTCAACCCCCTGGAGCTCTGCCCTAGGTCCGTCGAGGCCCTTGTCGAGCGGGCTGTCGTGTCGTGGCAGATGCAGAAGATCTCCCAGCACTTCGAGGCTCCAGAGTTCCTGGAAGGCATCTGGATCGAACCCTTGCGCTCGCTGTGTTTCTCGCGGCTGCTCACGGCCTCCGAAGGGGCCTACCTGCGGTCTGTGGCCATAGGTGGTCAGTGGCCGCAAGCACGACAGCATGCGCAGGGTTGGGTCGACTCTCCCGAGTGCCTCATCTGTCAGGATGGTGATGGCACTCTAGCACATAGGCATGCGCGCTGTTCGTGCATTGAGGAGCTGGGCACTCCTGTTCCCGAGCGAGTTGCACTTTTGGCTGTGCAGGCCGTTCACAACAAGCTAGTTGAGATCTTCCTTGAGCGTGGAGTTCTCGGTAAGCCTCGAGTTCCACCTGATTTATTGCAGTGGCCGATGCAGCCATACTATCGGTGGGAAGGTAACCCTGAGAATCTTACTGGTGACATCTTTGTGGACGGGTCGCTCTATGAAGATCTCCCCACGTACCCAGTTGCAGGCTTCTCGTGTGTCTCCCTCATGCCCAATGGTGATGTAGTTGCCACCGTTCTCACGGGCGTGCTGCCAGGGCCGCATCAAGATATTGATGGTGCGGAGTTGTATGCGTTATATGCTGTGCTGTTGCACGCTACGCCGCCAGTGTTTATTCACTCCGACTCGACGTTCGTCGTGAAAGGGGTCAATCGATGGGGCAGGGAGCACACTACTGCTGCGGGCTTCTCTTGGGCTCATCTCTGGAGGCTCGTATGGGACAAGCTCGACGACTGGGGCGACGGGGTCCAGGTCATTAAGGTCAAGTCCCACGTCACCCAGAAGGCTGTCTTGGAAGGTGTCCAGTCCGCTCGGCATACCTTTGGGAACAAGTGTGCAGATGAAGAGGCCAAAGCTCGTGCTTATGATCGCAGGCCGGCCCTCCAGTTTCAGAAGCTGACCGCTCAGCATCAGAAGTTCGTGCGAGGCCTCGGCGTGTGGATCGCGCAGGTTGGAGCTGTCATGGCAGAGACAGATTGTTTGCATCGAGTGAAGAGGCCGCGGCGTGAAGCTCCTCCCTCACTCAAGTTTGTCAAGCCCCAGCCGCTCACCTTAGCTGAGAGAGTTGCCCAGTCCCAGGTGCCCCTCTTGGCCAAAGGTTTACGTTTTCACCAGCTTTACGCTTTTTCGGTCCCGACCCAGCCGAAACCTACCGAGGTCGTTTGCTGTGGCAGGTGTGGGGCCTTTGCTTCCAGGAGGTTGGTCTCCCTTGCTGGCCCTTGCCCTCCGCGAGTCCCCAAGTGGGCCCACACTATTGCCAAGAGGCTCGACAAAGGGGAGTTTAAGCTGGATAAGGTTGTGCACTGTGTTTCTGATTTGAGACGGCTGTCGCCGCCGACTCTTTCTGATGTGCGTTCGTGTGGTGAAGCGGCTGCTGCAGCGGCGGCCGCTTTTTCTCCCACTGATGCGAGACGGCCCATGCGGCCGTCCACTGGCGATGATGAGTGGAGTGCCAGTCGTGCAGGCTCTGCCAATGACGACCCCAGGCGTGAACGGGGCATGACGCACGCCCCTCCATCTGAGCCATCTTCCATTTTGGACGTCGCTGCTGCTGCCGCCGCGTCGTCTGCCTCCTCCTCCATGCCGCCCCGTCCTGCCCAGCGCGCCATCGGAGCGTGCCCGCAGTTGGAGGCCGTCCGACAGCGCCTTCGGTTGGAGGGCGGTGGCGGCGGAGGCTGGACGGAGGATGAGTTTTCAGAGGGCTCGGACTAACCCAGAAGTGGTAAACCTGTCCGTGCCTTTCAGGCCCCGTGCCTGTTGTCCGATCCGCGCGGCCATAGGCGGTTGCAAGGTGCGCCGATGGCCGTGCGTTCACTCGGTGGCGGTGGACAGACTCTGTCGGCCGCTAGCTGGTGCCCAGGAGGAGGAGGAGGAGGAGGAGGAAGGAGGAGGATGAGGGGGAGGGGGAGGGGGAGGGGTGGGAGGAGGAGGAGGAGGAGGAGGAGGAGGGAGGAGGAGGAGGAGGAGGGAGGAGGAGGAGGAGGAGGAGGAGGTTTGGGACCGAGACCTTTCTGGCTCTCTGGAGAGAGCCAGAACGTTCTACATACAGAACCACTCGGACTCACCTTATACTTTGCTTAATGGATTCATTTCTCTTTCTGTTGAGATTAAGCCGTGCATTTTGCCAGAGAGCAGACTCAACACGGGAAAAGAGAAGAGTTGGCATAGACGTCTACGTGCAAAAAGGGGAGCTTGCAGATTACTACTACGTGCGTTGCGAGCCAACCATATCTTAACATCACATCATTCTGCACAAAATATGACGGGCAAAGGAGGGACACGTAGCACAGGTCCAGGAGTGCCATGGGATTGTATGCTGTGTGGACGGTACGTCAAAGGACATCACTGGCGCTGCTTGTGTGGACAGGCATATGGACAGAACCAACAGCATCATAATTGGGCGTATCAGGGTTCAGTATTGCCTGGTGGAGTACATTATGGTGGTATGGTTTCAGGTCGAGCGCAGGCACGCGAGGGCAAGTCCAGAGCGCCATCAAGGCCGAGAGGACCTGCGACCAATGAGCATGACAATAAAAAAACTGTTAAGAAGTATCTAGCATCCATCATGCCAGCTTGCAAGTCAGATGCAGAGTGTTCACCTTTCTTTGAGCCGGCTCCTATGGAGATTGATGGACTCAAGAAGTTCAAGGTATCAGTGAGGCAGAAGCTGCAGGGTCTTGCCACTCTGGGCTTAGCAGGCCGAAATGTAGGGAAGGATTGCCTTGACACGGTCAACGAGATATCTGTTCTGAAATATTTGCTAAGTATGATGGGGCCAGTCACCAGGCAGCTACATGAGTTGCGCCAGAGAAAGAATGTGACCACGGACAAAATGAAAGTGCTGGAAGGGAGGCTCAGATCTACGCAACTGGACATTCAGCAGTGCCAAGTAGAGTTACAGCACATCAAGACCAGCATCGAGGAGCTTGAGGAGCTGGAGGATTCAGATACCGAGATGGCGGATACGTATATGGACGATCGAGGCGGTGGAGGCGGAGGTGGGGCATGTGCAGCGGCTTCGGTTGCTGCTGAGCGTCCCGCCCCCCAGAAGATCCACGCGCCGCGTGGGAAGGTTCGCGCGCATCCAGCAGGCGCTGCACCAGAACCGACAGTTCCAGGACCGCCCAAGGCTGAACCACCGCCGCTCGGAGCACAGCTTGAAGGTATGATGCAGATGTTGTCTAACCTCATGGCAAAGCAGAATCACACGGAGTCAGTACTCAACAGCCTTGGGGCCTTTGTGATGCAGCAGGCTACGGCGGCTACTGGCACCAATACGACAGGGGCAGGAGGATCGACGGGAGTTTTTCCTGCTGGGGGACCTGCTACGGCGACGGCAGGGCCAGCCCCCGAGGGAGTACAATTCAAGACGCCGCCGCACAAACACAGGGCGGCGAAAAGTCCAGAGCCAATGGGAGTAACGCCGACACCAGTTGGAGGATGCCCAACACCAGTCGCAACCACGCCAAGGGAGCCCGCGATCAATGCGACAGTGCCCAACTTCGGACAAGGTGGAGATGGCGAGATACCTTACATGTCACAGATTTCACCGACTCAGCCGTTTCATCACATCGAGATGGAGGATCCACATATGCCAGCGCCGGAGACATCGGTTACGGATGGCAGTACGACGGCAAGCTCGACACCAATGGGAGCTTCATATACGACAGAACAAATCGCCGAGCAGACTCGCAAGAGGAACGAGAGGGGGGCCGCAGTGGGGGCGGTCGAACGCCCAGTTCCAGCAACACCAGAGGGCTCGCCGAGCGGTCTCGCCGACGCGATGGGTGTGATCAACCTCGTGAGTCAGGCCACGCAGGAGACGCACTTAGACACCGAGACAGCCAGTCCGCCACGCAAAGAGGCAAGGACCTCCGCGTGAGACTGGGCGCAGCGCAAATAAGATTTTTCCGAACAGATGAGGGGCCACCAGTAATTTCTCCTCCTCCCTATGCCACTCCAGGGCGTTCCATGCTAAGACCTCGGGCTCGCAGTATTGAAACCTCAGTGGACTCATCCAGTTCGGAGAGCAGGGCATCATCCTGCCACATTTTAGTTTCTCTTGATGTAGCTCGCAATGATAATGTCACTTGTCAGGCTGTTGGGAACATGTCGGGTAACCACGTAGGATCCAGCCTCGATTTCTCAGGTGTTTCTTGGGCATGGGGAACGCCTAATGAGTTTGATTTCTTCCTCGAGCTTGCTTGCACGTGTGTATGTGGAAAAAAGTTAGAGGTTATCGTTTCGCTGATTTTGAGTTTTTATCTTGCAAGGTCGTGCAAGTCTCCAGCTGAGACTGCGCGCGCGATCAACTCATGCGAGCCAGAGCCTTTGAAGCATTCTGGTCGGAAGCCTCAAGAGGCTGGGGGTGGGTGCTATCATTGTTTGAATTTCGCAGAGGGATGTGCTAAGAGTAGATGCACCCCTCCCTCGGAAGACAATGACTGGGTGCCTGCCCTTAGCTCTCTATGGCGAGAAGCATTAGATGGGGCGGGATGGGCTGGACTAAGGTGGGGAAGGGGAAGTATGACTACACAGGTCTTGAGACCCGACGCTCCTGTTTTTGTTCCGCGTGAGGCCGAGGTCAGAGGCTCACGGCCCAATCCTTTGGCACCTGCGTGGAGAGAGGAGGCATATTCCGCGTGTGATCTTGAGCCGCCCTGTCCCTTGCGGTGTATCGCACAAGAAACATCACTGTTTGGGTTGCTACATGACTTCTCGCTCGATGCTTTGATTTCGACGCACAATGAATGCACCGACGGTATGTGTAGCCACATCGTCAGAATTAAGCAATGTTTTGGTATATCAGGGTTCGCTTCTAGGCTTGCAGGCAGCTGTTTCGTTTCCTAATATCCAGGTCAATGCTTTTCAGTTTCTCTGGGGCTCTCGGCTGAGTTTCGAAACCTATCTGTGTTGTCCTGGGTTCACCTATTTTCATTCAGGGCCGATACTGGCCAAATTACTCCCACGCTGTTCCACCCCCCCCGACACTTTAACCTGTCGGGGAAGAGGCGAGGCATCAGGTGCAGTTCCCCTACTCCAGAGTTCTCTTTCTTTCTCAGGCACTGCTCCTCTAGTTTACCCAATGAGTCGTTTGGAATCCTTATATTCGATCATTCAACGACATGGCAGGCTGAACTGGACAACCGAAACCGAAGGAATACGATTACCAGAGTTTGTTCAACTTGCCCTGGATAGGTGTCCGACAAGACAAGCAGACTGGACATCTTTTCATTTTTTCACTGACGGGTCCGTCAAGGACTTAGACATGCAGTCTGCCACGTGGGCTGTTGTCCGGATATCTGAGGACTCGAACGGGCTCTCTTACACTGGGCATGTGCACGGGTATCTTGCAGACGCCTGCAGGACACCAATTACTGCCAATAGACCCTCGTCAACGGACGCGGAGTATGTAGGTGTGATGTGGGCTATTATTGCTATTATCTAGGAAGTTGCTACGTTTGGTACTACGACAGCGACTATCAACACGGATTCATTGAATGTGGTTACGGCATTGAGAGGTGAACGAGCACTAGATACGTCTTGCAGGGTAGCGGTTATGACTAGAGTGCTATGGGACTTAGCTGGATCACTTGCAAAAGTGTCGATTTCCCATATTAAGGGTCATGACGGACACCCTTGGAACACCTTTGCCGACAAACTGGCCCTGGGGACCTCTCGTGGTGACTTGGTTTCACCTAACTTTCCTTACGAACTGCTAGAGGTCACATTGCACTCTCGTGAAAGGGAATGGGAATGGTTGAGTCAGCTGTCTGATAGTGAGCGAGCAGCTTATCCTCCGATTTCCTCTGATGGGTTCTGTTCTTTCCCTTGTTACGACAAGGTTAATGTTGGCCATGTACCTGACCCCTTGGGATCCTCAAAAGTTATCAAGGCTCAGGTAAGTTGCCCACTCACAGTTGTTCAGTATAATGTTAAAAGTCTGACGCGACGTGAGTATTATGGGGCTGCGGGGCGTAAAAGGAGAGCCCGTCGAGTCATGGTGCGATCCCAACTAGTGGAAGAGGGGGTCCACATCGCAGGGATGCAGGAAACAAGGAACCCTATTGGTGATCGATCATGCAAAGGTTTTGCTATTTTCTCATCGGGTTCTGGGCCAGGTGATGACTCGGGCTTAGGGGTGGAGCTTTGGCTCAGTCTGGACATCCCGTATGCTCAAAATCGGGTAAAGATTTGTTCTTTTCAAAACGTCACGTGCGAATTTTGCACTCCACCCCACGGATGCTTGTAGCCTGCATTAGGGCACCTGAGCTTTGTCTCACAGTTCTGGTTGGGCACGCCCCCCACAGTAAGCTAGACGTCGCGATCAGAAATAGCTTCTGGGCTGACGTGGCACAACAGACAGCAGACTGGGGCCCTGATCTTTTTCTTGTTGATGCCAATGGGCGGGTTGGCTCCCAGGTCTCTGAATTTGTTTCCGATCAGGGTTTTTTCGCAAAAAGAAGGCAGCACGCCAGTCTTCATAACATCTGTGCGATTTCGGGGACCCATTTGTTGAATATGCAGATCGCAGCGGCAGATGATTACACTTACACCTGCCCTGGGGGGAGCACCATCGTATTGACTACATAGGGTGCTCTCAATTTCTACGCGACTATGCTCAAAGCACCGAGGTGCTACATGATTTTGACACGGGGCTGAAAGGAAAGGACCATTACCCCCTCACGGCAAAGTTTGAATGGCAGCAAGCTGTCAAGTATCCCCTTCTTCAGGCTAAACCTATTGACATGGGGAGGCTTAAAAATCTTGATGATGTCGCTCATTTCAAGACACTACTGAAGGCCATACCCCAACGAGAATGGGAGCTCAATGTTTCCAGTCATGCTCTGGAGGTGCTTCAGGATATCAATGATGCTGCCAATGCTGCCTTTGCGAAGAAGGCTCTTCGAGCCAGGAGGAAGTATGTTGACAATGATTCCCTTGTGCTCATACGATTTCGACGTGGAGTGCACAAAGCGCTTCGCACATGGCAAGGCCATGGCTCAGAGGCTTGCGAGCGTAGGTTTTCATATTTTGCTTTCAGGGTGGTCGCTGGGGACCTAAAACTGCTCCTTGGGACATGTGACTCCACCTGGTGGGTTTCTCAGTTACGAAATCTTGAGCAAGCCTCAATCCAGCGACTTCGTGCCAGCATGGGTTTTGAGCAGCACTCGCAGGCTCTTCTGGTTTTTCTTACATCCACTGAAACGGTTTTGCATCATCTTTTGGAAGCAGATCGCACGTTTGTTGGACAAGAGTGGAGCTAACACCAACACTGCCATTGATGGAGCTCAGCCTCTCTCTGAGTGGACTGCAGTCAAGAAGTTGCTTTTGTGCGGGGGGAGGCCATCGAGGCCAAAAACAGGGGTCCCCACCTCTCCCAATGATCAGGACACCGCTAGGTCAGGTCTTAAGGGAGGAAGACGACATCGCCGACCACATCCAGCAGCACTTCTCAGGCGTAGAGATGGGCAAGGCTGCACAACCACAGGCTCTGGTTGACGATTACAATCATATGTTGCCCCTTCTCGACACAACATTCCATCGTGATGTTACAGTTGTTCCTACCATCTACGACGTAGAAGCGGGCCTTGCGAGGCTAAAAACTGGACGAGTCTCTGGGACCGATGGCTTCCGAGCAGAATATGGTAAGGCAGCCTCGAAAGAATTGGCAAGGCTCGTGGCTCCCTTGTTAGTCACGACAGCCATGGCTGCTAGGGAACCAATTGCATTTAAATCCGCACGACTAGGCACTTTTCCCAAAGGTTCTGGAGATTTCACGTTGGCCGCCTCTCGTCGGAGCATTCTGGTTTCCCCAGTTATTACTAATATGTATCATAAATATCTAAGGAGTCTTGCCATGGACTACTTTTATGCTTCAGTGCTATCAGTGCAGATGGGAGGAATACCTGGTCGGGGGTGAGACATTGCTGTCCTCACTTCGCGCTTGCTTTTTCAACTTGCTGAAATCCATGGGCTTTCGGCTGGAGCTCTACTTCTGGACCTGAAAAACGCGTTTTACACCACCTTGAGGCAGCTGGTCTTGGCGCTCCCACAAGACAGCGAGGATGTCGAGTATGTGCTTGCTCATATGGATTTGCCCCCCCCCCCCCCCTCCCCCCCTACTGTTAGAAGGGCTTAAGTCCCAACGTGCTACCAAGCCGATGTTTGAGGATCGGATTCCATCCGAACATCTACTGGCCCTCATTAAAGAGAGTCAGCGGGGGGCTTTCTGGAGAGTTGCTTCGGCTTCTAAATACACCCTGCCTCGTAGAGGCACCAGGCCAGGCACCGTTTTCCCCACGGATATGTTCAACGTTGTTTTCCAGGGTGTTCATTCTGATGTCAATCGGGAGCTCCATGATGTTTATGATTTTCTGGCTTTGTTTGGTTTACCCACCACTGAGCTATTTTTGGCGAGAGAAGCACACCTTGACACCAGAGAGTGGGGGACCTCCTTCGTGGATGATCTCACCCAGCCCTTTGTCACCTCGGAAGCGGGGCAGCTTCTAATGATTGCGCAGAGGGTGCTTGATGCTGCGTATCAAGCCTGCTGCATTCGTGGTTTAATCCCTAACGCTGCCAAAACGGTTTTCATTTTAGCTTTTCGGGGAAAGGGTTCGATGGCAGCGAGACTGGATAAGAACGGAGATCCTCATCTCCATGTCAGGTCTTCCGCATGGGACTTTCAAGCCAAGATTGTCACTGACCACCGTGTGCTAGGGTCCTTCCTTTCCCCCACCAACAGCATGGCCACGGAAATAGTTGCAAGATGCCACGGGGCCAAGTCAGCTTTGGCCCCCATCAAGAAGGTCATCGGACCTAGAGGAATGCTCAGCATTCGTAAAAAGGTGCTGTATGCAGAATGTTTGGCTAGTTCCGTGCTGCTTTACAATGCGGCAACTTGGCTCGAACTCTCACAAAATGTGTGGAAAAACGTACGCCTCACACATGAACAGATTTATCGTGCGGCTTTGCATCTTCCGTGCGCCAACAACTCAGAAGAAAAAGTCTCTTACTTTGAGGTGTTGGGCCAAGTTTCCCGCCTTCCTCTTAACGTTGTGCTTTCGGTGGCACGCCTTAGGTTATTAGCTCGACTCATGGCTGGTTGTCCCGACATTATGTGTGTTTGTTTGCAATATCTTTGTGAGCCAATTAGAGGCTGGATGGCTCTTATTGAGGCTGACCTGGGCTGGCTCACCTCTTTCCTTGATCCAAGCAAATGTCCGCAGGACAACACTGTGCCCAGCTGGATCAGGATTATCAAAGACAGCCCTAAGGCCTGTCGTTCCACCTTGAAGACTGTTGCCTCCAGAGCAGTACGATTCTGGAACGACCAGTTCCACCTAGAGGCGTGGAACAGGAGGTGCAGGCAGCACTTTAGGGGGTCCCCTCTAGAGAAGCAGGTTGGGCCTGCGCCCACAGTGAAGTGCCCCCATTGTTCTGCTGTTTTTGTTTCTGAACGTGATTATCACGTCCATTTGGGCAAGTTTCATGCTCCCCGCAGTGCGCCCAAAAATTTTGTGGTGGGGACTTGCTGCCAGGTTTGCTGTAAAGATTTTCACACCCCTGGGAGGCTCCACAAACATGTTTCCAGAGTTGTGCGTTGTCGTCAGGCCTGGTTTTTCTCGGGGCGTTGTCTTGGGGATGAGACGGCCATTGCTGCGAATATGCTCGAGATTAGGGAGCAATCCGCTGCGAATCGCAAATCTGGCAAGCAAGATCATCAAGCGGTCAAGCCACCCAAACGATTGTTTGGACCCCCCATTGCACTACCAGGACAAGGGCAGCAGCTACCACAGTTCGATGCGCCTGAAGAGGTACCACCACCACCACCGCCGCCAGTATTCAGCCCCTTGCGGGCACCATGCAGGTCACAGATGTACATTTTACATCTCTTTTCAGGTTATCGACGACAGGACGACTTTCAACACCAGGTGGAAGTGGCGTTAGAGCGGTTCCAGGCTAATATTATTGTGTTATCTATTGATGTCATTAATCACCCTGTTGGGGGGACTTAACCAACGATAACTCTGTGCTAATGTGGATTCGTTTGGCTAAATCAGGACGCGTGGCTGGGGTCATGGCAGGTCCCCCCTGCGAAACTTGGTCGATTGCTCGTTTCAGGGAACCGGTCCAAGGAGCCCGTGAGCCCCGTGCGAGACCCCCCAGACCTCTAAGGCTTGCTTCACAGCTGTGGGGCTTACCGTTTGTTTCTGGACGTGAGTCTGATCAGCTCTCTCTTGGAAACAGACTTTTGAGAGCCACCCTTGAGTTTGCCGTGGTTTGTTGGAGGATGCTTATTCCAGAAGTTGTGGAGCACCCAGCAGAGCCTTGGAGTCCCCCAGAGGCCCCAAGTTCTTGGCACTTGGAGCTCACCAAAGAACTCCTTCAGCAACCAGGAGTGGAGAAGCACAAAATACACCAATGTGCTTTTGGGGCCCCCTCGCGCAAACCTACGTGCCTCATGGGCGTGCATGTTGGTGCCCTTCGGGAAGCCCTTCGGGCTAGACCTCAAGGAGTCCTATGTAACCATCATATGGGGCACGTTGCTCTGGAAGGTGAGGATCTGCAGGGAGTTTGGAGCACCGCACATGCAAGAATCTACCCCAAAGGACTATGCGAACTTCTGGGGAGGGCCTTCGCTCAGGAGGCATGGGTAAAGTTTCCCTGGTTATTTGGTACTCCCCCACCGCCACTACCTACTCCAGCACCGACTTTGACGACACGAAGGTTACGATACAAACAACCACCACGACCCAAAGTGCGGGTACATGTCGATAGACTGCGACAAGAAGGATGGAATACAAACTTTGTACCTACAGATACGCAACATGTGTGGACGTATGAAGATGAGTTATGGTTAAGACAGCAATATAATCTTGACGAGACATGCGATGAGTGGTTACCAACATCATTGCGAAGGTACTACGTGCCACTGGACCCGTATATGGACACGAGAATGATTGGTATGGATTGCATGCGACAAAATAGGCCAGACAGAGAGGATGCAGGGCAGAGCTAACTCACTTTCTTCTATCTTGCTCTCCCCCTGCTCACCTGATGTCGCGCCTAACAGCAACTTTGTAAGCCTCTTGGGGCCTCACCAGTATAGTGTAGGGACCAGAGGTAAGTGAAGGGCTGGACTATGAAGGTGATGCCGTGCCCGCCCAGGTGCCGCCAGTGTACACTCACTATAAAAAGTAGTAGTAGTCCAGTGCTGTACACTTGGTTTATAGCTCGACAATGTCAGTAGCTGGCCCTCTGGGGGCGAAGGCTTCTTTTCCAAACCCCTTACCTATTTTCTTTTTCCCTCTTGCAGTGTACGCCCACTTTAAAAGGCAGTAGCCCATACTGCACTACATGATCTGGGAGGGAGAGGGTTGAGTGGGTAGTTATTGGTTGGGTTCCATGACCGATGGCTGCAATCTCACCTG